>OY755040.1:137682967-138282967 GCA_963576565.1 Aspidapion aeneum | reverse complement strand
GCCCGATTAGCCACGAAACTTGTTTGATTTTTAAATTCACGGGTACGAAATTCCACGTTTGTTAGTATTTTTTAACGTTCGAAAAACATATGAAGGTATGATAACTCAAATTAGACGTAAAGAATCAACGTCTGAAAGCATGAGATCACCTTTTTGTGTGTTAAAATTTCTGATCGCAATATGAGCGATTGCCAATATAATTATCAAATACCAAATTGCAAATAAAGCAAGGACCCAAAACTACCCGGCTGAAGCAGAAAACTTTTTTCTTATTTTTCTTTCTTTAATTTCAATTGTTGTTTATAGTTTTGGGTCCTTCCTTGCCAGTGGCGTATATAGAAAAAAGTTTCGGGGTGGGCCCGAGGCAGTTTAGGGGGGGCCCGAGACCCCATATGGCCGTATTTTATGCTATTTTATGTTTGTATTCAGGAAATATGTGGAAAATATCTAAAAAAATCTTACCTTCGGGGGGGGGGGGGCCGGGCCCCCCAGGCCCCCTCCTTATATACGCCACTGGTCCTTGCATTATTTGTACTTTGGTATTTGAAAACAATTTCTGTTTCACAATAAAATAAAAGTCAAGACATTTTTTTGTGCTATATCAAGAAAATATTCTCTTTGTAAATAGGAAAGCACAAATTATTTTACTTCAAAGCAATTTGCTTTGATCTAAGACAATTTTTTTACTGTTTATGCATGCCCACCCTGATTCAAAAAACGCATCAGGTGACGCTGCATTTTAAACCGGTGCAAATCCATGGCCCATCACGTGATGCCTTTTTTGACCAGGGTGGGCACGCATAGGTGGAAACTAGACTTTAGAAGTAACATCCAACTTAACGTTATGTTTTTTAAATAAACATTATTTAGTGTTTAGTGTGATATTTCTAGAAGCCTATTTGCTAAGGTCACTACAACACAAAGTTCAATTATATTTTTTACCGGGGTAATAAACTCGTATGGAATTGAAAAATTCATGTGCCGTTTCCAACTCTCTAATCTTTTTAAAAGAATAAACTACTTTGAAATTCACTATCTGAGCTTTTAAATGCTCGTATGAGCCACGGTAATTCCTATCATGGTTGTGGCCCTTAGTTTTTACTTGCATGTAGTTTTCCACCAAATAAATTCTTGCGTTGCATTTGGGCTTTCTGCACGTGTACCAAGTTTCATGGCCAATTTTTGTATATAGTTTAAAAATAAAGCCGTCATGGATTAGAGTTGGATGTTTGAAACTGTATTGGAAATGTATTATAGCTAAAAAAAAACAAATAAATATAGATGTGCAAAAAGATTAAATAGAAAAGAATTCCATTTCCTTTAATTAATATACAGTGAAACCTCCTATAAGCGGACACTCACGGTTTCGTCGATTTTGTCCGCTTATTGGAGGTGTCCGCTTATTGGAGGTGTCCGCTTATTGGAGGTGTCCGCTTATTGGAGGTGTCCGCTTATGAGAGAGAACTGCAAAATTTTAATATATATTTATTAACAATTTCCGCTGCTTGAGTTTTCCGATATTAAATTTTTCAGCAGTGGCGGATCCAGGATTTCCTGGGGGAGGGGCTAAAGTGACAGCAAACGCCAAAGTGACAGCAAACCCCAAACTATTTATTTTTGTGGTTTTTCATCTGAGGTCTGAGCTGTAAAATGTAGGGCCAAAAGGCGCTTTAAATGCAAAAATTTTAAAAACTTTTTTAAGTAGATTTTGCACACCTCTTATGGGATTTCTGTAATCCGTAATTTTGGTATGTTGTAGACTAAACCTTTCTTATCAAAAGTTCTCATGGGCCCAACTCAAATTAATGACCAATTTTGGAAATACAGGTTTTTGAAAAATGCATAATAGCTTTTTAGACGGGTTTTCCAAACATATACGCAATGTTAGTATTACATATATTTACCATTTATTTATTATTTTCAATCCGTACCTTTAACACATTATCTACAGGGTGTTTAAGTAAATACTAATCGAATGTGTTAATGAGAAACAAGCTTTAGTCTGTTGTAGATTAATCCTTGCTCATCAGAAATCCTCATGGGTCCAACTTACATTAATGACCAGTTTTTAAAATACAGGGTGTTGAAAGTAATAATGTCCAAGAAGCATAATGGCTCTTTAGACGGGTTTTCCATACATAAATTCAATTTTACTATTACATATGTATATTTACGATTTATTTATTATTTTTAATCTGTATTTCGCCGACCCTGGAGTTCCTCAGGGCTCCTGGCAAGTACAATGATAGACGTGTCATCTGCAAAAAGTACGATGCATCCGGCGGCAGTAAGATGTTTTGGTAGATCATTTATGAACAAAAGGAACAGCAAGGGGCCCAAGACAGATCCCTGAGGCACCCCAAGGTTAACTGTCGGCGTATCAGACATAATATCACCGATCCTAAGCCAACAGAAACAAGGATACAAACTTAACAAAACCTGGTGTCTTCACTTTTTTCAGTTAATCTTAAAAGCTTCTTCAATTAAAGTGCAAGAAAGAAATCCGAAATATAGATGTATCCAACAAAGATAACTGCGTAGACTTCTATTCTTTCGTGACCCCGTCTTTTAAAGTGGCCTCTATAATCCCTACCAAAAGTCGCCGAAATCGGAGATGGCTTGCATCGTCGTGCGTCGCCTTTAAAAGGCTCCGCGCCGGACCCGGAGCCGGAAGGTGGGGGGGGCTCTGTATCCAATAGAATCTATTAAAGCGAAGTTATCAAACCAGTAATTTAAGTATTTATCGGAGTAGTTGTTTCCTAATAAAAGATTAAAAAATATATTTATATCAATCAAATTTTGATAAAATAAGTGAAACCATGAATGGCATGAAAATCTGCTCAACAAGCTCAAAGCAATGGGATTGTCGCCGAAACTTTGCACTTGGTTTGAAAGTTACTTTAAGGATAGATCCATTAATGTTGCACTGGAATTGGATGGCCAGAACTCCAACTCTTACTAAATAAATGCTGGTGTGGCACAGGAAGCAATCCTTTCGCCAACACTTTTTCTGATTTAAATAAATGACCTCATAGACAAAACAGTAAATCCACTTTATTGCTTTGCAGATAATGGCAATGTAGTCTCCTCACTCATACCACCCACACTCTGCACGTGAATTCCATCATCTTAGACTAACTCAAATATCGCAGATAAATAACGACCTGAAGATCATAGAGGACTGGGGCAACAAAAACCTTGTACAATTCAACGCGAAGAAAACCCAAGCAATCCTGTTTTCAAAAAAGACCAGCACCGGTGTGCCAAACATCATGCTATCTGTAAGTGCTGTCACATTGCAGAGTCAGTTGAACATCTTAGGAGTCACTGCAGAGACCAACATGCCTTGGCACAGTCACGTGGCAGATATAGCTAAAAGGGCGTCCCAAAAGCTTGGGGTGCTTTTTCGTACAAGACATCTGTATACACCAAGCCAACTGCTGACTCTCTACAAAGCCCAGATTCGACGGCGGCACCCACACATGCCTTAATGCTTTTGAACACCGTAGAAAAACGAGCTATCAAGCTGATCAATGACCCCGCACTTATCCGTAGCTTGGATAGTCTCAAAAATCGAAGAACTGTGGGCGATCTATCTCTTTTCTACAGGTATTATCACGGAAAATGCTCTGAAGAGTTGGCACGTATGATCCACCCGGGAGTAGCACCTACTAGGTGAACACGTCAAACAGATGGTAACCATCAATTTACTGCAAAATTAGAGACACCAAAAACCTCATTATATCAGAATTCATATCTCTGGAGAACAGCATCGCTGTGGAATAAACTCCCTGCGACAGTTTTCCCTGCAGGTTACAACCTGAACCGTTTCAAAACCAACATACACAAAATTCATTTCCGCACACTTGCCGTTTCTCGAGCGTGATAGAGATCTCCTTGCGAGTGCGCATAACCGTAAAAAAAAACCAAGCAAAACATTTAATTTTTTACTTTATTTTATTTTTTTTTTTAGGTATATTCAATTAAAATCGGTCACAATATTCAATCCTAACCTCCTGTTTTGTTAGCTTGAACAAACTTCCATTAAAAGTTTCCTTATGATTGTGCGCAAAAGCACCGACAGTTTTTACTTTAACAAGCCGTCCATTTCCAGTTTGCACACGCGCTCTACATCTCAACATCCGTGCCTTTTGACACTGCCAACGACTAGTAGCTCTATCTCTCTTGTGAAGGTTGTACTCGAAACAATCAATAACCATGACGGGATTTTTCGGGCCATTTCGAAAATAAATAAATCCTAAAATTAAAATTATAAAAAATATCAGCTTATTTGATTTTATATTAAACAAAACTAGCCAAACATTATAAACGAAATTATAACTACAAAACGAATTATCTTAAACTGTAGACTGTACTACGTGCAAACAAAAAAATGGTTTAGAGGAGTGAAATAACGCGCAGTGTTACCACACTAGAATCTTTTTAAAGAATTTCACTATTGCCAACAGAAATTTACACGCAATGATTTTTCGGCAAAAGGGTTGGCTACAGTGGTGGTTCCTCTATAATTATACTTTCACCAAAGACTTAAATACGGTTTCTTCATAAAATTATTAAAAATAATATTTATATCAACCAAATTTTGGTAAATCTAGTAGAACCAAGCAAAAAATGTACTTTTTCACTTTATTTTAAATTTTGCATAGGTTCATTGGACACACGCTAGTTCTTGGACAGCACACTTGTTTCTACTGAAAACAAGAATTCTGTGATCGGTAGTTCGCTAAATTTTGTCGAGATGTTGCCTTCGTTATATTGGTATCTATATTGATACAAAGAACATATAATTTACGCTTTTGTTTTGGCGCAAAATGTGCGTTTCTATGGTCGTGTACGAAAAAGATGATTATCTTAAGAAATCTTAGGTGAATTCAAGTGTTTGGTGGTCAAATATTACCAAAGTGCTCCGCATAAGTAAACAAGGTAGTAGTGCAGTAAAACTAAGTATTTTTAAGGTTTATTACAATATACTTAAGTCAGGTTATGTATTAAGCGCGTGTCCAATTAACTGAAGTTAAAATCTGATCATTTTCAATTGTTGGACACCTGTCCAATAACTGCATTTTGCAGTTTATACAGTTTTATGTGGAAAATTTTGGTGCGTTTTCTCTATTTCCGGCAATTCGATTTTGGTGGTAAAATTCACAGTGTAACCAGTTATTAGACGCCTGTCCAATAACTGATTACAATCTGTCCAATAACTAATTCATGAGGCTTTTCAGGTTTTTAGTTTTCAATCATGCCAAAAAAAAATGAATATAATCTGGAATAATGTGGAATACACCGACGATGTGTTCCAAAATTTCCGGCAACTCGATTTTGGTGGTAAAATTCACAGTGTAACCAGTTATTAGACGCCTGTCCAATAACTGATTACAATCTGTCCAATAACTAATTCATGAGGCTTTTCAGGTTTTTAGTTTTCAATCATGCCAAAGAAAAATGAATATAATCTGGAATAATGTGGAATACACCGACGATGTGTTCCAAAATTTCCGGCAACTCGATTTTGGTGGTAAAATTCACAGTGTAACCAGTTATTAGACGCCTGTCCAATAACTGATTACAATCTGTCCAATAACTAATTCATGAGGCTTTTCAGGTTTTTAGTTTTCAATCATGCCAAAAAAAAATGAATATAATCTGGAATAATGTGGAATACACCGACGATGTGTTCCAAAATTTCCGGCAACTCGATTTTGGTGGTAAAATTCACAGTGTAACCAGTTATTAGACGCCTGTCCAATAACTGATTACAATCTGTCCAATAACTAATTCATGAGGCTTTTCAGGTTTTTAGTTTTCAATCATGCCAAAGAAAAATGAATATAATCTGGAATAATGTGGAATACACCGACGATGTGTTCCAAAATTTCCGGCAACTCGATTTTGGTGGTAAAATTCACAGTGTAATCAGTTATTACAATCTGTCCAATAATTAATTCATGAGGCTTTTCAGGTTTTTAGTTTTCAATCATGCCAAAGAAAAATGAATATAATCTGGAATAATGTGGAATACACCTACGATGTGTTCCAAAAAATATAAAGAACATGTTCCTGAAGAAGGTGATGAGGATTTGTTCTTGTGCTACATGTGTTACACAGAGGAAAGTGATAATAATGATATTTCAGAAATAGAAAGTGTAGAAAACGGGGAGCTGTATAACGAGAAAGAGCTTGACCGCAGAATGCAGAAAGAAAGAGATTGTCAAGAGGAATACAACCTCAAAATATATAACGAACCGAAAGAAACAGAAAGCAATGAGGATACCGCTGATCGACAGATGGCGAAGAGAAAACTGAGTGAAGAGCCAGAAGAAACTGACAATAAAAAAATTCAAATTCGAAAAATGAAAAAATAACTGGCAGCGATTTGTACGTTGAATCGAAAAAAGTAGAAAGTAATGAAGGTAGAAATATGAATAGTTAAGATAAAACCTACAGCAACTTTTGTAAAAACGGGAGAAATGCAAAGTAGAAGAGGAGAAACAGGTAATCAGATAGAAATCAACAAGAAAATGTGTCATTTGCATAAAATAGGATATATTTACTAAGATGTGAAATAGGCAGAGCAATGTCCGTTGAAAAATAATGCAGTGACAGCCACTTGAATTTCAAAAAAAGCTAAACTGTTCAATAACTGGTACGTTCACCCTATTGAATTACAATCGGTCACAATATTCAATCCTAACCTCCTGTTTCGTTAGCTTGGACAAATTCCCATTAAAGGTTTCCTTATGATTGTGCGCAAAAGCACCGAGAGTTTTTACTTTAACAAGCCACCCACGTTCAGTTCGCACACGTGCTCTACATTTTAACCACCGTGCTTTTTGACACTGCCAACGACTAGTAGCTTCATCTCTCTTGTGAAGGTTGTACTCGAAACGGTCAATAATCAAAACCGGATTGTTCTGGCCATCTCGAAAATAAATAAGTCCTGAAATCAATATATATTTAATTTTAATTAGCACAAAGCTGGAAAAACTGGCCAAATATAACAATAAATAACTTGTAGACTTAGTACAGAACACCTAAAAAGATTTCCAGTGTTTTTTTGGTTTGGTTTAAACTAGTTTTTTTTTTTTAGTTTAAGTAGAAAAAGTCAATCAGTACCTGTCTGCACATAAAATTCTATAAATAAAACTTAAATATTTAATATTCATACATCTTTTGTATTTACCATATTCTTATATCTGTCTAGCCCAAATATGTTATAGCATATAAATATGTTCAAAGAATGGAAGTAATGCCCGCATAGCTGGCTTTGAAAACAATGGCAAATTTAAATTCGCGAACGCGAATTTTCAAGTGCGCAGACGTGTGTCTTGTCACGTAGACACACAGCTGCCGTGTGAGAAAGGCCATCTTTGTTGCTTATTTACATTTTGCAGTCTTTTGCGTTTTTCGTGTAAAATTATGTGTTTTCTTGTAAAAAAATGGGAAATAATTCATGTAACATATGTGCGGTTTGTGGAAAAATGTCCGGGAGTAGTAAGGAAGTGCCATTCCTTAGGTAACTACTTGTATTTTACTTCATAATTTGTTAATAAAGTTAAGAGTGGCTTATAAATGCCATTAAACACTCTTCATGGTGTACACAATAAATCTGCACAAATAGTTTTAGAAAAATTTCAATTTTAATCCATAATTTGATACATTTTCACCCAATCAACTAGTTTTTAGAAATAAATAATTAACATAACCCTAAACTTCTCACAATTGTCAAATAATGTAGTGACATATCGAAGTATGTTCTAACAACATCAAAACTAACGCATGCGCAGTAACCGAAATCCTTTCTACCCGAAAAAGGAACATTAAGAATTAAATAGGGGTACTGACTTCAGGTATCGCGTGTGAGAATGCATTGGTATGCCCCATATTTATCCTCTAACGTATTTGGTCTAGCCATAGAGCAATTTATATTACTAGGGACCGTTCCATAAGTCTTCGGAATAAGACAGAAAGAATACAAATTGTGAAAGGCTTTCGCGGCCATCGTCCAATGGTGGGTGTGCTTTCGGGCTGTTCAGCCGTCGTCGTTGGAAATTCGTTCTCGACGTTTCGCCATCTCGAGTGGATGGCATCTTCAGGAGATGTTGACTGTTTGTCGGCTTCTCGAAGACTGGTGGTTAGTCTGTCGCGGGCGCAGGTTATATATGCTATGGTGGGCGGGGCGTAAATAAGAGCTGGTCGGTGATTGGTCACTTTCCCGAGATTCAGTTTTGTTCTTGTAAGCGAGCCGTTTAGTGTTTTTAAGAACCGGTACCCATGTTCTGTTAATTTTAAGAGTTTCTTCAGATCTGTTCAAGTTCTGCTGGTGTTTATGAATTTCGATTGCTTCTCTATAGAGTCTTTGATAGTATGAAGAGGAGGCGCAGAGAACTTGTGTGTCTTCGAATTTTATTCGGTGGTCTTCATTGTTTAGTGTGTGATCTGCAACTGCGGATTTTTCCGTATGTCCAAGTCGACAGTTGGCTTTGTGTTCTTTGATTCTTGTGTTTACGGACCGTTTGGTTGTTCCGATGTAGACACTTCCACAGGTACACGGAATGCGGTATACCCCCGAAGAACTTAGTGAGTTCCTTATATCCGTCGCAGATCTGAGGTGGTTCTCGATCTTCTTAGATGGCTTGAAGATCGTTTTTATGTTGTTTTTTCCCAGAATACGTCCGATCCTATTCGTCACTCTAGGGATGTAGGGCAGAAAGGCTCTTGAAGAAACTTCGCGGCTGCTCAGTCCGCCGCTACTGTTACTTCTAGTGCTCGGCTTTGGTCGTATACATTTATCTATGTCGCTTTGAGTGTATCCATTTGCTACAAGGGCGTTTTTAAGATGGGTTAATTCTTTGTCTAGATGTTCTGGTTCGCAGATTATTTTTGCCCTCTCTACCAATGTTCTTATTACCCCTTTTCGTTGGCAGGGGTGGTGGTTAGATGTGTTGTTTAAGTAGCGGTCTGTGTGAGTAGGTTTTCTGTACACGGTATGTCCTAGTCGTCCCTCTTTCCTCGTTCGCCTAACGACATCATATTTCACCTTCCGTAAGACAGAAAGAAACTATTTGAAACCGTCTGGAAAATATAATTTAAAAATAAACTAGTAGACTGTAGCAAAAAGTGTAAATTGTCTCTTTATTTTAAATTTTGCTTAGAGATATTCAATTACAGTCGGTCACAATATTCAATCCTAACCTCTTGTTTTGTTAGCTTGGACAAATTCCCATTAAAGGTTTCCTTATGATTGTGCGCAAAAGCACCGAGAGTTTTAACTTTAACAAGCCGCCCATGTCCAGTTTGCACACGCGCTCTACAACTCGACATTCGTGACCTTTGACACTGCCAACGACTAGTAGCTCCTTCTCTCTTGTGAAGGTTGTATTCGAAACTGTCAATAATCAACACGGGATTTTTCGCGCCAGTTCGAAAATAAATAAATCCTAAAATTATACAAAATATCAGCTTATTCAATTTTATATTAAACAAAACTGAGAAAACTGGCCAAACATTATAAACAAAGTGATAACTACAAAACAAATTATCTTAAACTGTAGACTGTACTACGTGCAGACAGAAAAAAGGTTTAGATGAGTAAAATAACGCGCAGTGTTACCACACTATAATCTCTTTACAGAATTTCACTGTTGCCAACAGAAATTTACACCCGGTGTTTCGGCAGTGATTTTTCGGCAAAAGGGTTGGCTACAGTGGTGGTTCCTCTATAATTATACTTTCACCAAAGACTTGAATACGGTTTCTTCATAAAATTGTTAAAAAATATATTTATATCAATCAAATTTTGGTAAAACTAGTAGAACCAAGCAAAAAATGTACTTTTTCACTTTATTTTAAATTTCGCTTAGGTATATTCAATTACAATCGGTCACAATATACAATCCTAACCTCTTGTTTTGTTAGCTTGGACCAATCCCCATTAAAGGTTTCCTTATGATTGTGCGCAAAAGCACCAAGAGTTTTAACTTTAACAAGCCGCCCATGTCCAGTTCGCACACGCGCTCTACAACTCGACACCCGTGATCTTTGACACTGCCAACGACTAGTAGCTCCTTCTCTCGTGTGAAGGTTGTATTCGAAACTGTCAATAGTCAACACGGGATTTTTCGCGCCAGTTCGAAAATAAATAAATCCTAAAATTATACAAAATATCAGCCTATTCAATTTTATATTAAAGAAAACTGGAAAATCTAGTCAAGCATTATAAAGAAAATTATAACTACAAAACCAGTTATCTTAAACTGTAAACTGAGTACGTGCAGACAGAAGAATAGTTAGAGGAGTGAAATAACGCGCAGTGTTACCACACTACAATCTTAAGAACTTCACTGTTGCCAACAGAAATTGGCAGGCGATGGCCGACTCACTGTTGCCAACAGAAATGGGCACGCGATGGCCGAGTTACTTCAGTGGCGGTTCCTCCATAAGTGCACATTAACACGTGCACTCCCGAATTTTACTTTAAAAAAGATTAAAATTTGATTCTTATTTAATAATAATTGCATCATAAAGTATCAATATTAATTTTTTTATTTTCTTTTAGGTACATTCAATTACAATCGGTCACAATATACAATCCTAACCTCCTGTTTTGTTAGCTTAGACCAATCCCCATTAAATGTTTCTTTATGATTGTGCGCAAAAGCACCGACAGTTTTTACTTTAACAAGCCGTCCCTGTCCAGTTTGCACACGCGCTCTACATTTCAACATCGGTGCCTTTTGACACTGCCAACCGCTGGTACCGCCATCTCTTTTGTGGATGTTGTACTCAAAACCGTCAATAATCAAGACGGGATTCTTCGGGCCCTTTCGAAAATAAATAATTCCTGAAATCATACGAAGTATTAGTATATTCACTTTTAATTTGCACAAAATTGGAAAAACTGGCACACAAAAAGATTTTTAGTATTTCTTTGGGTTGGTCTAAACTAGTTTTTTTCTTAGTCTAAGTAGGAAAATTCAATCAGTACCTGATAAAGCTCATAAAATCCTATAAATAAAAATTAAACAATTGATATTCAAATTTGGAATTTTTTTATTTTTACCCGTATGAATGTATGAATATATGAATGTACGGTAGTGGCGGTTAGCATCCTTAAAGGATCTAACCTGGCACCTAGGCCACCTGTCTGGGCCTGTTGTGCACCATTTTTACCCGTAAAAACACATAAATCTTATTTACCCTATTTTGATATCTATCCATGTAGCAATTTATGACTATGGGAACGTCCTTAAATTACGAAATGCAAAAATTCAGGATTTTGACCCCCCCGCACCCACCCCCCTCGTAACGCATTAAAAAAAAACCCCCTCCGTCCATATAGCGTTACGTAATTTAAGAACAGGTCCTATACTACGAGCCATTCCATAAATCCTTAAAATACGACAGAAAAACCAATTTTTACAGAGATATTTTTTTCAACGTAGCCTCCCTTTAGCGCTATACACATTTACAAGCGTTTCGCCAACTATTTTAAACCGTCTGAAAAATTGTTTGACAAAACATTTCTTTTTCAATTTAAAAATGAAAGAACTTACTTAGTTACTGGGGTCCCAATGTGGCGAATGTGTAATAATTCCACCTTTAACAATGTGTTATTTAAAAAAAAAGAAAAAGTTAAACTGTGATGAACCAAAATTATGAGGGTTTCAAAGTTTTAACAGGCTTATTTAACCATTTTAACAATCTTATTTAACCGAAAAAAAAGATCATTTGTTGTTTTAAAAGAAAGCAATAAGAAATAAAATCTCTAAAAATAAAATAAAATAAAAAAACTGTTTACCAACAAAGTAAAATGTCGAACCTACCTAAACGAAAAATAAAACTAACCTTTGACCATGCACTAAATATTCACATCGGTGTACAATAGTAATCACCTTGTTTAAAGGTATTATTCATTAACAAGGAAGAAGTCACTATTTATCTGGCGCACACTTTAGACGACCGACCATCCGATCGAAACGCGAGCAAGTTTAAGACTAAATTATAAAATCATTTAATAAAGCAAATAGGTGTTCAAACTTAGCAAAGCACCTGTGAACTAAATAGATCAAAGATTTAAAAAAAAAACAAAATATTAATTCATTTTAAATTAGTAAAGTAGGTTACCAAAAACATTTGTCAGCACAGGAAATAAAATAATTTATATAAAATAATTTTTGATTGTTGACTTATTTCCTTTGAGAGCAGCAATACAGGTGGCTGATTTATTGCTTTTTTCTAGAAAATAAAAATATTCAAAAATAACAAATTAATTGAGCACAATTCTGGATAAGTAGGTTAAACCTGTCACCAGATTAATATTTATTACCTATTTTAAAAGCTTTTTGATTTAAATATAAAAAACAATTTAATAATAAGAATAAACACATCCGCCGGTTTGGTTGATATAAGACAAATAGATATTAATAATTAATAGTGAATATGTCAAACAAAAATTTAATGAACCTTGTTATTCAAATTTGCCGAATTAATTCTGAACATGTGCCTTAAAAAACAACAGATTTTTGGATATAAGAAGACGAGTCGCGATTATTAGAATCAGTTCAAAAACCGCAGTGAAACAATTAACATGAAGATAAAAAAGAAGAGTATCAAAAACGCCGTTAAAGTACACAAGTTAAAAATCAATATTTTACGTAACAAGATGCATGTTGTAGAACTGCATAAAAACTTTTAGCAGTGAATATATAAATCATAAAAGAAACGAGACATTTTTGGAGCATTAAATTTGGTGCTGAAAGGTAAAATGGTGCCTTAGATATAAGAAACCGTAATTCTTATGGTGGCTTTTGAACATTATTTGGTGAGGTAATTTTTTATAGGAACGTGTAAAACCTAGACTGTACCTATACTATACCAGTGTTTTTGGTGTTTAAAAGGAAATAATATGCATTTTAAACTTAAATCGAACAATTATGTGCTAGACCCAAATTAAATACTATATTGTGGTTGGACTCTAGGAAAAATTGAGTTTAAATGTTTAAAACTGTTAATCGATGTTATTATATAAATATTCTATTGATATTGCTTTGTTTTTGCGAATTTTGTACTAAAGCTTTGAAATGAAAATATAGGTAGGGTAAATGCGGGAGAGTTGCCGCGGAGGGAGAGACGCCGCGTTTCACGTATTTCAATGATTACGCTATAACATAGGCAACCAAGTATGTGCACATTCAGAGGTCCTCATTTAGTGAACGGTTATAACATCGGACGTGTTTGTTTTCTAAAATATCGCTTGCAATTCTTGAATTTAGGACGGTAAGGTAAATTTTTTTTAGCAAAATTTTAAGTACTGTCCTAATAAGTGTGGTTCTTTGCAATGTGGTAGTTTTTTTTCACATTCGTCTGTTTTATTCAGTATTTTGCGGTTATGTTTACAGGTGCCATGCCGTATTTTGTTGCGTTTTGAATCTGTGACCTTGATAATCAGGTGCGGCATCTCCCCCAACAAAAAGGACACTTGCCGCATTTTCAAGAAGACCGAGAAAAAATTCAATGGAGTGACAGCGATGATGAACCTCTAGCCAAAAAGAAAAATGAAAACCAGGAACGCTGCGTGGAATGCTTCGAAGTTAACGCAATAACAACTAAAAAGTGGATTGGCTACAATGTATTAAATGCTTAAAATGGCAACATGCAATGTTTACACGACTCGTGTAAACATTGCTACATGTCACTTGCACCATGTATGGTGAAGTTTGTAACATCTGTTCCAGACTGGAATTAAGAAAAAAAAAATTAAAATAAGAAGTTTTCTAGAGAAACAGTTACAGCTGCGTATCTTCTATTTTTACGCGGCATCACCCCCAACAGTGTGGGAGAGATGCCGACTTCAATTAAAAAATATTTTTTTTTGCTATGTTCATGTTTTCTTACATATATTTTTTATTTTAATAAAGTTTAATGCAGTACCTGTGCATTGATTCATTTTGAAGAAAAAAATCTCGAGACTTACAGATGTTACAGCTATTTTTCAAAAAGTGCGGCAACTCTCCCGCATTTACCCTATTTGTAACAGAATTTAAAGTGCCTTTTAATATCAGCTCTCGTCAAAGCTAAGTACTCTAAAACTTTAACAGTACTCGGTCTTATTTAAACCACTTTATTAGCCTTCCAGGTATTGTGTGAAACTGGTACAATAAACAATGCTAACGTTTTGCTTAGTAAGCCTTGACAGGTCTCCACTAAAGGTTTTTTCATGATTATGGGCAAAAGCGCCAATGGATTTTACTTTAACAAGTCGGCCATTTCCGGTTTGCACACGTGCCTTGCACTTCGTGGCTGGCGATTTTCTGCACTGCCAACTACTGGTAACGCCATCTCTTTTATGGATGTTGTACTCGAAACCGTCAATAATGAGGACCGGATTTTTCGTGCCGCTTCGAAAATATATAATACCTAAAATTATTTAAATAAAAGCTAGTATGAAACTGGTTTGAAACATATTTATTACGAATATTATGGTTTCAAACGAGATTTAAGCATCATAGCCCAGTTATATTAGGTGAAAAGACCCTGAAACTTGGAAAGCTGGATTTTTGTATAATTCCTTAGTATCTCGGACACATCCCCACGTACACACACACATACGTAAATAGGTAGTTATTAGGTTAGATATTATATTCAAGTTGGAATGATATGATATGATATATGATATGGTATATTTGATTTTTTTAAATATAAAGCCGGTTTTGAAATTGTTTTTACTATATTCTTGCAGAACAATTTTCTTTAAATCTATAGTAATCCGTAACTTTTTACACAAATTAAATTTACAGCACAAGCGAATGTGACAAACACAGATGACAAAGTCAAATACATGTCAAATATAATAGTTGGCATGCGGTACATGGCGGGTAATTTGAATTCAAAATAAGGAATGCCAAATCTTGAAGATTTTAACCTTTTAATCATCTTGCATCCTTACAAAAATTTGGTAGAATATCGGGACAATGTCTGAGAATATTTCACTGAAATTTCGCGAAAATCTGTATTGCCATTTTGAAAATATTATAAAAAAACGTCTGACTTCCCATAAGACCCAATGTAAAAGCCAGCCCCCTGAGAACAGCTGATTTTTTTAGGGTCGAGGCATCTATTTTTTTGTTGGCTTTGGCATACAGTAGTATCCGTTTAGTCTTTCTTGTATTATACTAAAATCGGTCACAATACACAATCGTAACATTTTGCTTAGTGAGCGTGGATAAGTCGCCGTTAAAAGTTTTTCCATGACTGTGGGCGAAAGCACCAATAGTTTTCACTTTGACAAGACGGCCATTCCCGGTTTGCACACGTGCCTTGCATCTTGCGACATACGCATGTCTGCACTGCCAACTGTTGGTAACGCCATCTTTTATGTGTATGATGTACTCAAAACCGTTAAGAATAAGGACTGGATGTTTCGCTCCTCTTCGAAAATAAATAACACCTAAAATTATTTAAGTCATTAATGGTATAAATTGGGTTTTACGAATTTTTTAAAAATGTTCTAGGTTTAGAAGCTAAAAGGTAATGAGAAATCTTTATTTTTGTATTTTCTTGGTTGCAGAAACCACATAATAGAATAGAAATAAATTTATTTATCTAAAGTTATACAGTAGAAACACCTGATATAACATATCAGACTAGTTAGATTTTTTCTAATTTAGTACTTAAAGAGACCAAAGCGCCCCCGAGACGATCAATTAAAATGACAAACGCGATTGATGGGACTTCAATAAACACTACAATGTTTTATCAATCGTCAGTTTAGTGAATCTCTCAAGTCGTTTATTGATTGTGAACGGTACGTCAAATGTCGATTTGGGCTTTTTGGCCTTAACTTTGCCGGTATGCAACCAAAAAAAAAAGCCAAGACAAAAGAAAAGAGGTGGAGACGCTGGTCAAAAGAGTGGTATAAACTGAGAAGCTGCTTTACTCATGAACATTTGCTAAAAATTCTGCGAAATACTGAACCAGATGATTATAAAAAAAATTTTCGAATGGATCATAACAGTTTTGATACATTATTATTTTATGTTTTCGGAGTCCACGGGGCTCAACGAGGTATCCATTATCATGACTGTCAAGCAACTGGCCGAACGATTGTCAATCGCTCAATCAATCAGACCCCTAAATGTGCTTCAATCAAAAATCCTTCAATCGTCGTCAATCCATTGATCAATCGCATCAATTGTTTCCGACATGATGCACTTAAGTGCCCCCGAGACGATCAATTAAATTGACAATCACGATTGACAATCGGTTTTATTGATGCATTGATTGATCGTGTCGGAAACGATTGATGCGATTGATCAATGGATTGGCCACGATTGAAGGATTTTTGATTGAACCACATTAAGGGGTCTGATTGACACTCGCAATTGATCGTCTAATCGAGCGATTGACAATCGTTCGGCAAGTTGCTTGACAGCCACGATAATGGATACCTCGTTGAGCCCCGTGGACCCCGAAAACATCGCGGATAAAGACTTTGTTGTGCTTTTAATAGCGCTGTATCTTGATCTCGCAGAGTTGTGGAAAGTGAAATCGCAGAACTTTTAGTAAATGTTCATGGGTAAAGCGGCTTCTTAGTTTATATCACTCTTTCGACCAGCGCCAGCGTCGTCGACTCGATTGTCAATCGCGATTGTCATTTAAATTGTCATTTTAATTGATCGTCTCGGTGGCGCTTTAAGATTAAAATTAATTCTAGCAGAAGATTTTATTATTAAGTAATGAACAATTATCACTTAATTAACACAGACATACACTTAAAATTATAAATTATTGAGTTTACATTAAGTTCGCTATTAACAGAGATTTATATTTACAATTAATATACATATTTTTCTATAAGAAATCAATTTAATTCCAAATTTGATTACCCAAGAGACATCAGTCCAAAGTGGGCAGAATCTATCAGCAGAGTCAGCAGCCGAATTTCAAAAATTCCTCCACCGAATAAAAGCGTTTCTCTAGCAAAAAATCCCTTAGACAGTTTTCCAGTTTTTGTGGCTTTTCATTCTTACTTACTCTAGTCTGCTCTTTGTTTCATATTTATCTATGTTTTCATTTTTTGCGAAGTTGATTTCGTTGCTTTTGGTTAATAGAAAAAGTTGAAGAATATATAGACATGGTAATGTGAGTATATTGTATTATTTAAAGAGAGTTGAACAACTTGTTGACAGAGGGACACCTGCCATATAACGGACCATATTTTTTTGTTTTTTGAAAGCCCTATCAAAATATGCAAAGCATCCACAAAAGACGAGTCCATATTGGAGGATGGACTGCACCAGCCCAAAGTACATTACTCTTAGTACCTCTTCGTTCACTGTATTTTTGATAGTTCTAATCTGGTAACAGGCAGAGCTCAATCTGGAGCAAACATAGTTTATATGACTTTCTCAAGTAAGCTCTTTGTGATACTTTTCCCTTCTATTTTGATTAATAAGCTTCGGTTTTTTGGTGAATTTTTTGGAAGGAACTGCATGAAGCAGGACTTTTGTTTATTTAGAGAGAATTTTTTGTGCAGTAGTTAAAAATTGATGTGAAGTTTAATTACTATTTTTTATCAATGTTTGTAATGTTTCCTCAATAATAAAGAAGTTGGTGTCATCAGCATACACAGCCGAGAGGTCCGGGGTGTCACACAATTATAGGGAAAAGAATTGAACCCTGTGGCACCCCAGGTTTATCCACTATGTATCCGATTCTGCCAACTCCACCACCACTTTCTGTATGCATTTCTTTAAAAATGATTTTACCCATTCACATGCTACTCCTCTAGTACCAACCTTGTATAGTTTATGGAGTAGTTGTGTGTGGTCTCTTGTGTCGAATGCTTTGCTTAAGTCATAAAATAATCCCACAATTTTTGGTTTATTATTTAAAGCTCTGTAAATAAATTTAATAGAGTCTAAGATACACATACAGGTGAGTTAGATCAGAATTGGGGTTAGGATAGGTCAGATTTAAGTAAAGTCAGGTTAGGTTTCGGAAAGGACAGGTCAGGACAGGCTTATTCTTAAATTATGTAACAAAAAATTTGTGACCCTTCCCTCACCATGTAACACACCACCACAGTACGCGCCCTATAAGTAAACGTTTATATTTAAATGATATTTTTAAAATTAATAACAATGATTGCCAACAATGCGGTCTTACAAAAACCAATTATCTGGCCTTGATAATGACACGGAAGATGTCGAAATGTTGGCTCTTGATATAGATATTTCATAAAGACCGTCCAAAATGCTGAAAACCTCTCTTTTATTTCATTCGTTCTGCTTCTTGGGTCTTATAGCGGGTCCACACCAAACCAACAAAACAAAAACAAAACAGCAACTCAATGTTTTCCAACAATTTTGAAACAAAATGAGAACAATTCGGCAACATTTTTGATTTGTTGACGTCTTCATCAACTTTTAAAGATAAAAGTGTTGATGTTTTGTTTTCGTTTTGGACAACTTTGTTGGTCTAGTCTGTATGCAAATAAAACAGAAACCAACATCGTGGTTCAGTTTGTGTAGTTTCTGTGTGCAAAATTACCATGTAAATTAATTGAGCTTTCTCGAGAAGCTAGATTGTTATTAAAGGCAGACGCCTTAAAGAAAATAGGAATATTCTGCAATACTTCTTCAGATGAAGTGAACAGAAGAATAAAAAACATTAACAGCCAGTTCCAAAAAGAACACCAGATCATAAAAAGTTCTTTAATTGTTTTCCTATATGTAGACAGCAGTTGAAAATATGTTCATGTTTTCGAAAACTTGCAGTTTTGTTGTGTTACTGTTTTGTTGATGATTTTGTTTTGTTGATTTGATGTGGACCCGGCACTAATTAGCACTTAACAGTTAATAAACTCGGGCATTGTGATCTGTTTAATCCTTCGAAAAGATGGAACCACCTCTACGGTCACTTGTTGAGCCATTAAATTCTCATAAGACCCGCGGTAATTCTTTTCGTGGTTGTGTTGCACAGATTTTTCTTGTAGATAATCTTCAACTAAGTAGACTCTTGCTTTACACTTTTCCTTTGTGCAAGTGTACCATGTTTCGTGATCATTTTTAACATGAACTTTAAAGGAAAAGCCACGGTAGATGAGCATAGCATGGACCAGACCATATTTAAAGTGGATAACGTCTAAAAAATAGGAGAATAAGTAAGGTTATTTTATCTAATTAAGGCCATCAAAGAGTTATACCGCAATAGTAAGGCAAAAGTTAAAATAAAAGCAAAACTAACCAAAGGCTTTCAAGTAAATAAAGGTCTTAAACAAGGTTGCTGTATCTCGCCTACGGTCTTCAAGATATACTTGGAACAAGTCCTTAAAGTATGGAAGAGAAAATGCCAAAACATGGGAATTCCGATGGACGAAACCACCTTGTATACTTTATGTTTCGCCGATGATCAGATATTAGTGGCTCAGGATTATGACGACCTCGAATATATGACACGAAAACTAATAGAAGAGTACAATAAGTGGGGACTAGAGGTTAATCTCAATAAGACAGAGTATATGTGTATCGGTGGAATGAAACAGGATCTAATCTTAAATACCGGGCAGCGAATTCAGTCCTTTGATGAGTATAAATACTTAGGTCTAAAAATTACAGCTGACGGAACACTAGACAAAGCTATAAAAGATCGAAACCTACAAGGAAGAAAAGCAATAACTTTATTAAATGGAATAATTTGGGACCAAAGTATATCAAAACATAACAAAAAGCTTATATATAACACCATTGTAAAAAGTATTATTACATACGGCACAGAAGTATGGCCAATCAAGGATAGAACAGAAAAAATGCTATCCGCTAGATATGGACTTGAATTGGTGAAGAGCAGCAGCGAAATCAAAAAGAGAAAGAGTTACAAATCAAAGAACAAGACAAATTATGACAGTGGGTGAACGTACTTTAGTGGATGATATAAGAACAAAACAACTGGTGTGGTACGGACATGTACAAAGAATAAATGATGAAAGACTACCTAAAAAAATACAATGGAAACCAACTGACCGAAGAAAACGAGGACGGCCAAGGAGAAACTGGAGAGAAGGAATAGACAGTGAAATAAGAATAAGAGGCCTAGATGATGAATTATGGGCAAACAGAAACGAGTGGAGATTGGGTATCGGAAGACGTAGAACGTTTTGAAACCGATAAATATATACAGTGTGTCCACGTAAGTTGGCGGCATATGGGAAACTTTTTTATTATTAGCTTTACGAAAAAAAGTTATTCTTTATAAAAAGTTCTGCATGGTCCAAAACCTAAAATGCAACCATCAGATGTTAAATTTTTTCAGTCATATTACGAGGTTTGTCAAAAAATGTGATTTTTGCTCTAGAGTAAAGTACCTTTCTTTTTGACAATATCGAAATTTGTTATAAAAAAAATGTTTAGAATTAAAAATAGCTTTCAAATATTCAACATTGTTTATTTACATAAAAAAAATATTTTTTTCTACATTTTCTCGGCGATTACGTTGGAAATTTAAGTTTGCACATTAAGGCATAATTAATCTAGGATGCAAATAATAATAATGTAAATAAACAATGTTGAATATTTGAAAGCTATTTTTAATTCTAAACATCTTTTCTTTATAACATTTTTCGATATTGTCAAAAAGAAAGGTACTTTACTCTAGAGCAAAAATCATATTTTTTGACAAACCTCGTAATATGACTGAAAAAATTTAACATCTGATGGTTGCATTTTAGGTTTCGGACCATGCAGAACTTTTTATGAAGAATAACTTTTTTTTGTAAAGCTAATAATAAAAAAGTTTTCCATATGCCGCCAACTTACGTGGACACACTGTATACTTGATTTCTAGCGCATCCTAAATAAGTTCAAAATGGAAAAGGGGACCCTTTTATATTTAAAACAATGAGATTTATAATTTTAGCATGATTTTTTTAAAATCTAGACTTTTGAAGAAAAATAAGGTTAAATAAAATTAACGAACATGTTGATTCGCTCTGCTTCTTGGGTCTTAGATAAGTCAATATATTTATTTAGCCTTCTTCGATTCATTTTTGGACATAGGCCTCTCCCAATATCTTCCACTCTTCTCTGTGTGTAGCCGCGCTCCTCCATCTATTTCCCGCATGTTTCTTCAAATCGTTGGCCCATCTTATTTGAGGTCTTCCCACAATTCTTTTATTTTTCCATGGTCTCCAATTTACAATACATTTGTTCCATTGATCGTCTTTCTTTCTGATATTATGACCGGCAAGATTCCATTTTCCACTCTGAGTTAAAATTCGGAAATACGTCATTTAGCGAATTTTAGGGTAGCAAATCCCATAAGTCCAAAATGACCGAATTTTGAAAAATCATATTTTAAAAACTATATAGTTTATCAACAAAAGCACGGAGTTGTAGTATGGCGGGGCCATAGAGATATGAAAAAACCACACACTGAGTTAAAATTAGGAAAAACGTAATTTAGCGAATTTTTTGTGTAGGGAATCCCATTAGACCAAAATGACCAAATTTTGAAAAATCATATTTTAAAAATTATATAGTTTATCAACAAACGCATGGAGTTGAAGTATGGTGGGGCCATAGAAATGCGAAAAAACCACACTCTGAGTTAAAATTCGGAAAAACGTCATTTAGCGAATTTTAGGGTAGGGAATCCCATAAGACCAAAATGAACAAATTTTGAAAAATCATCTTTTAAAAACTATATCGTTTATCAACAAAAGCACCGAGTTGCTGTATGGTGGGGCCATAGAGATGCGATAAAACCACACCCTGAGTTAAGATTCGGAAAAACGTCAGTTAGCGAATTTTAGGGTAGGGAATCCCATAAGACCAAAATGACCAAATTTTGAAAAATCATATTTTCAAAACTATATAGTTTATCAACAAAAGCACGGAGTTGCAGTATGGCGGGGCCATAGAGATGCGAAAAAACCACACTCTGGGTTAAAATTCGGAAAAACGTCATTTAGCGAATTTTAGGGTAGGGAATCCAATAAGACCAAAATGAACAAATTTTGAAAAATCATCTTTTAAAAACTATATCGTTTATCAACAAAAGCACCGAGTTGCTGTATGGTGGGGCCATAGAGATGCGATAAAACCACACCCTGAGTTAAGATTCGGAAAAACGTCAGTTAGCGAGTTTTAGGGTAGGGAATCCCCTAAGCCAAATTTTGAAAAGTCATATTTTAAAAACTATATCGTTTATCAACAAAAGCACCGAGTTGCTGTATGGTGGGGCCATATAGATGTGATAAAACCACACTCTGAGTTAAGATTCGGAAAAACGTCATTTAGCGAATTTTAGGGTAGGGACCCAAAATGGCCGAACTTTAAAAATTCATAGTTTAAAAACTATAGTTTATCAACAAAAGCACAGAGTTGCGTATTGTGGGGCCATAGAAATGCGATAAAACCACACTCTGAGTTAAAATTCGGAAAAACGTCATTTAGCGAATTTTAGCTTTACATATAACATTTGTCTTTCCATTGATCTTTGGGCTTTTGTTACCTTATCCATGTTTGATTTTGTGTAAGTGTCCAGGTCTGGGATCCATAGGTAAGTACAGGAAGAATACATTGGTTATGCCCTTTCGCTTTGAGGTACTAAAGATTGATTGGTTGTTTAAATGTGGTCACCATTTACAAACGTTCACAGCGAAAAAAACGTAGTAGTAATCAAGGATGTACTAACCTAAGGAACCCCAATTTACAAATAAAAAAATATTTTTTATATTTTTAATTTTTGTATTAATATATTGAAATTAAAACATAAGTATATTTATTAAAAGCAATTATAAACAACGTTATATAGTTAAAAAATAAGTTCAACCTGCAACCATAATGTAGTAAACGATTTCAGGACCTGAAAATGTTCAGTAAATAATGTTTTTACTGTTAAGGTAAATACAACTACATATATTATTGACATGGTTATTCAGGGCTTTCAAAATGGACGGGCCACGATCCACCACTTTGTTGACGTCACATCCGGGGCTGATTTTTTTTTGATGGTCACGTTACGACACAGCTGATTGTCTTTAAAATTTTGAAGTTGGAATGACGGTTCATGGA
This sequence comes from Aspidapion aeneum, assembly GCA_963576565.1. Classification (NCBI taxonomy): domain Eukaryota; kingdom Metazoa; phylum Arthropoda; class Insecta; order Coleoptera; family Brentidae; genus Aspidapion; species Aspidapion aeneum. The sequence goes on along the minus strand of OY755040.1, from coordinate 138,259,874 downwards.
TATTTCATTTTTTGTTAAATAAAGCCGTTTTTGAGATTGTTTTTACTTTATTCTGGCAGAACAATTTTTTTTAAATGTATAGTAAGCCCTAATTTTTCATAGCCGCTTCATTAGCTCACACAAAAATTAAGTTTAAAGCAGAACCGAATGTGACAATCACATATGACAAAGTCAAATACATGTCAAATATAACAGTTGGCATGTGGTACATGGCGGGTAATTTGAATTCAAAATAAGGAATGCTAAATCTTGAAGATTTTAACCTTTTAATCATGTTGCTTCCTTACAAACCTTTGGTGGAATATCGGGATGGTGTCTGAGAATATTTCACTGAAATTTTGCGGAAATCTGTAGTGCCATTTTGAAAATATCATAAAAAAACGTCTGACCTCCCATAAGACCCAATGTAAAATTCAGCCCCGGGAGAACAGCTGATTTTTTCAGGGTCGTGGCCTCTATTTTTGTGTTGGCCTTGGGTTATTATATGTTCGAAGGTTGACAGGGCAAGCTATGATGGCTAAACTACTCTATTTTTTGGCCAGTATTTATGTATCATATTACCTTTGTTGACCTACAAAAAGCATATGATACCGTTAAAGTAGAAAAATTATGGACAGTGTTAGAGCAGATTAATATCAATCATACATACATAACAGCGATAAAAGAACTATACAAAGGGTCAAAATCTAAAATTAAAAATGGAAATCGACTTTCAAAAGAATTCCTAGTAACGAAAGGCTTAAGACAGGGATGTTGTATCTCTCCAACTCTTTTTAAAATATATATCGCAGTAGCTCTAAAAAACTGGAAAGGCAAAGTACACGTCACGACCGATTTACCATATACACACTACAGTTTGCTGACGACCAAGTAATTGTAGCTAATGATAAAGAAGACATGGAGTAAATGACGAGAAAGTTAACGGAAGAATACCAAAAGTGGGGGTTAACAGTGAACGTGGACAAGACACAGTACTTATGTATTGGAATCAAATGAATTAGAACTAGAAAATGGACAAACAATATCTCCATGTAATGAGTATGTATACTTGGGTGTCACATTTGATAAGACAGGAATAGACTGTAAAGAACTGGAAAAAAGAATAGTAAAAGCAAAAAAGGTTATTGGTTGTCTTAACAATATTTTATGGAGCAGAGAGATAAAAATAATGTAAAATTTAACATATATGAAACAATGGTGAAAAGCACGCTGTTGTATGGAATAGAGACTTGTCGCGTAACAGAAAGTGTCGAAATGGATGCAATAAGAAGATCAATGAGAATATCTAGAACAGATCATATAATAAGAAATCAATAATAAATCATAAAAGAAAGAATGGGAATCGAGGGAAGCATAACGGATCACTAAAAGGCAACTGATATGGTACGGCCATGTACAGCGACGAAAGATTACCAAAGCAAGTCCTAGAATGGCAACCAATAATGCGCAGAAAAAGAGGGCGTCCTAAACTGGAATGGCAAGAGTCAATCCAAAAATCAATGAGTCAAAAAAACCTGACGGAAGATGACTGCCAGGATCGAAGGAGGTGGAGAATAGGCGTCGGACAACGTAGAAAAACGTTCTAAACCGACATAGTAGTAGTATTTATGTTATTACGTATACGGTTGAATGTATTCAATAGTGACCCGCTGTTGAACCAATCCATCGTAGCTTTGATGAAAAGTCTCCCGGTGATTGTGGATATCCTGTATTTGTACAGTGCGTGCCAAAGTCTCCGCCTTACCCCTGCATTTTGACTTCCACTTGGTACATTTCCAGTGAGTTTTTCCTTGAGTTTGGTTACGTTCGTGAAACGTGTATTGGTAGCCGTGTAAAATCATTATTGGGTGTTTACGGCCCGCTGCAAAGTACACAACATCTAAAACAGACAGTAGGGATCCTAGTTATATATAAATATAAATAAAAATAATAAACAAAACAGAAAATGATATACATATTAAAAGCAAATACGTTATAGCATTCCCGAAGAATCGAAAAGTGAAGCCCTCATAGCTGGCTTTGAAAACAATGGCAAATTTAAATTCGCGGATGCGAATTTTCAAGTGCTCATGCGTATGTTTTGTCATGTAGACACACAGCTGCTATTTGTGTTGAGGCCATATTAAAATTTTGCGGTGTTTTGCGTTTGTCGTGTAAAATTATGTTTTTCTCTGTGAAAAATAGGAAATAATTCATATAAAACATGTGCGGTTTGTGGAAAAATGTCCAGAAGAAGTAAGGGAGTGCCATTCCATAGGTAACTACGAGTATTTCTCTTTATAATTTGTTAATAAAGTTAAGAGTGGTTCATAGATGCCATTAGACACTCTTCATGGTGTCCACAATAAATCTACACAATTGGTTTTAGAAAAACTACAATTTTAATCCACAATTTGATAAATTTTCAACCAATCATCTAGTTTTTAGAGAAAAATAAGAGATATAACCCTAAACATTTGACAATTGTCAAATAATGTAGTGACGTAACGGAGCCCAACAAACAATTAAAGTTGTAACGACGAAACCCCAACTAGAAAGAATTTCTTAAAAGTAACCGCAACGTACTCCCGCTACGTCTCAGTATACCATACAGCGACGTTATAATTCCCTAAGTGGGGAACCAATTTCTGGTTATAACTACTTGGCCAAGTGTTTAAAGTCACTGTAGTAACAACTACACTACTACGTCGTAGCCAGGTATCTACTACGTCGTAGAGGCTGTTTTTTTTTCGTAATGGCATAAATGTTGCGATGTAGTTGCAAATAATATAATCGTTTCTTTTTGGTAGAATTGTTACACAATATGGTGGACACAACTGTAAACAGACTCGCTTAGTTTTTTTGTTTGGTTATGGTTATAATATGAACTATGTTATCCAAAAGTGTGAGAATTTACGAGCAGAGGATCAAAATTCGAGTGCGACGCAAAGTTTTTTGTATAACATGCATTATATATATTGCAAAAAACCGGTGCGCCCGAAAAATTGAGCCGTTTTCTGGTAGCTGATGGAATTTTTGTGTTGTGATTTTGGAGGTTATGTTTTCATAATCGACAGTTAACTCCAACAAATGGTGCTTAAGAAGAGCATTTTTGGTAAGCTTCAACTAATGTGTTTATAAAATAGTATGGCTCTTTAATATGAGCTCATAAAACGACAACAAAAATATTAAATTTTCTTTCTTACATAAAAACATGGCATCCCAAACTATATTCCCTGATAGTCGAAAAGGTTACTTGAAAGTAGTTGCGGCTTTAAAGTTGATCCGAAAAGTTATTTTGTCTACATTGTTACATCAGATGTTAGTATGATGACACAATCTTTTGTGGTAAAAATTAAAGTTATAATGTAGTTGTCGGATACACTTGTTTGGGACTCCAATGAAGCTTAACTTTCTAGTGGTAATTAAGTAGGATATAAAAGTCAGGGCGACTAGGAAATAACGACTAAAAAGAAAGTAAAACTTTAGCAACGTCCTATTGTGGTAGAGAAGACTATCAGAATCGACTATCAAGAAACAATCCTATGAAGTAATTTAGAGGGTCGTTTTTACGAAACATCTACTATTTCCTGATACTAAATAGTTGTTAGAACTAAAAAGTAACAAATTTTGGTTGGGATCACCACATTTCTACTATAAGAAAGTAGCAAAGCCTTTAGAACATGTAGCCGCTACTATAAATGTTAGTTGGGAGTATGTTCCAAAACCACCAAAACCCGAAAAAGGAACATTAAGTAGCCGTGGTGGCTTAGTGCGTTCGCGCACTGAACACAAGTGAGTTAAGGAATCTCGCTTGATACAGTGGAGGGTTCGATCCCCGTCGGTTTCCGAGGTCGGGTGCGGCAGACATTAATAGGATTCCTGGGGAGAAGTGTCCCTAGAATAGTGACTACAAAGGTTGTATTTTATATATAAGTACAGTAGTGAGTACTAATATTTATGCTCCAACGTATTTGATTACAAGTAAAGCAAAGCGTGGAGAACTATTAAGTTAAACCTAACTTTAAATTTAACTTTTCTAGTGAATCAAGTTAGAACAAAATTGCTAAATAGTCTTACTGTCTAGACTTTAATACAATAAACGCAGTATGTTTTATAAATTAAAAAAAAAACTCAGGACCTTTAAAAAAAGTTAACATTTATTGCCTAGTGTTAAAATTTTACATAAGAAATAATCTATGACTATACAGGGTGTCCCAAATAAAAGCAAGGGATTTTGGAAACGGTAAGAGATACGAGTTTGTTTAAATGAGAAAAAAGTTGCGCTATTCTAAGCCCAATCAGATAACGTATCAAAATTAAAAATATCTACAGGGGTTTTTAAAATACCGAGCAGAAACTAAAACTTGTGTTTTTTGAAAAAGTGAAATATCGCCGCCATCTTGCAAAAAAATTTAATGAAATTTGGTAATTTTGTACAAGCAACTACGGCCAATTGAATGACGTTAACAAAATTTTTCTAGGTTTTTTTGAAACCATAGCCAACTTTGTTATTTCTTATGACCGCCATATTGAATTTATAATACGAAATTGTCAGAATAGTGCCCGACACAATTACTGACTGCCTTTATTGCAATAAGCCCTAATATCGAAATGGAGGAGAAATGTACAGGGTGTCCCAAATAGGGCACTTTTAGGGGGTTTAAGGTACTTCTAGGGGAGACAGAGAAAAACTGACCACGCATTGCGAGGCTCAAATTTCAAAGAAGATTTAAAGTGAAAACCGCATTTTGAAATACCGTCTCGTCTCTGAGCTACGGGAGCTTTTTGAAAAGTCTGCATTTTGGAAGGGGGTCTATAACGTTATTAGTGGAAATTTTTATTTAGTGTAAATTGCAATTTTATAGACTTTGTCACGGGAAATTCACCCGCTAAATTAAATTTTAACTGTCACACTTAGTTTTTGAGACATGACATAAAGTTGCATTTTTTCTTATGGAGTGGCCTATATTTTAATTAATTTTCGAATTCGTCATTGAATTCTTTTCAAATTGATGTATCATTGTTTGATTAAGCGGTTTAGGAGATATTCAGCTTTTTCACTTATTTCTAGTGCGCTATGATTTCCTGCAGAGGCAGGTCAAGGCACTCCAGTATTTTTATTATTTTACACAGTAACATTTTAATATGTCATACTTTTCATCGTTTTGATACATATTTCAAAATAAAATTAAAAACGCTTTTGTGCAAAATAATTTCACATCAAAGCGTAATGTCAAATTGTTTAAACAATTGAAAACAATGACAAAACGCCAGGACGCAAGGCGAACTTGATTTGCATAGTATAAGACAACAAAACTATAGGAGCATTGAAGTAGGATTTGACCGCAAGGCTTTCATGTCAATGGCGCATGACGTCATTCAACGCATACTAGATAAAAATAAAAAACTTTAAATATTTCCGAAACCGCTCAATCAAACTATTTACTATTTAACTACATCATTTTGAAAAGAATTCAATGACGCATTCGAAAATTAATTAAAATATAGGCCATTCCATAAGAAAGAATGCAACTTTATGTCATATCTCAAAAACTAAAAGTGACAGTTAAAATTTAATTTAGCGGGTGAATTCCTCGTGACAAAGTCTATAAAATTGCAATTTACTCTAAATCAAAATTTCCACTAATAACGAAGTTAAAGCCCCCGCAGCTCAAAGACGAGACGATTTTTCAAAATGCGGTTTTCACTTTAAGTCTTATTTTGAAATTTGAGCCTCGTAATGCGTGGTCAGTTTTTCTCTGTCTCCCCTAGAAGTACCTTAAACCCCCTAAAAGTGCCCAGTTTGGAACACCCTGTACAGTTTATATCATTAGTTCTGGGACATCCTGTTGTAAATACTGTCCGGCCAGAATAAAATGAGGCGCAAAAGAGATGGCTCAACTTAATCTATCTCCCTCTGTTTACAGCACTTTTACACACAATTTTGTTTTTAGTTTTAAGCGTTGACAAATTATTTTTGTATTCCAAAAATATTATGCTAGTGTATGGTTTTAACTGATTAAAAAGTATAATAAAAAAGCTCTAACTTTACTATGGGTTCCAAATATCGGACATTTGCGATATTGGGACTACCTCCTATCCGATATAAGGACACCATTTTTAAAATGGTGATTTTTTATTTAAAATATATTTTGATCTGTCTCAGAAAAGAATTGAGTTTGACATTTCGCATTTCTGAATATTGAAAAATATAGGTTAAAACAAAAAAGTATCCGATAATAGGCACCTTTCCTCTACAAGAAAAAACGGTACGCATTTGGTACGTTTAACCAAATCGGCTTCAGCCCGTTCATAATTCACACCCTCTTATTGGGCTTCTATTGTTATCGCTGGGCTCAAACAGGATAACTAGGCACGTTTCATACAAATTCAAAAAGAAACAATGACGTATCATTTATCATTTAATTTTTTAATAAAACTGTGTGGAGTTCATATTTTGAAGTTATAACGAATGGTTTTGGATTTTTGCAACTTTTAGAAAGTCAATTGGTAGTTTTTTAAGTTACTAGATTCGTGCGAACCTACCTAATGAAATAGGTAGGTATAGTTTTTGCAAAGTCAGTTGAACAAAGATAAAAGCCGACCATCGGCATATCCTTTATAGAAAGTGACATGGGCGGCGGTAGATATACTCATGAAAAATATTTCATTTAATTATGGCAAAAACTAAAGAAATAAAAATAAATAAGAAAACGTTCTATTCCTACACCTACATAAATGACATTGATTTATTTTCTAACTCTGCATACTGCCGACTAAAGGGGTCCCGAAAAGCACACCCGAAAGCAATCAAAAGCGCAACTCAAAAAAATCTGCCAATCAGGTGCCGTCTATCTACCTGTGCTCGGTCGGTCGAAAAACAAATACTTTGTGCTCGGATCGCAAAAAGTCGCGCCTCTTCTCTGTCGGTAGGGTTGAAATTATACCAGGAAGATTTTATATGAATTTGGATAAGTTTTGAAGGGCAGAATGAAGCAAAATTTCATGAAATCGATAGGACCCCGTATTAGGAGTTATTCAAGTGACTTTTCAAAAACTTTACCTTGTATAATATAATAAGTTCAAAGGTTTTAAAAAAATATTTCTTTTTAAGAAAAATAAGGTATGGAGTTTTCCAGCAAAAAAAGGCTTAGGAAAAATAAAATATAAAATTAATATCTAATAATGATAAATTAAAAAATTATAGCACGCCACTGGACAGGGAAAGATAGCGCTAATTGTAGCCATCTTGTTTACACCCATTTTATTCTGGCCGGACTAAAAACTCAAAATTAAACTTTACAATAAAAGTAAAAATTCTTGATCAAGCTTTCTTTTAAAACTTGGCTACTTGGTGATATATCCTAAAACAGGGCACTAAACACAGCCCAACGTCACATTCTTTGCACATGTAGCTGCTCTCTCTCCTTTTCTTTGTTCCTGTCTTCGTCTGGGAGCAAACTCTGCATCTTCTAGTGGCACATTTCTTACCGTTTTTCTTTGGAACCCAATCGGGAAAATGCCGATTTGTCAGTCTTACATTCTCCTGATCAGAAACTGGCCGGCTTTGACAAAAGCGAAGAATACCTTAAAAATGTTCTTTTATTAAAAAGGTTGATTGGTAAATAACTTTTCAATAACTGCCTAATAACTCATGTTAGCTCCCGCTAAATTTCGCGGTTGTTTATATATTTTTAAAACCACACAATTATATGAAGGACAGAGCGCATTTCGCGTATTTGGACATGCGCACCAACAACCAGTGAGATCCTTGTCGACCGCCTCGAGAAAATGGCGTGTTAATTTCGTTCTCCAACTATTTCAAATTTCTACACCTCAAAGTGCTCGATTTTGGTGTACTGAAGCATAGAACTAGAAACTTCAGCCCTTCAGCTACGTGGTGACATCATTAGATCCAATCAGGGGCCCCTTAGAACGTGGAGAAAGTGGCTGCAAAAGTAAGTAAGTAATTGTATGTTGTGCCAGGGCTGTCAAACGGACGGGATCCTCCACTTTGTTGACGTCACATCGAGGGCTGATTTTTTTTAATGGTCACGTCACGACACAGCTGATTGTCTTTAAAATATTGAAGTTGGAATGACGGTTCATGAATATTTGATTTTTTTTAAAAAATAAAGCCGGTTTTGAGATGTTTTTACTACTATTCTTGCAGAACAATTTTTTTAAATGTATAGTAATCTTTAATTTTTCAAAGCCCCTTTATTAGCGCACACAAAAATTAAATTTAAAGCAGAAGCGAATTTATTCGTTTCTGCGTCGAAATGAGTCAGATTACCGGCAACTATTTGTTTATATTCGGCATTCGGCAGACTTTTAAAACTTAATATAGTTATTTACATGTGTTTACAAAAATTACTACATCAAAAAATGATTTTTTTGTAGTGTAATTTTGTTTTTAAAAAATTAACGCTGGTATTTTTGGACTGTAAATAAACTTTATTGTAAAAAATCGAAAAAGTTTTACAATAGAAATAAATAAACAAATGTCATAACAAACACAGATGACAAAGTCAAATATATGTCAAATATGACAGCTGGCATGCGGTACGTGGCGGGTAATTTGAATTCATAATAAGGAATCCTAAATCTTAAAAATTTTAACCTTTTAATCATCTTGCATCCTTAAAGTTTGGTGGAATATCGGGATGGTGTCTGAGAATATTTCGCTGAAATTTCGCGGAAATCTGTAGTGCTATTTTGAAAATATCATAAAAAAAACGTCTGACCTCCGATAAGACCCAATGTAAAAATCAGCCCCCGAGAACAGCTGATTTTTTCAAGGTCGTGGCCTGTATGTTTTTGTTGGCCTTGCGTGGGCATAAGAAAAGAGATTTTGATCGTGGCCAAAACGGCCGACGCGATAATTTGACGCTGTTGACGTTTGAACGCGACATATAGTTAAGTGCTTTCGTGGAACGCCGCAAATTCATGGACCGTTATCATAAGAATTCTGAGATAAGAAGTAACAAACTTCCAAAATCTTACATTAGAGATTACAAATCCTAACATTCTTAAAATAAAAAGGGTACTTTAAAACACATTTAAATATAAATTGGTAAAAAAAAAATTTTAAGTCACAAGCTTTTATAAAATGCACTAAAAATTTAAAAATTATTTTCTGACATCCTAATATTATCATAATAATAAAAGCGATGGCCGACTGATGGAAATTTTGACGATGTTAGCACGATAAGATATCCGTATCAATTAAATATCACTATTTGTAAGAATCAATCTAGCAGAAAAATGCAGAGGTACCAAACCCACGCAACCCCACCCAAGATACCCCAGCATTTCTTTGACATAGGTATGGCAATGGCATAGCATTGCGGCATATATCATATCTTTGATGACCTGCTATGTTGAATATTCTTTAAGTGTTTAGATCACAAATTTAGATTAACTTATGCATTGATTTGTGGCCATCGCTTTTATTATTATGATAATATTAGAATGTTAGAAAATTATTTTTTAATTTTTAGTGCATTTTATAAAAGCTTGTGACTTAAAAAAATTTTTTTACCAATTTATTTTCTACTTTTTAGTCTCAGCTATCTACTCTATTAAATGAAAATATTTGTTCAATAACAGAACAGAAGAGTTTATTCTAGATTATAATGAAATCGCTGATTGTGAGTTGTTTGGAAACTCATTTTTCTATTGGGGGAAAGAGAGAGTGGGGGTAGAGGTAGAAATATATTTTTTGTTTGGGCTGTATTGCCATCGGACCTTTATGCATATACCAAATTTTATAAAAGTCATTTGAAGAGAAGTGTGTCAAAAACGCATTTTTATGGAAGGGGGTGGGGGGTAGGGTGGGAGAACAATTTTTCATTATTGTTGTATTGTCATTGGACCACTATATGTATACCAAATTTCATCCAAATCGGATAATGGGAAGTGTGTCAAAAACTCATTTTTCTATAAAAGGGGGTGGGAGTAGGGGTGGGAGGATATTTTTTTCTTAATATTGTATTGTCATTGGATCACTATATGTATACCAAATTTCATCCAAATCGGATAAAAGGAAGTGTGTCAAAAACAAATTTTTCTATGAAAGGGGGTGGGGGCAGCGGTGGGAGGATATTTTTTTCTTATTGTTGTATTATCATCGGACCACTATGTGTATACCAAATTTTATCCAAATCGGATAACGGGAAGTGTGTCAAAAACACATTTTTCTATAGAAGAGGTGGGGGTAGGGGTGGGATGATATTTTTTTCTTAATATTGTATTGTCATGGGACCACTATGTGTGTACCAAATTTCATCCAAATCGGATAATGGGAAGTGTGTCAAAAACGCTTCACAACATTTGATAGATAGTTAGATAGTTAGATAGTTAGTTAGATAGTTAGACAGAACATCTGAAGCTAAATAAAAGCTTGTAAAAAGCAATAAATTCGGGTACTTAAAATCAATGAAACTCTTCTCATTTTGTGTAGCTTGTTCGGAATCGTAACCATTTGTACTTTGTAGTAGTATCGATCATTATTTAAATTTAGAAAAAATAAGATCAAATTATAGACTGCATTATTTATTATCTCGTTACTAGAAGCATCGAATTAGTACATAAAATAACTGGAAACAGCATCAAGTATAAGGCTAAATTCTCAACAAAAAATCTTCAATATTTTTGTCTCACTTCATCGTGGTCTATCCGGTATATTACACAGAGATTACAGACTATAAGTCACAGTATTCAAAATTAACCACCTGCTTAACCAACTTTGAATAATCTCCTTTAAAAGTCTCCTTATGTGTATGTTTCAACCCTTTAATTTTCACAGTTTTACCAAAAGTGTACGCTTTAGCTCTACATTTAAATTTCTGGAATTGATTGCATTTCCACTGGCATTTGTTCAGTGTTCGTTCCTGGATTACGTACTCAAAGCCACTCACGATCATCATTGGGTGCTTGCGACCCGCTTGGAAGTAAACTTCACCTAAAAATTTACATGGACTTAAAATATTGTATGAAAAAAATTTAGTATATGATATGATCATATTTTTTATAAAAATAAAGACATCGTTGAATTTAGATTTTTTTAAGACCTACAATAGGTTCGGTTCGGTATTTTTGAAACCTACAATAATACTGCTCAATATCTTTCTTGCGCAATATTTATGAATGACCCCTTGCACTCAAACTATCATCCAAGAGCACGGCTTTCTTGAAACATTTCAGCCGATATTTGACCTATCTAAAACTCTACTTGGGAATGAGCTACGAATTTCAAACTTTGCACTGTTGTAGATCTTCATGGAGTTAACAAACCCTCCAAGTTTCATGGAATTTCATAAAGTAGTAAAGCAGTTACGAAATTTCAAAAAACGTCGAAAGTGCCACACACTCACTCACTCATGTATAGATCATCAAAATTCTACTGTACTTCCAGACATGCTACAAAGCTGAAATTTGTCAGACTGATAGAAATTATGACCAAACCCCTGGAAAAAATCAAAAAACTCCAAAATTCTAGTTTAGTCCCCTCGCCTATACATGTAAAGTTATGTAAAAAAAATGCTAGATAGCTGAGCTTTGGCAGACTGATAGGAACTATGATAAAACTATGAGAAAAACATTTTAAAACACCAAAATTGTAATTTACTTCCCTCCCCTATAAATGTAAAGTTATGTAAAATTAACACCGCCCACTTCCAGAAACGCTAGCGAGCTGAGCTTTAGAAGGCCGAAGTAACTATGAAAGAACTATAGAAAAAAATTAAAACACCCCAGAATTCTAATTTACTTCCCTCCCCTATAAATGTAAAATTATGTAAAATTAACTTTGCCCACTTCCAGAAACGCTAGAGAGCTGAGCTTTTTAAGACTGAAAGGCACCATGATAAAATCATAGGAAAAAAATTAAAAACACCAAAATTTTAATTTACTTCCCTCCCCTATAAATGTAAAGTTATGTAAAATTAACACCGCCCACTTCCAGAAACGCTAGCGAGCTGAGCTTTAGAAGGCCGATAGTAACTATGATAGAACTATAGAAAAAAATTAAAACACCCCAAAATTCTAATTTACTTCCCTCCCCTAAAAATGTAAAATTATGTAAAATTAACTTTGCCCACTTCCAGAAACGCTAGAGAGCTGAGCTTTTTAAGACTGAAAGGCACCATGATAAAATCATAGGAAAAAATTTAAAAACACCAAAATTTTAATTTACTTCTCTCCCCTATAAATGTAAATTTATATAAAAGTAACATTGCCCACTTCCAAAAACGCTAGTGACCTGAGCTTTGGAAGGCTGAAAGTACCTATGATGAAACCATGGAAAAAAATTTAAAAACCCTAAATTTTTAATTTGCTCCCCTCCCCTATAAATGTAAAGTTATGTAAAAGTAACATTGCCCACTTCCAGAAACGGTAGAGAGCTGAGCTTTAGAAGGCAGATAGGAACTATGATAAAACTATAAAAGAAAATTAAAAACCCCAAATTTTAATTTACTTCCCTCACCTATAAATGTAAAGTTATGTAAAAGTAACATTCTCCACTTCCAGAAACGCTAGAAAGCTGAGCTTTGGACGACTGATAGAAACTATGATAAAACTATAGAAAAAAATTAAAAAACCACAAAGTTTTAATTACTTCCCGAAATTACTACGAAATTTCAAAAAACATCGAAATTGCCACTCACTCACTCATTCATGTATAGATCATCAAACTTCTACTGTACTTCCAGACATGCTACAAACAATATGCTACAACAAAATTTGGCACACTAATAGGAATTATGACCAAACCCTTGGAATTGTGACCAAAACCCCAAAATTCTAATTTACTTCCCTCCATCATACAAGTACAGTTATGTAAAAAATAAAATAAAAACACACGCACACAAATCTAAAAAAATATATGTTTTTTATAAACGAATTTACTTTATTTTCAAGCTTATATCACCATCTGATCTTGCCAAACCTTGCTAATGGTATGACTATATTTCACAACAGCAGATTGCGAAATCAAGTTCTTGTAACTCCGTGAGCTTTTTTGATGGTTATGCCATATGTTAGTCTTAATGGTAATATTTCTTCCATACGACACGACACGGACTTTACATTTGAATCGGTGCACTTCGGAACAGTACCAGGACGTTCTGTTGTCATACTTCTTGTCAACAATGTACTCAAACCCGTCAACTATTAATTTCGGGTATTTTCGTCCAGGAACAAAATAAACCAATGTTTCTGTGCCTAAAAATATTTTACGGACTATATCTAAGTGCAAATTTATTTAACAAAAGACATTTTTGATTTGTTGAATTGAATGTAAGATGTAATAACTTCGGTTCATAAAAAACGGGGACACATCTTTTTAATTTGGTACCTATATTATTTAATGCTTTAGGGAGATGGAGTTGCACGAGGTCTGGCGCAGAGCCTTTTAAAGGCGACACGCGACGATGCACGTCATCTCCGATTTCGGCGACTTTTGGTAGGAATAATAGAGGCCACTTTAAAAGGCGGGGTAACGAAAAAAAAGAAAAGTGAAAGCTTTTAAGAATTACTTTAGGATAGGCGGTATAGAAAAAATTAATGCAGTTCACCGGCCACTGTATTATAACGTACAGTATCGGGTAAGTGACAGCTACTTTGAACTAGTGATTAATCGAACAAAAAAATTTACATGTTATGTAATATACTGTAAAATGTGATTACATTTTTTCCATGGCCCCATGTTTTGTGAACAGAAGACAATAAAGACAGAGAGAGAGAGAGAGAGAGATGGTAACTGATGAGATATTTATTTTTAAATGAAATTATAAAAATAATTATTTAAACAAATTATCGTGATAACTTAAATAAACCGTTTGCGTTATTAGTTTACTGTAGGTTCCTGTAAAAGTCCTGTCATGGTTATGCCATACGGTGTTTTTAAGTTTGACGTTTTTCCCAAAGGAGACGCCTCTGACTTTACACCTATTAGAAGAGTGTTTTGAGCAGCACCATGTCGTACGATTTGGTCGTTTTTTATCCACTATGTATTCGTACCCATCAATTACCATAATTGGTCGTTTTTTGCCTGCGGCGAAATGGATTGTCGTTAAATTCGCTAAAACATGCAAACAGTCAATTTTGTTTATTGTGAAATATGTTAAATTTTGGGATTTAAAAACAAATAATAAAAAACTAACTAATTAATTAAATCTAAAAATTGAATTTAATATAATTAATAAAACCTGCAGAAGTATAAACAAGAAAAGCTATATAAACAAAAGTTTAATTTAATGAAGGCACGGTTTATTTGCGTAAAAAAGCTTAAAAGACAAAAGATCGATAGAAACCAAAAAATATTAAAATTACAAAAAGAAATGCTATACAAAAGGTCGAATTTTTGTCTTTCGATCTCTGTTCCGTCACCTGTTAAAATTAACCATCAACTAAAAATACACTATACTATAGGATCCGACGTAAGTTCTCTGCCCCTCCCCCCTGGATCCGTCCCTGCAGCGGCGTAGTGAGGGGACGGCGACCGGGGCACCTGCCCCGGGCGCCAAAGTCAGGGGGCGCCGAAAGGCGCCTCTTACATTGATTTTAAAACATTTTATATGGGGTGGGGGGGCGCCAAACTTTAACCTTGTCCCGGGCGCATGAAACCCTCACTACGCCGCTGGTCACTGAACTCAACTAACCAGCTCTTAAAGACATTTTATGTAACTACAGGAGTAGGGCATGGCCATGCGTTATCTTCAATAAAATTTTCTAACTGCAGACTTTTGATTTTGATTGATTGTTCGCAATAGAAATATAAAGATTTTTTGTATACTTTAATTTTTTCTGTCGAAGTAATAACGCAGAAGATGTTGGGTAGCTATAGAAGTCTGAATTTGCTTAATATAACATAACTGTCTATTGTTATGGATTTCCAGTACAGTTTCGTATATGTGCACAGATGGAAGCGGCATGATTTTTAATTTTTTAAACAAAGGCTGGTAATAATCTCTAGATCAATCCGCTTTTTAAGGTTTAATGTTTTTCCCAAAAGTGACGCCTCTGACTTTGCATTTGTAGGCGTGTTTTGGACAGTACCACGTGGTGTGGTTGGACCGTTCTCTGTGCACGATTTATTGGTAGCCCGGGAGCACCTGACTTGATAGCTTCTAACCCGAAGTGAGCTGGTTCTTAAGTAGGCTGTGATGTTGGCCACTGGCGTTTAATTTAGGCAAATATTTGGATCATGATACAGACAAAATCTATTCATAAAATTACTGTAAATACAGAGATATAAAACTTAATTATGTAATTGATATATGTTTATTATAGTGATATAATTACAAAAAAGAAAATCTAAGGTCGTCACAATATTCCAAATAGACCTGCTGGGGTTGCAGCATACCATAGTTCACATTAAATGTTCTACTGTGAGTATGCGAAACCGTTTTTTTAAGTTTAATGTTTTTCCCAAAAGTGACGCCTCTGACTTTGCATTTGTGCGCGTGTTTTGTACAGTACCACGTGGTGTGGTTGGACTGTTCTCTGTGCACGATGTATTGATAGCCCGGGAGCACCTGATTACTTGATAGCTTTTAACCCTAAATGGCTGGCCGCTCGAAGATTGACACCGCGCTTTCTCTCAACAAGTC
This sequence comes from Aspidapion aeneum, assembly GCA_963576565.1. Taxonomy (NCBI): domain Eukaryota; kingdom Metazoa; phylum Arthropoda; class Insecta; order Coleoptera; family Brentidae; genus Aspidapion; species Aspidapion aeneum. The sequence goes on along the minus strand of OY755040.1, from coordinate 138,244,275 downwards.
TGTGAGCTGATTGTTAGGTAGGCTGTGGTGTTGGCCACTGACGTTTAATTTAAGCAAATATTTGGATCGTCGTAAAGACAAAATATATGCATACAATTACTGTGAACACAGACAGATAAAACCTAATTATGCATTTGATATATGTTTATTAAAGTGATACAATTACAAAAAAGAAAATCTAAGGTCGTCACAATATTCCAAATAGACCTGCTGGGGTTGGAGCATACCATAGTTCCCATTAAATGTTCTACTGTGATTATGCAAAACAGTTTTTTTAAGTTTAATGTTTTTCCCAAAAGTGACGCCTCTGACTTTACATTTGTGCACGTGTTTTGTACAGTACCACGTGGTGTGGTTGGACCGTTCTCTGTGCACGATGTATTGGTAGCCATCTATGATAAGGATCGGTCGCTTTTTCCCTGCAGCAAAGTAAATAGTGGTCAGTCTTCCTAAAAATTAGTGGTTATTTGTATACAATTTATATAAGTTTGACCTCGAATATTTTTAGAAGCGAAATAGATATTTAAATAATTTTCAAAACATATTGGGGAATTCAAGGAGCACCAGTTTTTCTTGAATTAAAACTTTCTACTTGTGATCCTTGATAAAAAGGTATTTATTAGTGTTCCACACAAAATCTAAGGCACTTTCTTAAATATTGGCAGTAAAAATATAGAAAATATTATTTTTATTAAAAAATGATTTAATTTTGTTAGCTTCTCAGTGGTAAGGATATGTACCTTCTAGCTCAAAATGAGGAGATAATGACGTCATCATAATAGGCGAATAGTGTGGGTGGTATTTTTGACCATAGGCCACTAGTGTGAGTGGTTTTTTTGGCATTTCCAACTATGCAATATCATATAAAGATTAAAAACACCACCCATACTACTCGCCTCTAAAACGACAACCCAGTACCTATCCAGGAAACGACATAACACACACACTATTGGCCTATGGTAAAAAAGACCACCCACACTATTCGCCTTTTATGATGACATCATTACGTTGCAGTATACAGAAAAGGTGATTGATGAATCAACTAGGCCAAAAAGGCTACTTTAAGGATTTTGATAATGGTTACCTCTGCTCCCTTGAGAAAATTTAAACTTTCAAGATTGCAGCCGATCAATGACATCGTCGATATCATGACATAAGGGCCTATCTTGATTTTTACAATCTATATTATCTTAAGATTGGCCTTTATGTTGTAATAGTATACGTCAAAATTTCAGATAGGGCCATGTTTTTTGTAAGTTTTCAAAAGAAATAAATGAATTTTGAGATAGGACCCTTGGCTAAAACCAAGTATACACTAGAAAGAAACTAACGTTGACCTAAGCACATTTCGGCCTTATCTCATGATAGGGCCTTATGTCATGAAACCGACAATATAAAAACAAAAAAAATCATTATTTGTTTAGGGATTGAAAATAAAAATAATAATAAAAAAATTTGTTTATTACAATTATACAAATCCATTTACATTTTCTAAATTTTCCTAATATCGCTACAATATTTTAAATAAACTTCCTGTGGCAGTAAGTTAGTCAAGTCTCCAGAAAAAGTTCTATGATGGTTGTGCCCAACTGCATTTTTAATTTTTATATTTCTTCCAAACGTAATGCACCTGACTTTACACCGAAAATCGTAGTATTTTTTGCATTGCCAAGTGGTGCGATTTGAGTAAGTCCTATCTACAGAGTATTCGTATCCATCTATTACTAACATTGGACGCTTTTTACCCGCAGCAAAATGGATGGTAGTCAAAATAGCTAAAAATAGGTTAATAAAAAAATTGAAAATCTGTTAAGTGTTGCCGCACCCTAGCCCTCAGTTTATATTATATTTTGAATGTAGCTATTTTTGAATAAGTAGTACCGTTTGATCTGACTTTACACAAATAATAAGGTTTCAGGTTGCAACAACATAAAAAATGGCGATAAAGACACTCCGAAAGGGTACCAAAACAAGATTGAGAATTTAAGATCCAGCTTAGAAAATGTACCTTTAATACATTTAAACGATATAGACCGGGGAGCATATAAGCACAACGTACATGTATTTGACAAACACGGGGCGATAGGGTTATTTCATTGGTCGATGTCAAATAACAGCTCTGCATATCTCAAATCGATGTACATTTTGCCATCTTAGCAGCTGCAGCCCCTGCGCTCTTGTTTTTGCTTACTCCTTACTCATTACGTCGCCGCCGTTTGAATCAAGCACGCGTTGTTCATCTTGATGTCAATTCTGTATTAATAATGCTTGCAAATAATATGGAATTATCCCAATCTTTTAAAAACACACAAGATTTGGCACTAGTGAAGCTTCTATTCAAAAAAGTTTAGCTAGACTCCAAAAAGTCACCACTAGAAATGCATGGGACAGTTTTTTATGCACGGCAGGATCCAGTATCCCTTTAAGGCGCTGTCGTACAGCAATTCGTGTACAACCAACAACCATTGCTAGAAGAAGACCTGGTATTACAAGAGGCAGTAAGAGGATGCCTAGTGGAAGACCAGCCGTGACTGAAAAAAAACCAAGAGTATTAAAAAGAAAGCGGAACTTACATGTAAATGTGAAAAATAACATAGCAAATGCAAAATCACATGGCAGTGGACACTAGTAGGTAACTAATAAAATATAATTAAGTTTTTTAGAACCTACTTTTAATTTGTATAATAATAATAATAATAATAATATCCTTTATTTGCCAACAATATCTTACACAGACAAAACAACGTCAAATTTTGATCTTGTAATACATCACAGATCTACTTATAATTTTTTTTGTTTTTATATAAAAATATATTTAGAGACACTCATTTTGGTTTGTTAAAACGATTATTTAAAAAGTAAATAAAATAAGGTAATTAAAATAAAGTAAAAGTGTGTTATTGTGGTTAGTTTTTGTATGGAATTAAATCTTTAAAATATATTCTCATGCAATTAGGCGCTGACTCGTGACGTCACTAAAAAACTGCACCCCGACATAAATTGTAACTTTGGAACATACTCATTTGTATCTCGTTTTAATGCACAGCAAATTTTTTTATTCCTGTTCAACTCATAGACCTGCACAATGGGCTCCTGGACCTAATTTTTGACCAAAATTAGAAAAATAGGTTTTGTAACAATATTTTGTTTTAAAATGAGAAAAAAGTAATTATCAATCAAAATGCGGATCCAAAATGGTGAATTTTCCTATTTATGAACCAATAAGTATGAAATTTAGACCTTGGGAGTGTTAATAGTAGCTAAATATTATTTTTGACTTAAATGGAAAAAAACACTCATTTACCAACAGGTACCGATTTTAGAACTTTGGCGTGTCTAAAGTCGCTGATTATAAGTATAAAGTCAAACTTTTAAAAAATTAGATGGCAGATCTAAAATGGCAGAGTTTTCTTTTTATGAACCGATATGTATCAAAATTGGAACTTTGGAGTGTATAAAGCTGATAATTAAGATTTCTGACTCAAACCTAAAAAAAAAATATCATGGCGGATCCGAAATGGAGCACGTTTACATTTATGAACCGATATGTATTAAATTTGGAATTCTACGGTGTTTAACGTCGCTTATTATAATTTTTTACTCAAACAAACAAAACTAGCACGGCAGACCCAAAATCCTTATCCAATAGACTATCCTATTTATATAAACCGATTTATTTTTCTAGAAAAATTTAAGTCCAACAAAATAAATATTTTTAAAGCGTCCACGATTTTATATTGGTTTATTAAAAGTCAGGTTTGGTAAACTGCTAATGATTCAAAATAGAACCGTTTACCTTAAAAGTTTTTTTACCCTGTTAAAGTTAACTTCATCTGTAAATTTTGGTTTTTGAGAATTTTTACTTTTTATTTTTTATAAAGTGACCTTCTTTTTATTTGATTTTTGAACATTTAAACTTTTTTTATTTTTAGCTTTTTGAATATTGTTTACAATATTTGTATTTTTTATTAATATATATTTTTTTTAATTGTTTAAGTTAGCCCAAAGTATTTATAAATAATAAACAAGCACGGTTGATCACTGAAGCAAAATATTTGTCCAACATTTATAAGAAATCTATATTTTTATAGAATTTCAAAAATCCCAAGCAAAAACCATTACCTTACCTGTCTATACATCAAAATTTAAATCAAAATGTACAGGGTTAAAATCTACTTACGTCCCTCTACAAGATTTATATTATGAGAGTTTTATACAAAATAAAATGTTGTCGCAAAATCGCTTTAAATCTGGATCAAATCGCCATGCAAATATGGTACTTTAACGCGTTCTGTTAAAAGGAAACATGACTCTTCTGAAAGTTGCGTCAATTAAATAATAGTTTTTTCAAGGCCTACTGGACTATCTACTCTTTTCTAGTAAAGATGTTCAGAAGTTTCAGTATGTATTTAATTTAACACTTTTTGGCGAAAAATCAGGTCCGCGAGCCCACTGTGTGCTGATGGAAGAAAGTCGAAATGACATCTTAAAAATACTTCTATTTGCAAACTAATCCCAAGACTGTTTTAGATTGGGTGTGCCTGTCCCACTAATTTGAGTTAAAAAGAGAGAGTAAGTAGCTGGATGAAAAAGCGTGAGTTTAGTAAATAAAACGAGTAGACCACTGTTTGTTTATTAATATCATGAATGATTAAGAGTATTAGGCGCCCTTACTAATACATAAATTTAAAAAGAGATGGTAAATAATCGGATAATAATGTGTAAGTTCAGTCAATGATACGATTAGAATAGATGGTGGTACGTTCGAGAATCCTACTTTGTGTCGGGGTGCCGTGCTACGTCACAGTCAGCGCCTTATTAATTTACTGCCATGACGTACACCCGCGATGACGTGACTCTGACAAGGCGTACTGTTATCTGGCATACAGGTGCATTTTAAGTCACTTTCACTCTACAATGGCAGAACGTACTGCCACTTGGCAGCAACCAATCAGAGGTCGTGCCTACAGGCCGTTTGCCAAAATCATGTACGTTGTGCTTATATGCGACCGGGGACATAGCGTTTTTCGTGGGCTTTTTGATAAAGATTTTATAACACCTGTTTTAATCGATTACTCAGAATCCCACCAACACCGTCCCACCTGGTAACAGACCCAAAATTGTCTTAAAGTAAGGTTAGGGTGTCAAAATATTTTATTAGTTCTGAACAATTTTGGATTTGTTAACAGGTCCGGCAGTGTTGGTGGGATCATTATTATTCCATTAAAACAGGTGCTATAAAACCTTCATCAAAAAGCCCACGGAGGCCAAATTTTGACGCTTTGGTCTCGGACTAATACCTACGGACGCACTGTGGTCTGAAAACCTGGTTAATAATATTTTCAAGGCTTTTTTGCATTTAATTCATAAAGTGTCTGTAAAATTGTGAACTACCTAGTAAAAATGTTATCTCAACAGTAAATGTGTTAAAACAGATGACGTTTCGGCTTAGAAAATTTACCCTGTATGATAACGGACTTTAACGGATATTTTTTTGTGTTTAAAACGCAGTTTTTAATAATATTTTGTTATATACAGGGTGTCCCAAATTGGGCACTTTAAGGGGATTTAAGGTACTTCCAGGGGAGACAGAGAAAAGCTGACCACGCATTGCGAGGCTCAAATTTCAAGAGAAGACTTATAGTGAAAACCGCATTTTGAAATATCGTCTCGTCGTCAAGCTACGGGGGCTTTTTGAAAAGTCTGCATTTTGGAAGGGGGTCTATAACTTTGTTATTAGTGGACATTTTGATTTAGAGTAAATTGCAACTTTATAGCCTTTGTCACGAGGAATTCACCCGCAAAATTAAATTTTAACTGTCACTTTTATTTTTTGAGATATGACATAAAGTTGCATTTTTTTTATGGAATGGCGTATATTTTAATTAATTTTCGAATTCGTCATTGAATTCTTATCAAAATGATGTATCATATGTCATAGTTTTATTGAGCGGTTTCGGAGATAATTAAAGTTTTTTATTTTTGTCTAGTATGCGTTGAATTACGTCATGCGCCATTGACATGAAAGCCTTGCGGTCAAATCCTACTTCAATGCTCCTAGAGTTTTGTTGTCTGATACTATGCAAATCAAGTTGGCCTTGCGTCTTGGCGTTTTGTCATTGTCTTCAATTGTTTAAACAATTTGACATTACGCTTTGATATGAAATTGTTTTATTTTGAAATATGTATCAAAACGATGAAAAGTATGACATGTTAAAATGCTACAAGGAAAGTAATGATAATCGACAGGGCGCTGGAAACTTATATCTTCAAAAGTATCCCGAACGAAGACAACCGTATATGGATATATTTCCAAAGTTGAAAAGGAACCTTGTTCAGTATGGCTCTTTTTTCAAAACCGCGGGCCAAAATATATGACGTTAGGAGGGACCGTGAGTTAAATAATTCGCGATCATTGAGACAATTAGAAGCTGCCACAGGCATACCGAGAACTTCAATCCACCGAACACTTAAAAGGAATAATTGTAAGCTTTAAGGGCCGTCAGCTGAATTACAATTTTTCCAAAGCAGGCTTACTATATTTTTGACTGTGTAAAATAATAAAAATACTGGAGTGCCTTGACCTGCCTCAGCAGGAAATCATAGCGCACTAGAAATAAGTGAAAAAGCTGAATATCTCCTAAACCGCTCAATCAAACTATGACATATCATATATCATTTTGAAAAGAATTCAATGGCGAATTCAAAAATTAATTAAAATTTAGCCCATTCCATAAGAAAAAATGCAACTTTATGTCATATCTCAAAAACTAAAAGTGACAGTTAAAATTTAATTTAGCGGGTGAATTCCTCGTAACAAAGTCTATAAAATTGCAATTTACTCTAAATCAAAATTTTCAGTAATAACGAAGTTATAGACCCCCTTCCAAAATGCAGACTTTTCAAGAAGCCCCCGTAGCTCAAAGACGAGACGATATTTCAAAATGCGGTTTTTACTATAAGTCTTCTCTTGAAATTTGAGCCTCGCAATGCGTGGTCAGTTTTTCTCTGTCTCCCCTAGAAGTACCTTAAACCCCTTAAAAGTGCCTAATTTGGGACACCCTGTACATATACTGTAACTGCGTATTGAATGTGACAAAAAAATCATTATTTCAAGCAAAATTTATGGCAATGCAGCGAGTTGTTTTTAGGCAATGATTTTCAGGATCGTTGTATTTTAAAAAAAGTTGTATTCGGCGGAAAAATGGATTTTCTGCGCTTGTTAGGAAAATAGCTATTTGATACGACTACCACAGAAAATGAGCTTTTCAGCACGGCAAACTGGTTATGCATAAACTTCGGCTCCGGTCACGATCGTGATCAAAAAGTCATTTTCAAAACTTGCTGTTTAATATACTATTAAAATTAGAAATAAAATAAATAAGTTAGATTTTATATTTGATCAAAAAGTTATTCTAAATCCTAATATCAGCACAATAATTTAGGTAAACTCTTTGCGGTGTTAGTTTACTGTAGTCGCCAAAAAAAGTCCTATTATGATTATGGTAAACCGTATTCCTAATTTTAACATTTTTTCCAAATGATACGCCCATGACTTTACATCTATGCACGTGCTTGGTGCAGCGCCAAATAGTCCGATTTGAATACTGTCTGTGAACGAGGTATTCGTAACCATCTACGACTAGAATTGGACGTCTCTTTCCAGAGGCGAAATGAATTACAGACAAAATTGCTAAAAAATAAGTGATTCATTTATTAAAAAATTAAACACCAGTATTAAAGCGTAAGTTTAAGTCTAAGTTTAAGGTTATTTAAAGTATAAATGTGCATTGGTTTAGAAAATTGATTTTTGCTGAAACAGGCCACAATTGATTTGATATTTTTACCTTTATATACGATAAAATGTCCTGAACATTGGCGTAGCTAGGGGGGGGGGAGGCAGGGGGGGCCTGGCCCCCCCCTGAAGTCCCTCAGGCCCCCTAAGATATTTTAGGACTCCCCTACCGACTACTAGTAAAAGAACATGACACTGAAAATACATACTTTTCTATTATTATTCGGGAAATATTCAAATAAAATAGGTGCATTAAAATTTAAAATCATTCAGATAATGTTTACATTTCAGGAAAAAGCCCTTGTCTTGCGGAATTAGGCTTTTTCTCTTTAAATTATCGGTAACTTTTCTGCACTTATGCAATTTCCCGGAAATATTTTTTAAATTTAAACATAATTATGCATATTGAATATTTCATACATATTGGCGACATCTTGTAAAACATTATAGAAGTGTAAGTTAAATTTCGCATTTAATGAAGACAGCGACCTTTGCCCCTCTGTTTCCGAAATCGGGTTGTAGATGTCGTAAGGTTATAAAAGATCTTTTTAAACTGTTTTTCTAAAATAAATATAATATTCTTTTTAGTTTTTTTGAGGTTAGCGTTTAGTGTCTTATGAAAATTTTCCGATTTTGGTGACAATTTCATAACCATTTTCATATTAAGTTTTCCCACGTCGTTAAATGGAATAAATTCGTCGAGCAATACCGGGAAATTTTTAATATTAATACTTCTACTCTAAGAGCAGAAATGACCGTTTTAAAGAATTGTATTTTTCGGTTAAATCAAACTGTTGGTCATGATTCTATCAAACAACATATAGCAGAAAACACCTATCCAAACCTCTACCAACTTTTTAAAGTTGCGAATATTCTTCCAATTTCAAGTACAACTTGCGAGAGGTCTTTCTCTGCCATGAGAAGAGTTTTTAATTGGCTTAGAACAACTATGACTCAAGAGAGACACTCAGGTTTGTCATTGTTATTCATAGAAAAAGATGTTGAGGTCGATTTAGACAGTGTGGTAGACGCTTTCAGTCAGCGACGTAGAAAACTTTCTTTATAGAATTGCTGAATTACATACTTTCTGTGTATACATATAAATAAGTGGGTAAATGTATTATTAAATTTGTTATATTAAAATATTAGAACATTTAATGCGCGTATTTTTTTTTATTCATTGCACACTTTGCACGACTCTTTAAAACCTATGTTTGCTTTTTGTTCAAGATAGACCGGGGCTACGGTCCCCCCTGAAAAGCAAGGCTAGCTACGCCAATGGTCCTGAACATTGAGAGTAAGAAGATTTGTTCTTGAAATGGACTATATAGACCGGAAAAAAGAAGAAAACATGAAAAACTGATTTTCCTACAACTACAAAATTTAGATTTTTACGTCACTTTAACACCCTAGATCATGGGATTCCGAGTAAAAATCGTCCTAAATTTTAAACTACCTTCGGGGGGTGGTTTATCTCATTGTAACTTAAAAACAATCACGTTTTTGTTAATTTATTTGTTAAAAATGTAAAATTTGATTATATTTAGAAACGATATGATAAAAAATGTTACGACTTTTAGCTTTAATTCACTATTAGAGCATGTTTTTTAGGGTAATATACATAAGACAGATAAACCGTTTGGTATTCTCATATCTCTTTTATATTTTAGCGTGTAGTTATAATTAGTCCAAAATTCCATTAACTTTAATTAAGTTTAAAAGAAATTCAGTTAAAACGTTTCACCAAAGATAAACTAAAAGTTAAAGTTAAACCTTAAACTTCTTTATATAGTAATTTATATGACAAAGATCTTAACTTTCATACTCACATTATGCAAAAAATTAGGAAGTGCCAAGCTATACACTTAGAGTTCTTGGCAAATTTTTTAAAAATCCAAATTCACTAAGATCGGTTTATTATTATGGTATGTTTTATTCAAACATAAAATATGGCATACTTTTCTGCGGACAAAGCAGCCATATTGGGGACGTTTTTATAATGCAAAAACGAGCCCTAAAAATATTTACTTGACCGTTCCAAGAATCTACATCTTAGAGTGTATATTGTTTTTAAGGAAAAATCCTAATTTATTCTCAGAATACACAACAAATAAAACCTGTAATACAAGGCCTAAGGATAGATTGTACATATACCCAAAGCACAGATTAACAATTACTGATAAAAGCCCTGTATACGCCGCTATTAAGTTAAACAATAAACTATCTAATTCCATAAAAAACATAGAATCTTTCAAAACTTTTAAAAGGGCATGTTTCAATTATTTATGTGATTTAGAATCTTATTCAATTAATGACTTTACAAAATATTTTTTTTTCTCGTTCCATTGTTTTTGTTTGTTTTTAAATTATTCAGATATCTAAGCCAAATTATAAGTGTATTTTATATTGAAGTGTAAGCGTGAATTTAAGTGTACTATTTGTCTAAATATTCAATAAGGGCACCTATACATGCCCCATGAAAATGAACATTAAAACAATTAAGTTTTACTGTAAACAAATTGTAAGTGCAACTTACATATTTAATCTGTAGTTTTAGATAACTTTGACGAACCAATTTACTTTTGTAAAAATTTCGAAATAAAAATATTGTCTGTTGTCTAATTTTTTAAAAGGCAATTTTACGAATATGTATTATACAAGAGGTTGTGCCGTGGTATGGTCGTCGGCTTCACATGCAGAAGGTACCAGGTTCGCGTCTCGAACAACGATGCAAAAACAAATAAATTTAGAAAAAAAACTTTTTGGAAACAAACTTTTATAAAATGGATTAAAAAGCATAAAATAATTTTTTGAGTGGTCGTATTTAATATTACGTAAATATCTTTCCATGCGCATTTGGTGGATCGTCCACAACCGATGATGGGGATATTTTATAAAAGCTTGTTTTCAAAAAGTTTTTTTTTCTAAATTTATTTTTTAATGTTTAGATTTCTCTAAGTCTTATGCATTTCAGCTAGCGAGTCGATATTGCAGGGAGTCTTTCCTGTCAATTTTAAAATATCTAAGTCTTCGATGAGAAGGCCGTCCAACGATTTGATACGGCTCAAACCTACGTGAAAGTCAGTTAAAAGTAATCAGAAATTAAATCGTTCATTAAATCCGCCATATTGAATTTTGGTAATCTGATAAAAAATTCGTAATCCTTATCCTCAAAAACCCCCAGATACCAATTTTGGTGAAAATCCGACCAACTAAAATTTTATCCCCTCTCCGCCCTCCACGTTAGGGAGGAGGCAGTCAGTGATATCACAACGGTATGCGAAATTTTAAGTCAATCGGATACGTGGAAGTCAGTTGAAAGTAATCAGGGAAACTTAACATTAAATCGTCCATTTTGAATCCGCCATATTGATTTTTTGTAATCTGATCAAAAATTCGTAATTCTCATCCGCAAAAACCCCCAGAAACCAATTTTGGTTGAAATCGGACAAACTAAAGTTTTACCCCCCTCCTCACACCCAAGTCAGGGGGAAGGTAGGTACCCGATAAAACCACATTATTGTATTGTCATCGGAACCAAGACGCTATGCGAAATTTGAAGTCAATCGGATGTTTAGAAGTTCTTCAAAAATGAGTTGCAAGATTTGATTACATACATAAATACCCACATACATACATACATACATACATACAGGTGAAGTTAAATAAAAGCTTGTAATAACAAAAAAAAAGTCTGCCCTGCCGCTCACTTCCTTTTCAGCGTTCAACAGTCGTCAACAAATTAGCGTGCGATGCGATGCGCGCAAAAACCGAACCGAACCGAAAAACCGAACCGAACCGACATGCAGCCAGCCGAGGAACCAGGAATAATAACCCAGGAGTCTGCTATAAGTGTCGTGCTTAATAGTCGGTACCGGGATGGCGCCAGTATAAATCTCTCACAGTCAACTCACGACGACCACGACTGTTGCGCTGAAAAGGAAAGAAGTCTATCGTCTATAACCAAGTTCTGCTGGGACGAAAGCGATGTTAAATAGATGCAAGTCTAACATGTAGTAGGACTACCTTTCGGAAGGGGTGTCAAAGCGTGGGTCCACTGTGTATACTTGCTACGCTGCCCTCGACAAAGAGGAGTCAGGCAAAATTAAGTCCTCTTGGAGAAAGAAAACTTGCATCCTAAGGGGCATGTGCATCAGTTTGGTATCTTGTGTACGGACAAATCGGGGTTTGCGAATAGGGCGCGCCCTGTACCTGTACCAAAAATGGTCTCCCCACCACTACTACTAACTAAATTGGTGTAAATTTATGATATAACCCTCTATTTATTCATATTCATTCAAAAATTTAATTATTTATCTATAATAATCTTTGCTCTTTAAATTTTGATGTAAATAAAAATAAAATACAATAAATAACAATAAAACGGAAAAGAAAATTTAACACTGATTAAAAAAGATGAAAATAAAAGACATTCCGTGAAAAATACTAACTTTATGGAATAAACAAAAACTAGAACTCAGTTCGGCAGTTGGATTTTAGCTCACACATATACTATACTATAGTGATCCTAATTTTTTCCAGAAAAAAAAAAGTTGCTCCGATTTCAAATTTTTTTATATATCTTTGCGTTTCAGATGATTTTGAAACTTTTTTGTCGCGCCGTCTATCTGTCTGTCTGTCTGTCTGTATGTCTGCATGTCTGTCTGTAACGACCAACGCGCATAACTCAAAAACCGCTTGGCCGATTTTAATGAAATTTGGTACCTAGGCTGGATCTTGGGTCGAGATGGTCCCATTTAAAAATGAACAAAATCCACCGTACACAAGCCAAATAAAAGGGTGGGGGAAGATTTTAAAAATTAGAGTTTATGTGAAAATATGGCGTGTGTGATATCAAACGAATGGTTATTGAGTATGGAGTTAAACAAAATACATTTTAGTTTTTTGTTCTTTAAAAAGGGTGGGGGTAGATTTTAAAAATTAGAGTTTACGTAAAAATATGGCGTGTGTGATATCAAACGAAAGGTAATTAAGTACGGAGTTAAACAAAATACATTTTAGTTTTTGTTTTTTTAAGGGTGGGGGTAGATTTCAAAAATTTGAGTTTAAGTCAAAACATGACTTGTGTGGTATCAAACAAAAGGTAATTTAGTCTGGAGTTGAATAAGATATATTTCAGTTTTTAGTTTTATTAGCTCGCACGTACACTATAACTATAGTACATTCGTCTATGTATAGTACCTAGTGTGAGCTTAGGGGCCCATATATTGGCAGAGTATTTTTTTAAATGCACACGTTTTAAAAACTCCCCCGTAGCCCTAACAATTTAAATCTAGCAATCTAGCCTGCATTAAAATCAACCTGAGATTTTATGTTAGGAACCAATATGCACAGAAATAACAAAAAATCGATGATCTAAAAAAAGAAAGGAGAGAAGGAGCCAGAATCACTGCATATTAACCACATATTACCAGTAAGTTTTTTTTTATATTGATCCTAAATCCTAATATCATCACAATAACTTAAGTAGACACTTTGTGGCATAAGATTACTGTAGTCGCCAAAAAACGTTTTTGCGTGATTATGCCGAACAGTGTTTTTAATTTTAACATTTTTTCCAAAAGATACGCCCATGACTTTACATTTTATCGCCTGCTTGGTGCAACGCCAAATGGTGCGATTTGAATATTGTCGGTGTACCTTGTATTCGAAACCATCTACGACTAGAATCGGACGTGTTTTTCCTGCGGCGAAGTGAATTATCGATAAAATTCCTAAAAAATTAAACAATTTATTTATTAGCAACAATATTAACAGTGGCGTAGCCTGGGGGGCGGGTTGCCCCCCCCCCCCGCCCCGATGTACTTGCGCCCCAAGCTTTATTAAGTAGCAGGGCCGGCAACGGCAAATTGTCGCCGGAAACTAAAGACATGACGACCTTTTTTTTTTTGTTTTTGTTCGCAAAAGTAAAGACATGGTGACTGATGACCTTTTTGTTTTTTTTTTGTTTTGGTCTCAAGATTTTTGATGGGCACACTTTTTATCTGTCGACCCGCCCCCCCCCCCGCCCCTGCAGGCACGCTACGCCGCTGAATATTAAGAAGGGAATAAAATTAATAATTTATACAGTAAGGGTACTTACACACACAGCAGATTTCGACAACTCTACATTGTTGTTCCATGGCATTAGGTGCAGAGTGAATCAATATATTTTGAAGATTTGGAAATTAATTTTAAAATTTTATTTATTTATTTTTATTGACAGTTGCCTGAATCGTAACACGTTGGGGTTTCAAATCGTACCGGTACGATTTGGCTAATAATGGTGAAAATTATTTTTTTTGTCTTGCAGAAAACAAAAAGTATCACACTTTGAAATAGCTGCTTTATTAACAGAGGCTTACAAAAACTCTGCAACAATAACTAATGCCGTGAATGGATTTAAAGCTTCAGGGATACGGCCAGTAAACCAAAATGCATTTTCTGAGGAAGATTTTATGGCTAGTTAAAAGTTACTGGTACCAGACTCTGTTGAATACCAGAAGAAGAATACTCCTTTTGAAGATACAGTTGAGCCAGACAAACATTAAAATAGTCTTATCTTATGGATGATCCAATTCCATCTACAAGTGGTTTAACTCAACAAGAAATGTTAGATCTCAAGCAAAAGAGTAAGGTTGTTTCAATTGAGCAATTAAGTCCACTACCAAAAGTTGTAATAAAATTGGATGAAAGAGCGAAAAAAGGTGCGCCAAAAGTTGCAATATTAACCGAAAGACCTTACAAGCTGGAGGTTAAAATATGCTCTAAAGGTAAAAAAATAAGAATTAAACAGGCAAAGGGGGCTGTCAAAGAAGAAATCTTTCAACTTAAAAACAAGTCAAAACAAAAAACTAAAAGAACCCATTTATCTAAGAAAAATAAAATAATAATTGAAAGCAATGGTAATGCACAATATCATAAAGTGCATCAAGTGTAGAAAAAAGGCACATGAAATGTATTCTGACCTGTCAGTTAAGGGTGAGTATTTGTGCGACTTCTAAATACTTAATAAAACCTCCGAGTTTATATCGTTAGAGTTAAGAGTAAGTAATCACGACTGTGCGACTTCTGTTTATAAACTTAAAAATGTTCATAATGTAAAATGTTAATTTTTTTTTGTAAATAAAATCTCCGATTTTATATAGATTTTTTTTCATATGAAAATAAATTTCTGTACTTCTTTCCATTTATGAAATCTTAAAAGAGCTCGATCACACGATAGATGAGATGATAGAAACCAAGTTGCACAAAAATGTTAATAAATAATTTTAAAAAAATCTAAAAAAGAAAGGAGAGAAGGAGCCAGAATCACTGCATAGTAATAATATATTGTCACGGTTCAGGGAGCCTTAACGGTGCTTTTCGGGTAAAGAGTGGTCTGTAACCGAACCCCAAACAACGAAGCTCCCTTAGGTTGAACCAATTCGTACCGCACTGTCGAATCAACAGGGTTAAACCCCTTCAACCCTTAAGGCTTCCTGAACCGTGACAATATTACCAATAAGCTTTTTAGCTCACACTACTACTATACTATAGTAGTGTGAGCTATAGAGATACTAATTTTTTCGAAAAAAAAAAGTTGCTCCGATTTCAAAATTTTTTATATATTTTTGCGTTTCAGATGATTTTAAAACTTTTTTGTTGCGCCGTCTGTCTGTCTGTCTGTCTGTCTGTCTGTCTGTCTGTCTGTCTGTCTGTCTGTCTGTCTGTCTGTCTGTCTGTCTGTCTGTCTGTCTGTCTGTCTGTCTGTCTGTCTGTCTGTCTGTCTGTCTGTCTGTCTGTCTGTCTGTCTGTCTGTCTGTCTGTCTGTCTGTCTGTCTGTCTGTCTGTCTGTCTGTCTGTCTGTCTGTCTGTCTGTCTGTCTGTCTGTCTGTCTGTCTGTCTGTCTGTCTGTCTGTCTGTCTGTCTGTCTGTCTGTCTGTCTGTCTGTCTGTCTGTCTGTCTGTCTGTCTGTCTGTCTGTCTGTCTGTCTGTCTGTCTGTCTGTCTGTCTGTCTGTCTGTCTGTCTGTCTGTCTGTCTGTATGTCTGTCTGTCTGTCTGTCTGTCTGTAACGACCAACGCGCATAAGTCAAAAACCGCTTGTCTGATTTTAATGAAATTTGGTACCTAAGCTGGATCTTGCCTAGAGATGGTCCTTTAAAAATTAACAAAATCCACCGAGCACAAGCCAAATAAAAGGGTGGGGGTAGATTTAAAAAATTAGAGTTTATGTGAAAATATGTTGTGTGTGATATCAAACGAAAGGTAATTAAGTCTGGAGTTAAACAAAATTAATTTTAGATAAAAAAAGGGTGCGGGTATATTAAAAAAATGAGAGTTTAACTCAAAACATGGCTTGTGTGGTATCAAACTATAGGTAATTGAGTTTGAAGTTGAATAAAATATATTTAAGTTTTTAGTTATATTAGCTCACCCGTACACCTGTGCCAACAAAATCCACCGAGCACAAGCCAAATAAAAGGGTGGGGGTAGATTAAAAAAATTAGAGTTTAAGTGAAAATATGGCGTGTGTGATATCAAACGAAAGGTAATTGAGTCTGGAGTTAAACAAAGTCCATTTTAATTTTTTTTTAACAAAGGGTGGGGGTAGATTTCAAAAATTAGAGTTTAACTCAAAACATGGCTTGTGTGGTATCAAACGATAGGTAATTGAGTTTGGAGTTGAATAAAATATATTTAAGTTTTTAGTTATATTAGCTCACCCGTACACCCGTACTCTACATCTATAGAACCTAGTGTGAGCTTAGGTGCCCATATATTGGCAGAGTAGTTTTATATTGATCCCAAATACTAATATCATCACAATAACTTAAGTAAACACTTTGTGGCGTAAGAGTTCTGTAGTTGCCAAAAAAGGTTTTTTCGTGATTATGCTGAACAGTGTTTTTAATTTTAACATTTTTTCCAAAAGATACGCCCATGACTTTACACTTCAACGACTGCTTGGTGCAGCGCCAAATGGTACGATTTGAGTATTGTCGGTGTACCCAGTATTCGTAACCATCTACGACTAGAATCGGACGTGTTTTTCCTGCGGCGAAGTGAATTATAGACAAAATTCCTAAAAAAATAAAACAATCTATTTATTAACAATAATATTAAGAAGATAAGATTGATAAAATAAAATAAGGGTACTGACACACACAGCGGATTTCGACCAGTCGACATAGTTGTTCCATGGCATTAGGTACAGCTGATTTAAAAAAACCTGATACGACTCTTTAATAGTTATTTAAACAACAAGGTTTGAAAACGACTCTTTGCACAAGATCGAGACAGTTTGGTAGACCGAGCCGAAGGCGAGGTCTACAAGTCGAGGGAGTGTGCAAAGAGGTTTTCAAACGAGTTTTTTACAATATTTTTTATACGACTGCTAATAAAGAAAGAAAAATCAAATTTTAATTTAACTTGTTTTTATTTCCGACATTTTTACAATTTTTTGACGTATCTAATCAACAAAACATACGAGCAGTGACGGTTGCTATGGAACTAAGCCAACTTATATTGATGGGTGACAACAACAAAAATCACAATGACGGGAGACCCGTATGCAGAAATGACATAGGAGTGCGCAAAAATGACATAAGCGTGTGCAAAACGTTTTGCACACAGCGTGCGCAAAATGCCATTTCCAGATCGTGTTCTCCGTGCGCAAAACCACCTTTTACAAGACAGTCGTATAAAAAGTACTTTTTCCAAAATTTAATCAAAACATTAGTATTTTACAATATTAAAAATGTCAATGCCAAGTAAAAAAACCAATAACATTGTCATCAGTTACAGAATAATAAATACATAAACATAGTTAATCCTAAAATGGCTTTACATGCGACCAAAGATATAAAAGCAATAATTTTTACTAAGTTGGAAAATGATTGGTCCTTTCCAGAGGTTTTTCCAGATAAAGAATAATCACTTGAGAGGAAACAAGGATGATCTAGCAATCTTTCATCGTTTTAAATGGCCGTACCATATTAGTTGTCGTTAGTGATGTCTCATCCATTATAATTCCCTCGATTCCCATTTTTTCTTTAATGATCTCATTTCTTATATCATATATATTCTCATTGATCTTCTTATTGCATCCATTTTGACATTTTTGATTTTTCTTTTGTATTTTTCTGTTACGCTACGTCTCTATTCCATACAACAGCACGCTTTTTAACACTGTTTCATATATTTAACATTTTTAACTTTTTTATCTTTCTACTCCAAAAAAAAATGTTAAGACAATAACCTTTCTAGCTTTTACTATTCTTTTTTTCCAGTTTTTACAGTCTTTTCTTGTCTTATCAGATGTGACACCCAAGTATACATACTCATTGCATGGAGATATTGTGTGCCCATTGTCTAGTTCCAACTCACTTGATTCGTTTCCAATACATAAGTACTGTGTCTTGTCCACGTTCACTGTTAACCCCCACTTTTGGTATTCTTCCGTTAACTTTCTCATCATAAACTCCATGTCTTCCTTGTCATTAGCTACAATTGTATTCCTATGCAGTGTACTTTAGGTTTTCAGTTTTTTAGAGCAGTGCGATATATATTTTAAAAAGAGTTGGTGAGATACAACATCCCTATCTTAAGCCTTTCGTTATCAGGAATTCTTTTGAAAGTCGATTTCTAATTTTAATTTTAGATTTTAACCCTTTGTATAGTTTATTTATTACTTTTATATATGTATGATTGATATTAGTTTGTCCTAACACTGTCCATAATTTTTCTACTGGAAAGGTATCATATAATCAAATCAAATCAAAGCTGCTTTTTGTAGGTCCACAAAGGTCTCAATTACTTGTTTAAGACAAAAAATATTATCACTCCAAGATCTGCCTGCATGAGACCCACTTTGCTCTTGTTCTTATTGCTCATGAAAATTATTCTCTATTATATCTCTAAGAATCCTTCCACTTAGAGTACTGGATACTGAAATTTCTCTGTAATTGTTGCAATTTAGCTTGTTTCCTTTTTTTATCTATTGAGGAATGAATGATATTTTTCATTTCAGCGTATATTTCCCCAGGTCCGCTAGCTTTTCCGGATTTAAGCTTTTTAATACGACTCTTTATCATTTCTTTTTCGATAATTACTTCCTCTCTTCTATGTCTTTCGTCGAAGAGGATGACAGATATTCGGGTCTCGTTTCCTGCAGCCCTTGTAGTGTTCTGTCCATTATTCTACTTTGATGATCTAAATGTTTACTTTTTCTTTTGTTGAGTTGTTTTACCATAGGAATGAATTTCCATAGTTCAGAACTGTGCCTAACTCCTACGTGTGTATTTATTATATCTTGGTAATTGAGCTCAGTTAAATAATATCTTGCGTTAGTCCAACCTAAGCAAGTCTGATATGACTTTAAAGCTTAGTTCCCTCAATGTTTTGGTACAGTTTCTGAAATAAATTTAGTATATACTAACTATCGCGTCATTTTTTTAAAACATTATACTGAAATTATATTAACTTTAATTGCCTTCTTTTTTCTAGCTATTAAATTGTCTATGCTTAAATATTTCTTCACAATATTTTAAATATACTTTCTGCTGCGTCAGATTACTGTAATCGCTATTAAACGTTCTTTCATGATTGTGCCAAACTTTGTTTTTAATTTTAACATTTTTTCCAAACGTGACGCCCCTGACTTTACATTTAAAACGATGCTGTGAGCAATGCCATGTCGTTCTATTTGAGTAGTTTTTGTGCACTGTATATTCATAGCCATCCACGATTAGAATAGGATGTTTTGGGCCTACCGCAAAGTGGATTGTTGTAAAAAATCCTAAAAATAGTACAATATATACCAAGGGATAAAAGTGCTACTTTTTATCCTCAGGCGAAAATTTTTAGTAACACTTATCACTTAAATGCGTGATAAGAAGTGCACCTTTTATCCATAAAGTGCGAAATAGTTATTTTTGTACCGAGCAAAAATGTTTTTCAACCATTGACTTCTATACCCTACGGGTAGACCCGGCATGGGCCAAAATTGCCATTATATCAAGCTTTTATCGCAATTGACCAAATACAAGTAAGAATTTAATGAGCAAAATAGGGATGAAATTAGAATTTCGGTTTGGTGAGTCCGGAAACATGCAACATCGCAAAAATATTCTATTTGCTTGTCTTGGATAAAAAAGGGCAGTGGCGGCGCAAAATAAAAATTTTGAATTCCACTAGAATTTTTTTATCAACAATTTTCTGTTTGAATAATAAATAATTCATGAATACTTACTTGTGTGTGTTTACAAAATTCTCTTCAGTAAAAAAAAAGAGTAAAAAGAATTTCTAAGCATGCTAAGTGCAGTGGATGTATTAAAATTATTGTTTTCATCTTAGAACTTTACAAATGTTGTACCTTCCAGGTAAAATATTTTTTTTCTTTGAACAAGGGTCTTCTTCAACTCTTCTTTTCTTGGGTGGACTACAAGTTATGCTCGAGTCAGATGAAATTTCGGAACTAAAAATTTCAATTCGGAATGGGACAACCGGGCGCCGGGCCAACTCGGCGCCGCCAACAGGGCGCCACGCCGGGCCTAATGGGCGCCGGGCCAACTCAGCGCCGGACTATTTTTTTTTCGATAAAATGTGCAGATAAAAACAAAATAAATATGTTATTTATACAAAACTTTCAACATCTATTAAGTCGAGTGTTGAAATTTGGTAGGTGTAGTGTTCTGCGACTTGAAACACCGCCAAGTTCCATATTCGATACATATCGATGCATAAATAAGAAAGTCCGCCATTTTGGATGCGCCATTTTAATTTTTTTAAGTTTGTTTTTCATCTGCACATTTTATCAAAAAAAATATTTTAGTCCGGCGCCCAGTTGGCTCGGCGTCAAGTTGGCCCGGCGCCCAGTTGGCCTGCCGCCCAGTTGGTGGCGCCGAGTTGGCGGCGCCCAGTTGTCCTAGACTGCAACACATTTCAGGGGTCTGGTACGTTTTACCACCTTTCTTAAAACTACGAAGTTTTTTGAAAAATGATAATTTTAGACCATTTTATAGTGATTTCTAAAAAAAAAATTGCGGACTATCGTTGATTTTGTTAAAAAAATTGAAATTGAAACATTCTTAAAACCCCATTAAAACCCATACAAATTGCTACAAAAGAAGCATTTTCTCATTTCAAACTGAAACAAAACGGTCCCTGACGTCTATCAGCTGTCAACAAAAACTTGAAATAACTAAGGTCACTGATCGAAATCGGGTCAGTTTTTTTGGTCCTTTTATGAAAATGCACAATTTTTAAAAAAGCATGAAATTCAAAACAAAATCAAGAAAACTATGATTCCTACATTTTTACAAATAAAAATTAGTTTAATTGAACATTATATCAATTTTTATTCCTTAAAACACTAAAAATTAATAATTATTTACTTTTTTAAAATTTATCGAAGGTCTAACTGAACAAAAGCAAACTGAACCCATCCGTATCGAAATGAACCAAATCAAACCGAATCTAACGGTTCGGTTTGGTTCGGTTCGATTTGCTTAAACTGAACCGAACCTAACCGAATATAGCTAAACCTAACCTAACCCAACCTAACCCAACCTAACCCAACCTAACCCAACCTAACCTAACCTAACCCAACCTAACCCAACCTAACCCAACCTAACCCAACCTAACCCAACCTAACCCAACCTAACCCAACCTAACCCAACCTAACCCAACCTAACCCAACCTAACCCAACCTAACCCAACCTAACCCAACCTAACCCAACCTAACCCAACCTAACCCAACCTAACCCAACCTAACCCAACCTAACCCAACCTAACCCAACCTAACCCAACCTAACCCAACCTAACCCAACCTAACCCAACCTAACCCAACCTAACCCAACCTAACCCAACCTAACCCAACCTAACCCAACCTAACCCAACCTAACCCAACCTAACCCAACCTAACCCAACCTAACCCAACCTAACCCAACCTAACCCAACCTAACCCAACCTAACCCAACCTAACCCAACCTAACCCAACCTAACCCAACCTAACCCAACCTAACATAACCTAACCCAACCTAACCCAACCTAACCCAACCTAACCCAACCTAACCCAACCTAACCCAACCTAACCCAACCTAACCCAACCTAACCCAACCTAACCCAACCTAACCCAACCTAACCCAACCTAACCCAACCTAACCCAACCTAATCCAACCTAACCCAACCTAACCCAACCTAACCCAACCTAACCCAACCTAACCCAACCTAACCCAACCTAACCCAACCTAACCCAACCTAACCCAACCTAACCCAACTTAACCCAACCTAACCCAACCTAACCCAACCTAACCCAACCTAACCCAACCTAACCCAACCTAACCCAACCTAACCCAACCTAACCCAACCTAACCCAACCTAACCCAACCTAACCCAACCTAACCCAACCTAACCCAACCTAACCCAACCTAACCCAACCTAACCCAACCTAACCAAACCTAACCTACCTATTGTTAATAAATATAGTAAAAGTTGTTAGGTTTATGTCCAGGGGGTAACCATTGTCCATAATCGTCGGAAATCGAGTTAGGATTAGTGTATGCGACCATAAACATTGAGTGGCGAGTGAGTGTTTGGTCTTCAATTTTTTTAGGGAAATTTTTCAAAATCTTTTTTTGCGCACTCTGGGCACCCTAATAAACCGTAATCTGGTCACCCTAATCCATCGCAATCAAAGAAAATGGGTAATCGAAGTGTCACAAATTTTTTGTTGGTTTCTATTCTTCTTTTATATAATGTAGGACAAAATTATTAATTAAACTAAGTGACCTTATTAAGTAAGACAGCATGATAGTCAAATGACATTAGAAGGACATAAACATATGATACCGGCCTGTAGACCGGTCGCGGTGGTCATATAATAATAAATATATACTTTCGCGATGAAAGACCAAAATTTAACTTAACATTACTGTAAAGTCCGCAAAAAACATTAAATTTATCGAAATTTATAAAAACATAGATCAGTGTGTGTAACAATTCATCAAGATGTATGAAACTCGACCGTGACATGTCAAAAGTTTGGTTCGAAAAAACAAAAACAACTGGATAAAAATCGGTATGTAAGAATTTAAAAAGAAATCATTTTTAAGAAAATCAAATACTTTTTGTTAATTTTCATGCAATGCAAAAAAAAGTGCGGGGAAGTGACACTTTCTGAATCAAAATGTGTGAGGGTAAAATCGCACGGTCGCAGAAAAAACTATCTATCGTGACGCTACTGAACTTTCTCGTGTTTTAGGAAAAACTATTTGTCAAGACGACTTACCCATGAAATGTTGTTTTTTTATGGATTTTTTTTCTTCTTTTGCACAAAAAACAATTTTGGACCATGTTTAAACTCAAATAGTTACTTCTAAACTTGTTTTTAAACGTTTTAAGATTTCTTTTTGTAATATTCCCGCACAAAATTCAAAAAAAATCATTTCCGTACTTAGACAACATTGTCTATCAGTTTTCCCTGTATACACGGACTAACAGGTAGAATCACTCAAAATACGGCAGGTGGAATAAAGGTAGCCAGCTGCTTTTCTGTCGCACTTATGCCGTCAGTGTGAAAGAGATAAAAGTACCCTTATATTATCTAGGGTATTATTAGCATGCAAAATCACCCTATCTTTGTCCGTTTCACATGTTCAATAATGTCTATCTCTGTTTTTATTGTAAAAGAAATACCCGACCATAGGAACCAAATTGGATAGGGTCAATAAAAAATGCCTTGTCTTTCCGTCTCTAACGCCCTTTTAGGGCGTTATACAACTCAATGTTTTCAACCCAGTGGTTTAAACAAGATATAGGAGTTCTGGTTCATGATAATATGGATGATCTTATAAAGTGTACAGCGTGTCCCATTTTCGATGGGATTAAATGGGAAACTCGGTTATTATTAAAGATATTGATTTTCTGATTGCACCTTACCGTGCTCTTTTTTTGAGCCCTTAAAAATGTCGTAATCAGATTTTCGCTATACCCCGTAGTTTCGCTAATACAGGGAGTTTTTGAAAAAACTGTATTTTTAAAAATCCCTTGTATCTCGCTTATTTTGCGAGATACTTTTATTCTGTAAAAACATTTTTATGGCAACTTTTTTAGAAGAAAATAATGACGTTGTCAATATTTTTAAATATTGTTTAGTTTTTGAGATATGGTATTTATCATAAAAAAATTAAATACGGACCTGGATTTTTTTATTACTATTTTGATTGGTGTCATGCTAGTATTATCATAAAATAATAAAAATTTTAAAAATTTTTGGTTTAAGGTCAAAAAAAATATTTAATACTTAAAAAAAAAATTAGTCCGAACCTGGATATTTCCAACATAAATATAAACTAAAAATTGCTAGTTAAACAATTTTTAGTTTAACTGTTTTGATACTTAGCATATTAAAATGATTTTACGTTAATTACAGATTTATTTGAAACAAAGTCTACGAAAAATACAAAAAAAAACAAATTATAAAAAATAACTAATTTTCTGATTACCATTTTGTGTAAGACATTGTTGGCATTTTTGAGTAATTTTTCTTAACGCATTTTGCATAAAAATATTTCTGCCATTTAAATATTGGGATTTTGTTGCTTGAATGAAGCAGTCACATTTTTCAAAATCTGGATATGGTCGATTTCTAGCCAGTTTAAAATAATTGTAAGCCATTCACAAAAATGACAAGTAAAATGACAATGTCAATTCCCCGCTTTTGTTTTGTAAATTTCACGACCTGCTGTTCGGTTATCAAATAATTAGTATGATATTATTTTGTAACTTTTTAACGTTTTTTACTTTATTTATAAATCTTTTAATTATCATTTCAAAACAGATAAACTAAAAATCGTTCAACTAGTGTGTCTTGCAATTTTTAATTTATAATTACGTTGGAAATTTCCAGGTTTGGACTATAACTTTTTTTTCAAATATTAAATAGTTTTTTTTAACCTTAAATCAAAAAAATATTAAAGTTTTATCATTTTAAGGTAATAATAGCATGGAATTAATCAAAATAGTAATAAACAAAATCCAGGTCCGTATTTAATTTTTTTATGATAAATAACATATCTCAAAAACTAAACAATATTTTTAAAAATTGACAACGTCATTATTTTGCTCTAAAAAAGTTGCCATGAAAAGGTTTTTACAGAATAAAAATATCTTGCAAAATAAGCGAGATACAAGGAATTAATTAAAATGTAATTTTTTCAAAAACCCCCTGTATTAGCGAAACCACGGGGTATAGCAAAAATCTGATTACACCATTTTTAAGGGCTCCAAAAAAGAGCACGGTAAGGTGCAATCAGAAAATCGATATCTTTAATAATAACCGAGTTTCCCATTTAATCCCATCGAAAATGGGACACGCTGTACACAGATAAAAAAAGTTTCTTCTAGTTTCTAATGTATTGAGATTTACGAAGAGTTTCATAAGTTCTGTATAGTTTATGTCATCATATGGAATATTCATTTTAAAACCTATTCTTCTAAGAAACTTTGACTGAACTTTTTCAAATCTAGTTTTGTGGACTGGGTCGCGGAACTTTGTTCGAAAACCATTGTTTTGAAAGCGATTGTTCGAAAACATTTTCTTCGAATGGAAATTTGTTCGAAAACAGTTTCTTCGAACGGAAATTTCTTCGAAAACAGTTTCTTCGAACGGAAATTGGTTCGAAAACATTTTCTTCGAACGGAAATTTGTTCGAAAACATTTTGTTCGAACGGAAATTTGTTCGAAAACATTTTGTTCGAACGGAAATTTGTTCGAAGACAAAAACACAAAACACAGCAACTGTTTGACTAAGGGGTCTCTTTCTAACATATTTTTTTCAAAAAAAAACTTTCCTGACTTCTTGCGCGGGATCCTAGAGGGTGTGAAACCAAACCAAACCGAACCGAACCGGCATCCTAGAGGTTATGAAACCAAACCGAACAAAACCAATACTTCGATTCGGCTCAGTTCGGTTCGGTTCAGTTTTGTTACACACCCGCTGGGATCCCGCGAAAGAAGTCAGGAAAGTTTTTTTTTTGAAAAAATATGTTAGAAAGAGACCCCTTAGTCAAACAGTTGCTGTTTTTATTGAACAAAATGTTTTCAAACGAATTTTCGTTCGAAGAAAACGTTTTCGAACAAATTTCTGTTCGAATAAAATTTTTTCGAACAAATCTCCTTTTGAACAAATTTTTGTTCGAACAAAATGTTTTCGAACAAATTTTCGTCCGAACAAAATGTTTTTGAACAAATTTTTGTTCAAACATAATGTTTTCGAACAAATTTCCGTTCGAACAAAATGTTTTCAAACAAATTTCCGTTCGAACAAAATGGCTTTCGAAGAAAATGTTTTTGAACAATTTTCCGTTCGAACAAATAAATTCGAAGAAAATTTTTCGAAGAAATTTCCGCAACCCTTGTGGACTGCATAATATGGCTGCCATTGGACTACCAAACTCAAGTACAGAGCGCACAAGGGAGTTGTTTAAGTTCGACGTATTAACCAATTTTAATACAGCTCATTTTTTAATATTCGCTCTCTTGAGAAATTTATTAAATGCTAGTTACGGTAGGTGAGATGGTGATGTACCAATCGGCAGTAACCTTCCTTTGATTTTCCAGAGGAATTGTTGCTACGTATCCTGCTTTTGAGACACATGTCGCAACCATCTTTTTGGATACACTTCGAGATCGGATTACTTTTGTAGACTTTTCCTTATCTTGGAACACCCAAACAGGCGACTGACGTTTATTTTCGGGTTTATATAAGTAAATCCACGATTCATCACAATCGACAATGCTGTACACGTTTTTCGAGTTTTCCTGCCTCAAAGCGGTCTAGAGTTTTCTGACACCAATTGATCCTAACTTCTTCGGTTAACAGATGCGGTACCCAGCGAGAAAATAATTTTCTAACCCCTACTTCTTAATGCAAATTTTTTTGAATTGAAGTCTTTGAAATCCCCAATGAAGCATCTTCCGTAATGAGCATGCGCACAGTATCAATGTTTTTCTGGGTAACAGCCGTTTTTGGTGCACCTGGCCTTGGATCGTCGCTAAGGCTAATCCGTCCACGCTTGAATTCTACATACCAACGAGAAACTGTCGACTGATGTGGTGCTTTATTAACGAACACAGAAATCATCTCGGCAAGGCATTCTTGTTGAGATAATTTCCTTCGAAGGTTGTAAAAAATTATAGCCCAAAAATCTTCTCGGTTTAATTCCATTTTTCGACTAATTTATTAACTTGCAAAATTAACTATAGCTATAAATATATATATATATATATATATATATATATATATATATATATATATATGTATATATATTGCACTGACGTTTTCAATTTAGGTTAGGTACAGATTAGGGGAAAGTCGGGTAGCCAGGGACAGCGGGTAGCGTCGGACACTACATGTTTAAGAGTTTTTAGGATGATTAGTACAAATGTGGCTCATGTAGTTTGTTAAGAAAGACACGCGCGGGTCGCCATAGGTGTTTCAGTTCGGTTGCTCTAGTTATAAGGAAATATCGTCGTTTTTTTGTTATTTCTCGATTTTTTTCGTGCATCTTCTAAGGTTTGAAGGGATATATCTCAGAACTTGTATATATACAATTTATTTTTAACCATATCATACCTTGAATATTCTAGATTACACTAATGTATGAAAATCCTATTGTGTTTTTAAAGTAAAAGAGTCACAATTTTTTAGATTTTTTTTGTAATTCGGGTAACATGGGACAACAAAAATTCGGGTAAAATGGGACAGTGTGCATTGGTTTTGAATATGCTAATTTTGTTTTAGGATGCCTAAATTTAAGGGCAGAAAAACGAAGAAAGGCTTTTGGAATGAGAAAAAAAGGTGCAATTTGACTCTATAACTCAAAAGGGAAAAGGAAGAGGAAAATCAAATATCACAAGAAAACATAAGGAAAATAATGCAGAACCAGATAGTACGGACAATAGGAACACAGAATGTTTAATATGCAATGAGACCTTTGAGGAGGATTGGATCCAATGCAATGTATGCAAGAAGTGGACTCACGAGGACTGCGCAGACATTCCTGTGTTATCTTTACATATGAGTTTTGTAAAACACAAGACTAAATAAATTATTATTTTTTTGTAACAAAACCTTAAAATATTTTATTTTACTTGAGTTTAAACAGTATCCCAGGCTACCCGCCATGTTTTTAATTTGCAAAAAATGTATGTTAACTTTAGAGTTAGGTTTCGAGTTAATAGGGACTTATTGGAATAAAATCTGACTTTATTTTAGATTCGACTTTATTTTGACACATTTACACAGAAAACTAACAGCTGACCTCTCAAAATTGACATACCAAAGCCAAATTTAATAATAAAGACGCTAACTTTCATTTAATAAAGACCGACACTAATAAATCCGGTTTTTAAATACACAAAAGCCGAATTTTGAAAGAAAGCAGCTGCTTTTTATATGTAAATCTGTCACCATAGGGTCGATTTTAAAATAGGGTCAGGTTTTATTCCAATAAGTGTCTAACGTCGACGGATTTTCTTTGAGCCTTTTAAGTATTAGATTGATGTATGTTCTTACTATTTTAGGCAATATATTTCTTGCACCAAATCTGCTTTGTTTTTAAAAAAAAATGCAAAAAAGCATAGGTGTCTCGGGTTACCCGAATCTCCCCTAAGATTAAGTTTTAGTAACAACATTCGATCAGTGTCGCCCTTTATGTTTCTAGATGCAAAATATAAAAAACAGCCCTAGTAATAGCTATCTAGTAAATTTTTTTCAAACATCATACTCAAATCATATTATACTCTTAATTGCCTTCTTTTTTCTAGCTCTTACACCTTCTGTGCTAAAATAGTTCTTCACAATATTTTAAATATACTTTCTTCTGCATCAGATTACTGTAATCGCCTCCAAACGTTCTTTCGTGATTGTGCCAAATTTTGTTTTTAATTTTAAAATTTTTTCCAATTGTGACGCCCCTGACTTTACATTTAAAACGATACTGTCTGCAATGCCATGTCGTCCGATTTAAGTAGTTTTTGTGCACTGTATATTCATAGCCATCCACGATTAGAATAGGATGTTTTAGGCCTTTCGCAAAGTGGATTGTTGTTAAAAATCCTAAAAAGAGTACACTATATACCAAAGGATAAGTGCTACTTTTTATACACAGTAACACTTATCACTTAAATGCAGGATAAAAAGTGCACCTTTTATCCCTGAAGTGTCAAATAAATATTTTTGTATTTGGAGCGAAAAAGAATTACATTTTTCAGCCTATATGATGTCGTCGCAACCTCAATAAACAGTCGGTCTCGTGCAAAAATGTTTTTTAATCCAGTGATTCAAACAAGATTTTTTGTACAAATAGAAAATGTGTTACTAAACAAATTGTATATTTTCCTATATGTATTGAAAAATAAAAGATAAATATTTGAAGTGACTACAACACTTTCCGTATAGCAACTGCTTTAAGGTTAGGTCTGCCTGTGTCTGGTGAGCACACCTGTGTTTGTGGCGAAACAGCAGATATTCACGGCTCTCATGGGCTAAGCTGCAAAAAAAGCGCAGGGCGTGCTTTTAGACATAGGCAGATAAATGACATTTTAAAGCGTGCTTTGATTTCGGCGGATTGCCCTGCTTTACTGGAGCCACTCGGGGTGTGCCGAAATGATGGAAAGCGTGCAGATGGCATGACTTTAATTCCTTGGAGACATGGTAAGCAGCTACTATGGGATGCTACATGTTCTCATACTTTGGCTAAGTCATACTTAGAAAAAACTGGTGCAGCTTCTATTCTTGCAGAGGATAAAAAGCGAAAAAAATATGGTGAACTCCTGGATCGATATATTTTTGTTCCCTTTGCCGTGGAGACTTATGGTCCCTGGGGAGATGAGGCTAAGAGGCTGGTCCTAGATATAGCATCGAGAATATCTTCTGACCAGTCTCGTAGCTTCATTACCCAGAGAATAAGTCTTGCGATCCTGAGGGGTAATGCCGCGTCGGTGATGGGCACCATTCGTGAGGAACCAGGGTTTGAGGAAATTTTCAGAGTTTAATCTGGATTTGCTTGAGATTTGTATTTTAAATGGTGCTTTTTCTGTTATTAATAACTTTTTTTTTGTTTTTATTGTTAAGATTGGTTAGGTTATTATCCAAACAATATTTTTAAAAGTAGTACAAAAATTTTTATACAATTTGTTATTAATGAAATAAAAGTAACCTAATCTTAGTCTACATATTTTACCAACAGGTGGCGTTGGATGATTATTTTCTCCTACAATGAACGTATAAAACTAAATAAATATTATTGGTTACACAACCTATGTCCTAATGTAATAAAAAAAACGTTCAACACAAACAAATTTAAACTCCTTGCACCTCACAAGATATTGCTGATTTATTTTTTTATATAAAAGTTATTTCAGCTTTGGGAAGGGGGGCTAGCGTGCTTTTTGGAAGGGCGGTCATTTGGCTTGTTGTGCGGTGAGCCTGTCCGAGACTGATTTTAATGATAAGACTAAGAAGCGGTACGGCGTTTTATAATACGCCTGAAACTATACCGCGTGGCCAGCCTTCTATCTAGGGGTAGGATTTTTGTATGGTCCATATAGATTGCATGGGAGAACAGATTAACGTTGCCAGTTTAGCGAAAATATCTAATATATTATACAGGGTGTCCCATTAAGGATGGCAGCCGGATTTATCTCAGATACTAGTACAGCTACGACTTTGGGAAAAAAAATTATAACAAAATCGGGCCTTGTGAATTCACCTTAAATATTTTTGTTTCTGTAGCTCCCCGCTAGGGGGCAGTAATAACATCTCCTTGTACCTCTTTCTCACTTCCCCACATGGATGGAATGAAAAAGTCACTTTTTATTTAAAAAATAATTACTTCTACGTGGTAACTAAACCGACTCCTTTTATTTATTTGACTTATTAACAAAACCCCAAAAAATGCAAATTATCTTAATTTTTTGTTTGAGGAAATTTTTTAAATGTAACAAACCAAAAAACTTAAATTTCTTAAAAAATTCAGATACAAATCCATTAATATTTGTACCTAAAGTTGTCAAGCGATATTCATTTAAGATATTACTGAAATCCGCAAGTTAAGATTTTACTTAGTTTTGAAGATATTTAACAAATAGTTTTGTTTGTGTATGATGTGGTGAGACGAGACCTTATTTTGTTATTTGCATGTGTCACACCTGTTATAATTTTTGGACAATTTAATGATTATTGACGTTTTATAATTCTTTATGTCAAAAACAAATTATAAAACGTCAATAAACATTAAATTGTCCAAAAATTAAAAAATTAGATTTAGCAGCATATACTAACCTTTGACGCAAAAATATGAATTTTAATTTTTTTGTGGGTTACTAAGAATCAGAATACTATAAAATACAGTACAAAGTCTCACTCAATATCTTTTATAAATGATCAGAATACGTTTAAGTAAACTTTCTGTGGTACAAGAAGATTATAATTTCCAGTAAAGGTACTTTCGTGATTATGCCAAATTTTATTCTTAATTTTGACGTTTTTTCCAAAGGTGGTGCCTCTAACTTTGCACTGATGTCGATATTTTGTGCAACGCCACGTAGTGTGATTTAAAGACTTTTGGTGCATTGTATATTCATAGCCATCCACGATTAGAATGGGATGCTTTGTGCCCTTTGAAACGTAAATGGTTACCAAATTCCCTAAAAAATAAGTGTATTTATGGTGTAACTTTTTTACGAACTGTAAATATTAAAAATCAAATAAGTTTTCATATTTTTTCATGGGGAGCTTGCAGCGTTGCCACCCTCGACCCTGAGGTCTTCGGTAGAAGGCGTCGAGAAAAATCGGTAGATTTCGGTAGATTTTTTAATCATCTTAACAAGCAGTGCTGGGAACTATCTATAGTTTGGATTGATTCAGTAGGTAAATTGTATTTCTACGATTTGTTTTTACTCACAAAATAACAAAATTAAAAATTAAATAAAAACATTAGGTACATATTAGGTAGATAATATTATAAATAAAAAACAAGCCTTAAATAACTTTTTATCAATCTGTATATTTATTACAGCAATAAATAAACTTATTTTAAACAAAACATAATATAATAGTTAAAATAAAATCTTAACAAAAAGAAGTAGGAAAATACAAAATGTTTTAGTTTAATTCTCATTTTTAATTTTTCCCTTTTAAATTTACATCCGTCATTTTAGAAAGAAGATTGTTTTTAATTGGAAAACTCTGGCATACATCTTTGTCGATATATTGTTTGGTATATAGCAGGCCCGAAATTGTATTTGTTTCAAGGCGATTCCTCTCTTTGGTCTTTAATAAATTATAGGAAGTCTCTTACAATTTGCAGATGAATGTGGCAAACATAAAAGGTTTACTACAAAATTGTGAAGGGTTTTAAACACCTGAATATTATCCCCTGACATTATTTCCCCAACCGATTGCCAAAATAATTCCACATTATTACTAAAGTATTGATTCTCTTTAGTGTAAAAAACAAGTAGAAAACTATGGTAATTCGGTATATCGTAAAGTAAAAGGTTAAATCGGTAGATCTACCGACAAATCGGTAGAGGTGGCAACGCTGGTAGCTTGAAAGCTTAACCTCACGGGAGTCCAAGATCTAATGGACACCTAATAATTATTGACAGTTAACTGTTTCGTCCTTATAGGACTCCTCAGAACACTACTTGGTCAATGTGACACCCTTGCGAAGTTAATTAGACGGTTTTTGTCTATAATCCTATGTCTATAGTGAGAAGACTCTCGCGCCATCTACCGAGATACGAGAGAAACTAGACCAAGCACTGTTCTGAGGAGTCCCATAAGGACGAAACAGTTAACTATCAATACTTATTAGGTGTCCATTAGATCTTGGACCCCCGTGAGGCTAAGCTTTCGCGCTACCTACGGAAAAATATGAGAGAAACAAAAACTTCTTTTTACCCGATTAGCCAAAAAAACTTGTTTGATTTTTAAATTCACGGGTACTAAAATTCACGTTTGTAAATATAAAACTTTTATCTCTAAACGTGCGACATTGTTTATGGTTTGGGGTTAGCAAAAATATAACTTTCTATGTGTTTTTCTTATCTCTTCTAAACTTTAGCTGTGTTTACTGAAAACAGAAGTCGGTTAATCTTATTTTACATTTAATTTAAGACAATAAAAATACAAAAAAAATTATTTAAATTAAACATTTGTTTGCATATATGTACGTACAGTAATGGACAAAAGTATATAGACAAACAATACATCTTAATATTTCAAAGTAATATTCTTTCTAGCCAATTAAATTTAGTGGCATGTTTCTATCATTTTAAAGGTTTTTTGTCCATCATCGTTTGTCATGAAAAGAATAAAGTTAATAAAACAAAAATTTTGTTGGAAAAAAGTATATAGACATACTTTTTACTTTAAACATTTTAAACAATTACCGTAGTCGACCGGAATTCCGTCACCTTAAGACCCTTAGTATTCATAGACTGACTTTTGAGATGATATGATATAACTATTGTAGTCTATTTTCAGAATTTAAATCTAACTATATATTTTTATTAAATAAAAAAGTTTGAGACCGGAAGTTTCTAATTCCGACATAGTGCTTACCTGAACTCCCACATAGCACAATCACGTGTTTAACACGTTGATTTTAAAAGCTGCTAGAAAAAAAGTTTATTTCATATATGAAAACAAGCTTAATAGGCCATTCATTAACGTTATAAAAAATAACGTTGCTAAAAACTGCATTTTAATAACGCCTTTATCAAATTAAAACAGCAATGTTTTTACGTTGGTTTCAAGTGATATTATCAACGTTAAAATCACATTGGGTTCACGCATTTTCTACACGAATTTTAAAACGCGACTTGCATTGTTTTTCTACCGAATATTTTTGAGAGTTTACTAGCAGCATCTATAGTCGGGATTTTTTCACTTTGACGAAATCTATCAGGAAATGCTTTGGCCTCTAAACTCCAATAACCTGTTAAGGCCTCGGCCGCGAGAAAGTGTGGAACTGCTGTTAGATGAAAGAAGCTTCTAGCGTGTTGTCGATTTTTTTTCCTTTGTTTTTATATCTCTAGTGTTCTCCCCTTCAGGGCTCAGACGTTTAATCACAGATTTTAAATGAGTAGAGTAGAAAAAGCATATGACGGAATTTGAAATTTAAAAGTTTGATTTATTGTAGGTTTTATTGAAATTTAAAAATATTTTTCGCTTTTTGATAAATATAGGTATAAAAAAACTAATTTGAATAGACATTATTTTTGTTGGAAATTCAGCCACTCCTGTCGGATTTTTGACTCAATGCTTTTTTGTAACCCAAACCCCGCCACCCCCTTTTTATTGAAAATAATCGAAAAAAACGAAAAAAATTTTGGTTAAAAACTTATCTACGGACATTAGTTTAGTAAAAAATACAAATATATTAGGTAATAATATAATAAAGTAGCTAAAATCCTAGATTAAATGAGTACGTGCAAGTGGCTTACCTTATAATAAAATGCAACGTTCCACTTCGACACTTGACGCACGACTAAAATAAATTTCCGCGCGCAGCTTCCTTTAAACAATACAGCTGAAGTTTGCGCACAGTGTTGCAAGATATATAGGTGAACTAATAAAAGTATTTTTTGGAATTCCATTGTAGGATTAGCTTAATAATTCAAAAAATTTCTAAAAAGTGACGGAATTCCGGTTGAGTACGGTATTTAATCATTAATATTTTTTTAATTAGTCTTTAATTGTTTCCCATAGCGGTAAACTTTCTAATTGCATGTCCGCCGCTGTTCTGGATAACTGTCTCGAATATTTCAAATATACGTCTTCTTCCATTAGATTATTGTAGTCCCCAGTATACGTTGTTTCGTGATTATGCCAAAAGTGGTTCTTAATTTCGACATTTTTTCCAAATGTGATGCCCCTGACTTTACACTGACGTTGCCAATGTTTCGTGCAGCGCCACAGGGTGCGATTCAAGGATTTTTTGTGCACCGTGTATTCATACCCATCGATAATTAAAATCGGATGTTTTGGACCAACTGCAAAGTGAATAGTTTTTGAATGTGCTAAAAATAAATACTTAAATTAATTTAAAAATATACGTATTAATTAAATTCTAATAAAATACATGCACAGTTATTAGAGACTCATTGAAACAAAGCCATGCAATAATAGTGTCAGGCAGTATTTTGACAGATTTATAATGATCTTTAAAATTTGCATTGAAGTGAAATAATTTGTGCTTTCCTATTCCCCAAGAGAATATTTTCTTGATATTGCACAAAAAATGTCTTGCCTTTTATTTTAATGTGAAACAGAAATTGTTTTATTATAAATTGGAACTAAATTAGTTTAAGGCACAGTTTTCTCTGGAAGCAAAATATTACTTATATGAAGACAATTTGCTTTGTTACAAAACGGAGTATACTGAAACAAAACAATTAAAGAAGAAAAATACTCTGCCAATATATGGGCCCCTAAGCTCACACTAGGTACTATAGTTATAGTGTACGTGTGAGCTAATATAACTAAAAACTGAAATATATTTTATTCAACTCCAGACTAAATTACGATTTGTTTGATACCACACAGCCATGTTTTGTCTTAAACTCAAATTTTTGAAATCTACCCCCACCCTTAAAAAACAAAAACTAAAATGTATTTTGTTAAACTCCGGACTCAATTACCTTTCGTTTGATATCACACACGCCATATTTTCACTTAAACTCTAATTTTTAAAATATACCCCCACCCTTTGTTTTTAAATAAATTAAAATGTATTTTATTTAACTGCAGACTCAATTACCTTTCGTTTGATATCACACACGCCATATTTTCACATAAACTCTAATTTTTGAAATCTACCCCCACCCTTTTATTTGGTTTGTGTTTGGTGGATTTTGTTCATTTTTAAATGGGACCATCTCGACCCAAGGCCCAGCCTAGGTTCCAAATTTCATTAAAATCGGCCAAGCGGTTTTTGAGTTATGCGCGTTGGTCGTTACAGACAGACATACAGACATACAGACAGACAGACAGACAGACAGACAGACAGACAGACAGACAGACAGACAGACAGACAGACAGACAGACAGACAGACAGACAGACAGACAGACAGACAGACAGACAGACAGACAGACAGACAGACAGACAGACAGACAGACAGACAGACAGACAGACAGACAGACAGACAGACAGACAGACAGACAGACAGACAGACAGACAGACAGACAGACAGACAGACAGACAGACAGACAGACAGACAGACAGACAGACAGACAGACAGACAGACAGACAGACAGACAGACAGACAGACAGACAGACAGACAGACAGACAGACAGACAGACAGACAGACAGACATACAGACATACATACAGACATACAGACATACAGACATACAGACATACAGACATACAGACATACAGACATACAGACATACAGACATACAGACATACAGACATACAGACAGGCATACAGACAGACAGACAGACGGCGCAACAAAAAAGTTTCAAAATCATCTGAAACGCAAAGATAGATAAAAAAATTTGAAATCGGAGCAACTTTTTTTTCTCGAAAAAATTACGATCACCATAGCTCACACTACTATAGTATAGTATATGTGTGAGCTAATAAAGTCTCATTTCAAGATTAAACTAAAAAGAAATATTTTAATTCAAAACAAATTGTTTAAAGGTAAATAATTTATTCAAGAAATTTAGACAAAAATTTTTACCGTGCA
Organism: Aspidapion aeneum; assembly: GCA_963576565.1. Taxonomy (NCBI): domain Eukaryota; kingdom Metazoa; phylum Arthropoda; class Insecta; order Coleoptera; family Brentidae; genus Aspidapion; species Aspidapion aeneum. The sequence goes on along the minus strand of OY755040.1, from coordinate 138,207,728 downwards.
AAGTCAAATTTAAAACTAAGTAGTTTATTTATTTATAATTAAAATCGACAGTATGTTTTTCAATTCGTATAGTAAACAAAATCCTTATGTTGAAATATTAGTTGTCATATTATAATGCAAAACTGTCAAAATACGGCCTGACACTATTATCGCATGGGTTTATTTCAATAGGGACTTATTGCAATAATGCGAGGCACTAATTGTGCCCGGCACTATTCTGACAGATTCACATTAAAAACTGACAGTTGATCTTTCAAAATTGACATACCAAAGTTGAATTTATAAATCCAGTCGTTTATTTTTCATTATTAGTGGCAGCAGTATCAATTTTGGCTCTTATAATACACAAAGGCCTAATTTTTAAAGAAGACAGCTGTTCTTATAATGCGAAAATGTCAGAATAGTGCCCGGCACAATTATTGCCTGGCTTTATTGCATTAGGTCCCTAATAGGTCCCTATTGCTACGTTAGACTATAAATCAAGTATAAGTTTTAAATACAAGTTGTTAATACTAAGCTTACGATGTTAAAGCGCTAATCTTAATGAACATTCTGTTAAACTTTCTTCAAATTTTGAAGATTACTTTTCTATACTCTAAAAGGTTTGTAAAAAACTTAACATATATTCCTTAGGTCAAAATAAGCTGATTTAAAAATCCCATACATGAACAGTATTTTACTTGGACCGTTAGGGGGCGCTTCCACTGGACTTCTGACTGTTTTTAAAAAACCATACATTTCATAAATATTTTAAAGCAAATATTGGAGTTATTGGAATAAAACCTAACTTTATTTTAGAGTCGGCTTTATTCTGACAGATTTACAAAGAAAATTGACAGCTGGCCTCTCAAAATTGACATACCAAAGTCAAATGTCAAAATAAAGTCGCTAACTTTCATTTAATAAAAACAGACACTAATAAATCCGGTTCTTAAATACACACAGGCCGAATTTTGAAAGAAAGCAGCTGCATTTTTTATGTAAATCTGTCACAATACTGCCGACTTTAAAATAAGGTCAGATTTTATTCCAATAAGTCCTTATTATAATGGCAGCCAAAAGACATGTTACCGTCTTATTAGATTCGATCAGTATGACATGACGAAACGGAAAAGAAAAGGTGACATTGATGTCTACGGCTACTATAACGTCGTTCTGAGGAGAAGCTCAATTTATTTATTCTATATTTTCATGTCGTTGATTTGTTTAAAAATTACTGTAAATGATTGATGTAAATTAATATTAATAAAACATGTCCAAAAATGCTAACCGTGTACAATCATAAACGAATCTGTGTCTCAATAGACTTGTTTGCAATGATGTATAAATATTTTCGACAACTCTACACACAATAAAAAAAAATATTTTTTTTTATAAACTTCTTTATTATTTTCTACTGGACTTTTACAACATTATGAGATAATCTCGAAAAAACCACATGTACAGGGTGTCCCAAATTGGGCACTTTGGGAGGGTTTAAGGTAGTTCTAGGGAAGACAGAGAAAAACTGACCACGCATTACGAGGCTCAAATTTCATGAGAAGACTTATAGTGAAAACCGCATTTTGAAATATCGTCTCGTCTTTGAGCTACGGGGGCTTTTTGAAAAGTCTGCATTTTGGAGGGGGGTCTATAACTTCGTTATTATTGGAAATATTGATTTAGAGTAAATTGCAATTTTATAGACTTTGTCACGAGGAATTCAACCGCTAAATTAAATTTTAACTGTCGCTTGTAGTTTTTGAGATATGACATGAAGTTGCATTTTTTCTTATGGAATGGCCTATATTTTAATTAATTTTCGAATTCGCGATTGAATTCTTTTCAAAATGATGTATCATATGTCATAGTTTGATTGAGCGGTTTCGGAGATAATTAAAGTTTTTTATTTTTGTCTAGTGTGCGTTGAATGACGTCATGCGCCATTGACGTGAAAGCCTTGCGGTCAAATCCTACTTCAATGCTCCTATAGTTTTGTTGTCTTATACTATGCAAATCAAGTTGGCCTTGCGTCTTGGCGTTTTGTCATTGTTTTCAATTGTTTAAACAATTTGACATTACGCTTTGATATGAAATTATTTTTGTACAAAAGCGTTTTAATTTTATTTTGAAATATGTATCATTTTTTTAAAACTTTTTATAACTAGGCTTGAGGGCCGTCAGCTGAATTATAATTTTTCCAAACCAGCCTTACTATATTTGTGACTGTGTAAAATAATAAAAATACTGGAGTGCCCTTACCTGCCTCAGCAGGAAATCATAGCGCACTAGAAATAAGTGAAAAAGCTGAATATCTCCTAAACCGTTCAATCAAACTATGACATATGATACATCATTTTGAAAAGAATTCCATGGCGAATTCGAAAATTAATTAAAATATAGGTCATTCCATAAGAAAAAATGCAACTTAATGTCATATCTCAAAAACTAAAAGTGACAGTTAAAATATAATTTAGCGGGTGAATTCCTCGTGACAAAGTCTATAAAACTGCAATTTACTCTAAATCAAAATTACCACTAATAACGAAGTTATAGACCCCCTTCAAAAATGCAGACTTTTCAAAAAGCCCCCGTAGCTCAAAGACGAGACGATATTTCAAAATGCGGTTTTCACTATAAGTCTTCTCTTGAAATTTGAGCCTCGCAATGCGTGGTCAGTTTTTCTCTGTCTCCCCTAGAAGTACCTTAAACCCCCTAAAAGTGCCCAATTTGGGACACCCTGTATATAAATATAAAATATTTAAAAAACAATATATAGCTAACACACAACTTATTTTTACCTTCCTAGCCCGCGCAGCAATGGCTAAAGAAAATATTATTTTCCCCCATAAGGACAAAACAGTTAACTGTCAACACTTATTAGGTGTCCATTAGATCTTGGACCCCGGTGAGGTAAAGCTTTCAAGATACCCATGGAAAAATATAAGAGAGACAAAAACTTTTTTTTACCCGATTAGCCACGAAACTTGGTTAATTTTTAAATTCACGGGTACTTAATTTCACGTTTAGTAGAAATAAGCCTATAAAATTAAGTATCTCATTTTGCCCCCTTTTTCCTACTTTGTATAATATTACAACAACAAGTGAAATTAAAGAAATAAAAATAAGAAAAAAGTTTTCTGTCTTCGACCGGGACTCGAACCCGGAATCTCTTGCTTTGGACGCAAACGCTCTTTACATTAAGCCACCGAAGATTAAACATAAATTTTTGGAAAACTTCCATCTATGCATGTCTGCGGTGTCTCAATACACGAACAAGAAACTCTCAGGGTATTAACTCGAACAAGCCATCCAACTGATCTCTATAATTCTTCCTTCCAACTGTCAAGGATATAAAAATTTGAGTTTTAGTTAAGGAATTTTCTTATTCTACGCCAAGAAATATCATCGCAATGAGATAAATAAACTTTTTGGGTTGCTAGATTATTGTAATCTCCAGTAAATGTTCTTTCATGGTTATGCCAAAACTTATTTTTAATTTTAACATTCTGTCCAAATGAGATGCCTCTGACTCTACACTTAAGCCGGTAGTTGCTGCATTGCCAAGTTGTGCGATTTAAAAACTTTGTGTCCATCTTGTATTCATAACCATCTATGATTAAAACGGGATATTTTGTACTAGCAGCGGCAAAGTGAACGGTTGTTAATTTTCCTAAAAGTAGGAACAGTTTTTAGTTAGAAATGCACAATCAATAATAAAATATGTACAGTGAAACCTCCTATAAGCGGACACTGACAGTTTCGTCGATTTTGTCCGCTTATTGGAGGTGTCCGCTTTTGAGAGAGAACTGCAAAATTTTAATATATATTATTAACAATTTCCGCTGCTTGAGTTTTTCCGAAATTAAATTTTTTAACGATCTTTCGTGCTGATAGATGTTCCTTCTCCGAAATGTTGACAACTTCCATTTTTTCACGTAAACTAAGAAGTTTTTTAAGTCATTAGATACGGGCAAACGGAGAAACAAGGAAACGGGCAAACAAGCAAACGGGCAAACGGGGAAACGGGCAAACAGGGAAACGGGGAAAATCAAAAATGGAAAATGAAAAATGATAAATAAAAAATAAAAAATGAAAAATGAAAAATGAAAAATGAAAAATGAAAAATGAAAAATGAAAAATGAAAAATGAAAAATGAAAAATGAAAAATGAAAAATGAAAAATGAAAAATGAAAAATGAAAAATGAAAAATGAAAAATGAAAAATGAAAAATGAAAAATGAAAAATGAAAAATGAAAAATGAAAAATGAAAAATGAAAAATGAAAAATGAAAAATGAAAAATGAAAAATGAAAAATGAAAAATGAAAAATGAAAAATGAAAAATGAAAAATGAAAAATGAAAAATGAAAAATGAAAAATGAAAAATGAAAAATGAAAAATGAAAAATGAAAAATGAAAAATGAAAAATGAAAAATGAAAAATGAAAAATGAAAAATGAAAAATGAAAAATGAAAAATGAAAAATGAAAAATGAAAAATGAAAAATGAAAAATGAAAAATGAAAAATGAAAAATGAAAAATGAAAAATGAAAAATGAAAAATGAAAAATGAAAAATGAAAAATGAAAAATGAAAAATGAAAAATAAAAAATGAAAAATGAAAAATGAAAAATGAAAAATGAAAAATGAAAAATGAAAAATGACAAATGACAAATGAGAAATGAAAAATGAAAAATGAAAAATGAAAAATGAAAAATGAAAAATGAAAAATGAAAAATGAAAAATGAAAAATGAAAAATGAAAAATGAAAAATGAAAAATGAAAAATGAAAAATGAAAAATGAAAAATGAAAAATGAAAAATGAAAAATGAAAAATGAAAAATGAAAAATGAAAAATGAAAAATGAAAAATGAAAAATGAAAAATGAAAAATGAAAAATGAAAATTGAAAATTGGAAATTGAAAATTGAATATTAATAGATCTACCGGAATATGCCCTCTACACTTTGCAGTTGTGTGATAAAGATGTTTTTCCCGCCAGACACAACTTATTGCACATTTCTGTGACTCTTCCAAGGAGTTCAGCCCCTGCTGAAAGAACCTTCAGCTCCCTAAACAGGATGAAATCCTGGTTGAGAGTAAATATGAGGGAAGACAGATTAAATGGTCTTTGTCTATTGCATTGCTACCGTGACATTCCAGTAAGCTCCGAAAAAATAATTGAGCGATTTGCGAAGACAGGACAGCGTAGGCTGGAATTGTTAATTTAATTTAAAAGAATTCCCGTAAATGCTTTGTAAAGATCTATGTAAGCTATTGTACTTTTTAGACTAGCAAGACGATGTTATTAAGTGTGATGCTGATGACAGCGATGAAGATATGCCTCTTGCTCCACTAGTGAATAGTGTAGTGTTTCAAGAATGAGATTTTTGTTGTACAAATTTGACCTTATTTCTGTATATTTGTTTGAAGAATAACTCCTGATTTGTGTTCATGTATCAGCCTTCTGCATTTTCCGGTGTTTTGTTATGGTTTATGTTTATGGTACCTTTTTTCTTATTTTTTTAATATTTCATATATTTCCAATATTTCCATATATTTGTAATGTTTCAGGAAATATTTCCGAAAATACATTTCTGGAAATTTTACAACACTAACTAAAGGGATGATATACTACTCGAGTGACTTTGAGTTTAGTCTATTCTGAGATCATTGCAGAACTTTAAATAAACATTCTGTTGTATCAAATTACTGTAGATTCCAGTAAACGTTCTATCATGATTATGCCAAACTTTTGTTTTGATTTTAATATTTCTTCCAAATGAGACGGCTCTGACTTTACAGTTGGAAGACTGTTTTGTGCATTTCCAAGCCGTCCGTTTTGAGTTTTTGTTATGCACGATATATTCGTAGCCATCTACGACCAGGATTGGACGTTTTCGACCTGCGGCAAAGTGGATCGTTGTCAATTTTCCTAAAATTGAGTAGCAGAGTCGTCAGAACAAAATACAAATTAGAGACATTTTGAAACGATTAGCTGAAATTTAGTTATAGTTATGCTTAATATACTGAGGCAAGGCCAACAAAAAAATACAGGCCACCACCCTGAAAAAATCAGCTGTTCTCGGGGGGGCTGAATTGTACATTGCGTCTTATATGAAGTCAGAAGCTTTTTTATGATATTTTCAAAATGGCACTACTGTATTTCGCGAATTTTCACTAGCAATACCACTAGAGGTTATATTATTTCCGGAAATTTTTTCGAGCTAATGAATATTTTGAAAATTATCCCGAGTCGAAGACGAGGGATAATTTTCTGAAAATATTCATTAGCGAGAAAAAATTTGTGGATTTAATTTAACCTCGCGTGGTATTCGGTAAGAAAATTCCACACCAAATTGAATAAATTTAAAATTTATTTTTTGACTCACAACAATGCCCATTTTCTCTTCGACAAGACACCAGAAAACATAGTTTTGATTGACTTAATTATTTAGTTACTATGGCCGCTAATCTTTTGTCATTCTACCTACCTAAATTAAAAACTAAAAGCTGATTTATTATTTTTATGACGACAACAAGAATAGTTTAAAATGTTTTCCTTACTTCATTTTCAATCAATGAACCAATTAGATTAATTTCTACTTATTGTAGTTTCATGAAAATACCGGTTTAGAATGTAAAATATTTTATTCTCTTATTTTATATAAATTTTGGGTTACTACAAGTGGTAGAAAATTATAATTTTATAATTTTTACATAGGTATATTTAGTGTGCATTGTTTGGGCAGTAATTGCTTTTCAGCCTTTTAGATGTTAGTTTTTACTTATTGTAGTTACACAGAAATATCATTTTACAAGAAAGAATATCATAATCTTTAATTTTTTTTGTAATTTTGAGCTACTACAAGTGGTAGAAAATAAAAAAATCCATTAGTTTTTGATATAGGTACATCAACACGTTCAGTTCGCTCGCTGTTTCGTCACCAATGGATTGTTGGCATATTTGATTACTACTCATTGTAGTAACACAAAAATACATTTTTACGATATAAAATATTATATCTTCCATTTTATAGTTACTTGTGGCTACTACATGTGGTAAAAAATTATAATTTTTACAGTAGCGCACCCAGGAATATGTCTTGGGGGGGCCCGAGGCCTTATTTCATGCTATTTTTTGTGTTTATTCATGAAATATGTGGAAAATATATACAAAAATTTTAGGCTTGGGGGGGGGGGGGGCAGGCCCCGGCCCCCCCCCTGGGTGCGCCCATGATTTTTATGATTTTTTATAAAGGTATATGAACAGATTTAGTTTGTGTCACAGTTTCGCCAGGAATTTTAGCCACATAAATTGTTGATTTCTACTTATTGCAGTTGCACGGAAATAACATTTTAAGGCTCAGCACAGTACATTATTCAATTTTGCATAAGTTTTGTGTTACTACAAATGGTAGAAAATTGCCTTTTTGCGTTTTTATTAATTTCTTATACGGGCTTTATTAAAAATTGAATAAATAAATTAAAACCTACTGTCAAAAACATTATCTTGTCATTAAGACGTCAAAAAATGTCCGATTTAATTCGCTGTTGGGTACCCACGAGGAAAAAACTTCCACTAAAATTGGTGCGTTGCTATGGTGATATGTCAAAAAAACACATTTTGATAGATTAAAAAATATTGGTGTGGAATTTTCACTGAAATATTCTCAGACACCATCCCGATATTCCACCAAACTTTGCAAGATGATTAAATCTACTAAAATTAACACAAGAGCGGCACTGTCACCTTTTTATCAGTTTAAAAAATAATTGCTAATATCTCAGAAATTATGGCTATAAACTACGACATATTCAGGTATTTTTGGAAACTATATTCCAAGCCTAATCTATTAATTAAATAATATAAGGAGCATCCAATTTACAAAAACTATAAATTTGAGCGCCTGGCAAATATGGTAAGCATCAGGAATAAAGTCAAGATGCAATTCAAAAGTAAAAATTTTGCGAATTCGAACACAATTTCTTGTATAGTCCTATATCAATTATTAATGGTCTAAAAGGGTGGGAAAAAATATAATGAGACACCCTGTACAGTGGTAGTAGAGGAGGCAGTAAATAATTTTTTGAACTTATTTTCTTAGTCGGTGTATATTAACAAGTATGTCCGTCACAGGTCCGTTTTTAACAAAAATAAATATAATACTTTTGAAACAAATAGAAAGTGATGTACAGCGTGTCCCATTTTCGATGGGATCAAATGGGAAACTCGGTTCTTATTAAAGATATTGATGTTCTGATTGCACCTTACCGTGCTCTTTTTTGGAGCCCTTAAAAATGGTGTAATCAGATTTTTGCTATACCCCGTGGTTTCGCTAATACAGGGAGTTTTTGAAAAAAATGCATTTTAATTAATTCCTTGTATCTCGCTTATTTTGCAAGATATTTTTAATCTGTAAAAACCTTTTTATGGCAACTTTTCTAGAGCAAAATAATGACGTTGTCAATTTTTAAAAATATTGTTTAGTTTTTGAGATATGGTATTTATCATAAAAAAACTAAATACGGACCTGGATTTTTTTTATTACTACTTTGATTAGTTTCATGCTATTATTACCTTAAAATGATAAAACTTTAACATTTTTTTGATTTAAGGTTAAAAAAAACTATTTAATATTTGAAAAAAAAATTATAGTCCGAACCTGGAAATTTCCAACGTAATTATAAATTAAAAATTGCAAGACACACTAGTTGAACGATTTTTAGTTTATCTGTTTTGAAATGATACTTAAAAGATTTATAAATAAAGTAAAAAACGTTAAAAAGTTACAAAAATAATATCATACTAATTATTTGATAACCGAATAGCAGGTCGTGAAATTTACAAAACAAAAGCGTGGAATTGACATTGTTATTTTACTTGTCATTTTTGTGAATGACTTACAATTATTTTAAACTGGCTAGAAATCGACCATATCCAGATTTTGAAAAATGTGATATGTTTGACTGCTTCATTCAAGCAACAAAATCCCAATATTTAAATGGCAGAAATATTTTTATGCAAAATGCGTTAAGAAAAACTACTCAAAAATGCCAACAATGTCTTACACATAATGGTAATCAGAAAAATTAGTTATTTTTTATAACTTGTTTTTTTTCTATTTTTCGTAGACTTCGTTTCAAATAAATCTGTAAATTAACGTAAAACCATTTTAATATGCTAAGTATCAAAACAGTTAAACTAAAACTTGTTTAACTAGCAATTTTTAGTTGATATTTATGTTGGAAATATCCAGGTTCGGACTAATTTTTTTTTTAAATATTAAATATTTTTTTTTACCTTAAAACAAAAATTTTTAAAATTTTTATTATTTTATGATAATACTAGCATGAAACTAATCAAAATAGTAATAAAAAAAATCCAGGTCCGTATTTAATTTTTTTATGATAAATACCATATCTCAAAAACTAAACAATATTTTAAAAAGTTGACAACGTCATTATTTTCTTCTAAAAAAGTTGCCATGAAAAGGTTTTTACAGAATAAAAATATCTCGCAAAATAAGCGAGATACAGGGGATTATTAAAAATACAATTTTTTCAAAAACTCCCTGTATTAGCGAAACTACGGGGTATAGCAAAAATCTGATTACGCCATTTTTAAGGGCTCAAAAAAAGAGCACGGTAAGGTGCAATCAGAAAATCAATATCTATAATAATAACCGAGTTTCTCATTTAATCCCATCGAAAATGGGACACGCTGTACAGTGGTAGTAGAGGAGGCAGTAAATAATTTTTTGAACTTATTTTCTTAGTCGGTGTATATTAACAAGTATGTCCGTCTCAGGTCCGTTTTTAACAAAAATAAATATAATACTTTTGAAACAAATAGAAAGTGATGTACTTGTTGAAGTTCTATTTAAACGAAATTCTTGAATAGCTGTATGCTTTTCAAAAAATGTACCAAAATGTAATTTTTCTTTGAATAATTGATAACCCTCAAATCTGGGGACACGACAGTGCCCCGCCAAGTTCGCGCGGAAACTGTTGTACCATCTTTTCTGGAAACATTTCAGCCCATATTTGACCTATCTAAAACTCTACTTCGGAATGAGCTATGAAACTCAAACTTTGCACAGTCGTAGATCTTTATAGAGTTAACAATCCCTTTAAGTTTCATGCACTTCCATAAAGAAGTAAAGTAGTTACGAAATTTTAAAAAACGTCGAAATTGCCACTCACTCACTCACTCAACTACTTACTCATGTATAGATCATCAAAATTCTACTGCACTTCCAGACACGCTACAAAGCTGAAATTTGGCAGACTGATAGAAATTTTGACCAAACCCTTGGGAAAAATCAAAAACCCCAAAATTCTAATTCACTCCCCTACCCCTTACATGTAAAGTTATGTTAAAGCCCACTTCCAGAGGGGCTAGAGAGCTGACCTTTGGCAGACTGATGGGAAATATGATAAAACTATAGGAAAAAATTTAAAAACCCTAAAATTTTAATTTGTTTCCCTCCCTATAAATATAAAGTTATGTAAAAGTAACATTGCCCACTTTCAGAAACGCTAGAGAGCTGAACTTTGGAAGGCCGATAGAAACTATGATAAAACTATAAGGAAAATTAAAAAAACCCAAATTTTAAATAATTTCCCTCGCCTATAAATGTAAAGTTATGTACAAATAACATTCTTCACTTCCAGAAACCCTAGAGAGCTGAGCTTTGGAAGCCTGATAGGAACTATAATAAAACTATAGGAAAACATTTAAAAACACTTAATTTACTTTCCTCCCCTATAAATGTAAAGTTATGTAAAATTAACATTGCCTACTATAGGATAATAATTAAATAGTTTAAAAAAACATTTCAAACTAGTAAGAACTTTTCATTTTGAAATTTGTATTGGAGGACTTGGCTTTACTTTTATCTCAATTCTTTTTACGGAATACCGCTTTCACGTACTTGGATTTTTTTTACATGAAATGTTTTTGTTATGATTTAATGTCTACAATTATTTTGTATTAATCCAAAACTTTACTTCCATGAAAAAATTAAAAACACTATTTATTTTATATGTTAAAAATTAAATGAAAAAACACACACTAGATATGATATATTTTAAATGTCGGTTATTTTAATTTAAACTAAACTTTTTCAAAATCCAGAATTCTAACAAAAATGCAATATAAATAATAATTATAATATTGATTAAAGATTATTTTTAGTTTATGCTGAGTTCACTACAATACTCTAAATAAACATCCTGTGGCATCAATTTACTGTAGTTTCCATTAAACGTTCTCTTGTGATTATGACAAACGTCGGACTTAATCTTCATACTTCTTCCGAATGTGACAGCTCTGACTTTACATTTCAATGAGAGTTGCGTGCATTTCCAAATCGTGCGTTTTGCGTTCTTTTTGAAAAAGGCATATTCATCGCCATCTACGACTAGAGTGGGACGCTTTCTACCTTCAACGTAGTAAATCTTTGTCAATATTCCTAAAATTAAACAGTATAAAAGTAAATAGTAATAAATATAATTTTAATGTCCGAGTGCTAATTTTTAAAAAGCGATTAAAAAAACGCAATTTAACTATGGGTTGCACCTAAACACACTATTTTTTATACCTTCACTAAAAATCTTAAAAGTTTTTTTTTGTTTAACAAACATTGATGTAACGAACAGTTAGTTGTTCTATATACTTTTTATGCTATAATTTTTTTTACTTATAATAAAACTACTTAGTAAATTAGTATTTTTAACATTTTCGCGTTTGTGATGTGTGTGTATTTTTTTTCCAACCGGAAAACAAGCAAATATAATTTATTGTATAAAAAATACACTTTTTTTTTTTTTACGGGTATGCGCACTCGCAAGGAGATCCCTATAACGCTCGACAAGCGGCAAGTGCGCGGAAATGTTGGTGTGTGTTGGTTTTGAAACGGTTCAGGTTGTAACCTGCAGGGAAAACTGTCGCAGGGAGTTTATTCCACAGCGATGCTGTTCTCCAGAGATATGAATTCTGATATAATGAGGTTCTTGGTGCCTCTATTTTGACAGTAAATTGATGGTTACCGTCTGTTTGACGTGTTCGCCTAGTAGGTGGTACTCCCGGGGGGATCATACGTGCCAACTCTTTAGAGCATTTTCCGTGATAATACCTGTAGAAGAGAGAGAGATCGCCCACAGTTCTTCGATGTTCGAGACTATCCAAGCTACGGGTAAGTGCGGGGTCATTGATCAGCTTGATAGCTCGCTTTTGCACGGTGTTCAAAAGCATTAAGGTATGTTTGGGTGCCGCACTCCATATATGTGAGCAGTACTCCATAGTTGGTCGAATCTGGGCTTTGTAGAGTGTCAGCAGTTGGCTTGGTGTATACAGATATCTTGTACGAAATAGCACCCCAAGCTTTTGGGACGCCCTTTTAGCTATATCTGCCACGTGACTGTGCCAAGACATGTTGGTCTCTGCAGTGACTCCTAAGATGTTCAACTGGCTCTGCAATGTGACAGCACTTCCAGATAGCATGATGTTTGGCTCACCGGTGCTGGTCTTTTTTGAAAACAGGGCTGCTTGGGTTTTCTGCGCGTTGAACTGTACAAGGTTTTTGTTGCCCCAGTCCTCTATTATCTCCAGGTCGTTATTTATCTGCGATATTTGAGTTAGTCTAAGATGATGGAATTCACATGCGGATAGACACTGTGTGGGTGGTATGACTGAGGAGACTACATTGCCATCATCTGCAAAGCAATAAAGTGGATTTACTGTTTTATCTATGAGGTCATTTATGTAAATCAGAAAAAGTGTTGGCGAAAGGATTGCTCCCTGTGGCACACCAGCATTTATTTGGTAAGAGTTGGAGTTCCGGCCATCCAGTGCAACATAAATGGATCTATCCTTAAGGTAACTTTCAAACCAAGTGCAAAGTCTCGGCGACAATCCCGTTGCTTTGAGCTTGTTGAGCAGATTTTCATGCCAGACTTTATCGAATGCTTTAGATATATCTAAGGCAATTGTTCTTGTTTCACCTCGCAACTCAATCGCTTTTTGCCATAAGTGAGTGACGTATGTAAGTAAATCGCCAGTTGACCTATATTTTCGAAATCCGTATTGCTTGTCGTTGATAATTTTGTATTTTTCCAAGTACTTGGTTAGGTGATTGTTCACAACTCTTTCCATTACTTTTGATATCACCGGAAGTAGAGCAATTGGTCTATAGTTTAACGGATCTGTCTTTTTTCCTTTCTTTGGAATGGGCGCACCCAGGAGGGAATCTCGGGGACGCATTGCAATGTAATAATGTTTGACGTGTCGTTGACGTGTCGTTGACGGTACGGTGGTGTGACGGTGCCAGTATGTAACGGTGAACAAATAAACCATGTTTTCGTACAGTTTGTAAAATGGTATTTTTGATAAAGGCATAAAAAAATATATATTTATTAAAAAGAAGTTTACTAATTAAAATGTTAATATAATGATTTATTTTGACTGTGTTAAAAAGAATCCAGAATTCTAACAAAAATTCAATACACATAATAATTAGAATATTATAAGGAAGTTTAAACATTATTTTTAGTCTATCCTGAGTTCGCTACAATACTCTAAATAAACATCTTGTGGCATCAATTTACTGTAGTTTCCATTAAACGATCTTTTGTGATTATGACAAACATCTGACTTAATCTTCATACTTCTTCCGAATGTGACAGCTCTGACTCTACATTTCAATGGTTGTTGCCTGCATTTCCAAATCGTGCGTTTTGCGTTCTTTTTGAGAAAGACATATTCATAGCCATCTACGACTAAAGTGGGACGCTTTCTACCTTCAACGAAGTAAATCTTTGTCAATATTCCTAAAATTAAACATTGTAAAAGTAAATAATAGTAGATTGAGTTTTAATGACCAGCGCAAGCTTTCAAAACAAGAGTAAAAGACACAATTAAGCTTGGGTTGCACCTAAACACACACACATGACATGTCTTTACAGGCAAGTCCTTTATGAACACTCTAGCCTCAAAACGAGACCGAAAGTTCCTCGTATTCATATTTTGTTTTGCCTTCCGCTTAGTACACCAATTTATCTCGGTCGTTTTCAAAACTTGTTGTTCAATAAACTATTTTTCATGTAGGTTGAGAAATAGATTTATTTAAATAACAGTTCACTAAGTTAAATTGTAATAAAGTTTATTTTGACGGTGTTGAACAAAAAAATCCAGAATCCAAGCAAAAACTAAGTAGACATCATATTTTTAGTATAAGTCACTACAATACTCTAAATAAACATACTGTGGCACCAATTTACTGTAGTTCCCATTAAATGTTCTTTTGTGATTATGACAAACGTCCGACGTAATTTTCATACTTGTTCCGAATGTGACAACTCTGACTTTACATTTCAATGGGAGTTGCGTGCATTTCCAAATCGTGCGTTTTGCATTCTTTTTGAAAAATGCATATTCATAGCCATCTACGACTAGAGTGGGACGCTTTCTACCTTCAACGTAGTAAATCTTTGTCAATATTCCTAAAATTAAACAGTATAAAAGTAAATAGTAATAAATATAATTTTAATGTCCGAGTGCTAATTTTTAAAAAGCGAGTAAATAAAAGCAATTTAACTATGGGTTGCACCTAAACACACTATTTTTATACCTTCACTAAAAATCTTAAAAGAAGCAAAATGCAGTGACAGAAAACAAGTTTATTTTGTTTTTTTTGTTTAACAAATATTGATGTAACGAACAGTTAGTTTTTCTATATACCTTTTTTGCTATAGTTTTTTTTACTTATAATAACACTACTTAGTAAATTAGTATCTTTATCATTTTCGCATTTTTGCTGTGTGTTTATTTTTTTCCAACCGGAAAACATGCCCATATAATTTATTGTACAAAAAATACACTGGCACACCCAGGAAGGAATCTCGGGGACGCATTGCAATGTAAGAATGTTTGACGTGTCGTTAAGGTGCGGGTACGTGAAATTATCGGTGAACAAATAAACCATTTTTTCGTACAGTTCGTAAAATGGTATTTCTGATGAAGGCATAAAAAATATTAAATAGAAGTTTACTAATTTAAATTGTAATATGATGATTTATTTTGACTGTATTAAAAAGAATCCAGAATTCTAACAAAAAATCAATACACATAATAATTAGAATATTATAAGGTAGTTTAAAGATTATTTTTAGTCTATGCTGAGTTCACTACAATACTCTAAATAAACATCCTGTGGCATCAATTTACTGTAGTTTCCATTAAACGATCTTTTGTGATTATGACAAACGTCCGACTTAATCTTCATACTTCTTCCGAATGTGATAGCTTTCACTTTACATTTGAATGGGAGTTGCGTGCATCTCCAAATCGTGCGTTTTGCGTTCTTTTTGAAAAAGGCATATTCATAGCCATCTACGACTATAGTGGGACGCTTTCTACCTTCAACGTAGTAAATCTTTGTCAATATTCCTAAAATTAAACAGTATAAAAGTAAATAGTAATAAATATAATTTTAATATCCGAGTGCTAATTTTTAAAAAGCGATTAAAAAAACGCAATTTAACTATGGGTTGCACCTAAACACACTATTTTTTATACCTTCACTAAAAATCTTAAAAGAAGCAAAATGCAGTGATAGAAAACACGTTATTTTGTTTTTTTTTGTTTAACAAACATTGATGTAACGAACAGTTAGTTGTTCTATATACTTTTTATGCTATAATTTTTTTTACTTATAATAAAACTACTTAGTAAATTAGTATTTTTAACATTTTCGCATTTGTGCTGTGTGTGTATTTTTTTTCCAACCGGAAAACAAGCAAATATAATTTATTGTATAAAAAATACACTGGCGCACCCAGAGGGAATCTCGGGGACGCATTGCAATGTAAGAATGTTTGACGTGTCGTTGACAGTGCGGGTACGTGAAATTATCGGTGAACAAATAAACCATGTTTTCGTACAGTTCGTAAAATGGTATTTTTGATGAAGGCATAAAAAATATTAATTTATTAAATAGAAGTTTACTAATTTAAATTGTAATATGATGATTTATTTTGACTGTGTTAAAAAGAATCCAGAATTCTAACAAAAATTCAATACACATAATAATTAGAATATTATAAGGTAGTTTAACGATTATTTTTAATCTATGCTGAATCCACTACAATACTCTAAATAAACATCCTGTGGCATCAATTTACTGTAGTTTCCATTAAACGTTCTCTTGTGATTATGACAAACGTCCGACTTAATCTTCATACTTCTTCCGAATGTGACAGCTCTGACTTTACATTTCAATGAGAGTTGCGTGCATTTCCAAATCGTGCGTTTTGCGTTCTTTTTGAAAAAGGCATATTCATAGCCATCTACGACTAGAGTGGGACGCTTTCTACCTTCAACGAAGTGAATCTTTGTCAATATTCCTAAAATTAAACAGTATTAAAGTAAATAGTAATAAATATAATTTTAATGTCCAAGTGCTAATTTTTAAAAAGCGAGTAAAAAAAACGCAATTTAACTATGGGTTGCACCTAAACACACTATTTTTTATACCTTCACTAAAAATCTCAAAAGAAGCAAAATGCAGTGACAGAAAACAAGTTTATTTTGTTTTTTTTACTTATGATAAAACCACTTAGTAAATTAGTATCTTTAAAATTTTCGCATTTGTGCTGTGTGTTTATTTTTTTTTTCAACCCGAAAACATATAATTTATTGTACAAAAAATACACTGGCGCACCCAGGAGGGAATCTCGGGGATGCATTGCAATGTAAGAATGTTTGACATATACTTGACAGTGCGGATACGTGAAATTATCGGTGAACAATTAAACCATGTTTTCATACAGTTCGTAAAATGGTATTTTTGATGAAGGCATAAAAAATATTAATTTATTAAATAGAAGTTTACTAATTTAAATTGTAATATAATGATTTATTTTGACTGTGTTAAAAAGAATTCAGAATTCTAACCAAAAATCAATACACACAATAATAAGAATATTATAAGGTTAAGGTAGTTTAAAGATTAGTTTTAGTCTATGCTGAGTTCACTACAATACTCTAAATAAACATCCTGTGGCATCAATTTACTGTAGTTTCCATTAAACGTTCTCTTGTGATTATGACAAACGTCTGACTTAATTTTCATACTTGTTCCGAATGTGACAGCTCTGACTTTACATTTCAATGGGAGTTGCGTGCATTTCCAAATCGTGCGTTTTGCATTCTTTTTAAAAAAGGCATATTCATAGCCATCTACGACTAGAGTGGGACGCTTTCTACCATCAACGTAGTAAATCTTTGTCAATATTCCTAAAATTAAACAGTATTAAAGTAAATAGTAATAAATTTAATTTTAATGTCCGAGTGCTAATTTTTAAAAAGCGAGTAAAAAAAAGGCAACTTAAATATTGCTTGCACCTAAGCACACTATTTTTTATACCTTCACTAAAATCTCAAAAGAAGCAAAACGCAGTGACAGAAAACATGTTTATTTTGTTATTTTGTTAAACAAATATTGATGTAACGAACAGTTAGTTTTTCTATATACTTTTTTGCTATAATTTTTTTTACTTATAATAAAACTACTTAGTAAATTAGTCTCTTTAACATTTTCGCATTTGTGCTGTGTGCTTATGTTTTTTCTAACCGGAAAACATGCACATATAATTTATTGTACAAAAAATACACTGGCACATCCAGGAGGGAATCTCGGGGACGCATTGCAATGTAAGAATGTTTGACGTGTCGTTGACAGTGCGGGTACGTGAAATTATCGGTGAACAAATAAACCATGTTTTCGTACAGTTCGTAAAATGGTATTTTTGATGAAGGCATAAAAAAAATTAATTTATTAAATAGAAGTTTACTAATTTAAATTGTAATATGATGATTTATTTTGACTGTGTTAAAAAGAATCCAGAATTCTAACAAAAAATCAATACACATAATAATTAGAATATTATAAGGTAGTTTAAAGATTATTTTTAGTCTATGCTGAGTCCACTACAATACTCTAAATAAACATCCTGTGGCATTAATTTACTGTAGTTTCCATTAAACGTTCTCTTGTGATTATGACAAACGTACGACTTAATCTTCATACTTCTTCCGAATGTGACAGCTCTGACTCTACATTTCAATGGTTGTTGCCTGCATTTCCAAATCGTGCGTTTTGCGTTCTTTTTGAGAAAGACATATTCATAGCCATCTACGACTAGAGTGGGACGCTTTCTACCTTCAACGTAGTGAATCTTTGTCAATATTCCTAAAATTAAACAGTATAAAAGTAAATAATAGTAGATAGAGTTTTAATGCACCAGCGCAAGCTTTCAAAACAAGAGTAAAAGACACAATTAAGCTTGGGTTGCACCTAAACACACACACATGACATGTCTTTACAGGAAAGTCCTTTATGAACACTCTAGCCTCAAAACGAGACCGAAAGTTCCTCGTATTCATATTTTATTTTGCCTTCCGCTCAGTACACCAATTTATCTCGGTCGTTTTCAAAACTTGTTGTTTAATAAACTATTTTTCATGTAGGTTGAGAAATATATTTATTTAAATAACAGTTCACTAAGTTAAATTGGAATAAAGTTTATTTTGACTGTGTTGAACAAAAAAAATCCAGAATCCAAGCAAAAACTAAGTAGACATTATATTTTTAGTATAATATCCAACTATATTTTAAGCAAAGTAAGTACAGTATAAAGCTTATTTTTAGTTTATTCTGAGTTCACTACAATACTCTAAATAAACATACTGTGGCACCAATTTACTGTAGTTCCCATTAAATGTTCTTTTGTGATTATGACAAACGTCCGACGTAATTTTCATACTTGTTCCGAATGTGACAACTCTGACTTTACATTTCAATGGGAGTTGCGTGCATTTCCAAATCGTGCGTTTTGCATTCTTTTTGAAAAATGCATATTCATAGCCATCTACGACTAGAGCGGGACTTTTTCTACCTTCAACGTAGTAAATCTTTGTCAATATTCCTAAAATTAAACAGTATAAAAGTAAATAGTAATAAATATAATTTTAATGTCCGAGTGCTAATTTTTAAAAAGCGAGTAAATAAAAGCAATTTAACTATGGGTTGCACCTAAACACACTATTTTTATACCTTCACTAAAAATCTTAAAAGAAGCAAAATGCAGTGACAGAAAACAAGTTTATTTTGTTTTTTTTGTTTAACAAATATTGATGTAACGAACAGTTAGTTTTTCTATATACCTTTTTTGCTATAGTTTTTTTTACTTATAATAACACTACTTAGTAAATTAGTATCTTTATCATTTTCGCATTTTTGCTGTGTGTTTATTTTTTTCCAACCGGAAAACATGCCCATATAATTTATTGTACAAAAAATACACTGGCACACCCAGGAAGGAATCTCGGGGACGCATTGCAATGTAAGAATGTTTGACGTGTCGTTAAGGTGCGGGTACGTGAAATTATCGGTGAACAAATAAACCATTTTTTCGTACAGTTCGTAAAATGGTATTTCTGATGAAGGCATAAAAAATATTAATTTATTAAATAGAAGTTTACTAATTTAAATTGTAATATGATGATTTATTTTGACTGTGTTAAAAAGAATCCAGAATTCTAACAAAAAATCAATACACATAATAATTAGAATATTATAAGGTAGTTTAAAGATTATTTTTAGTCTATGCTGAGTTCACTACAATACTCTAAATAAACATCCTGTGGCATCAATTTACTGTAGTTTCCATTAAACGATCTTTTGTGATTATGACAAACGTCCGACTTAATCTTCATACTTCTTCCGAATGTGATAGCTTTCACTTTACATTTGAATGGGAGTTGCGTGCATCTCCAAATTGTGCGTTTTGCGTTCTTTTTAAAAAAGGCATATTCATAGCCATCTACGACTAGAGTGGGACGCTTTCTACCTTCAACGTAGTAAATCTTTGTCAATATTCCTAACATTACACAGTATAAAAGTAAATAGTAATAAATATAATTTTAATGTCCGAGTGCTAATTTTTAAAAAGCAAGTAAAAAAAACGTAATTTAACTATAGGTTGCACCTAAACACACTATTTTTTATACCTTCACTAAAAATCTCAAAAGAAGCAAAATGCAGTGATAGAAAACACGTTTATTTTGTTTTTTTTTGTTTAACAAATATTGATGTAACGAACAGTTAGTTTTTCTATATACTTTTTTGCTATATTTTTTTTACTTATAATAAAACTACTTAGTAAATTAGTATCTTTAACATTTTCGCATTTGTACTGTGTGTTTATTTTTTTCCAACCGGAAAACATGTACATATAATTTATTGTACAAAAAATACACTGGCGCACCCAGGAGGGAATCTCGGGGACGTATTGCAATGTAAGAATGTTTGACGTGTCGTTGACAGTGCGGGTACGTGAAATTATCGGTGAACAAATAAACCATGTTTTCGTACAGTTCGTAAAATGGTATTTTTGATGAAGGCATAAAAAATATTAATTTATTAAATAGAAGTTTACTTATTTAAATTGTAATATGATGATTTATTTTGACTGTGTTAAAAAGAATCCAGAATTCTAACAAAAAATCAATATACATAATTATTAGAATATTATAAGGTAGTTTAAAGATTATTTTTAGTCTATGCTGAGTTCACTACAATACTCTAAATAAACATCCTGTGGCATCAATTTACTGTAGTTTCCATTAAACGTTCTCTTGTGATTATGACAAACGTCTGACTTAATTTTCATACTTGTTCCGAATGTGACAGCTCTGACTTTACATTTCAATGGGAGTTGCGTGCATTTCCAAATTGTGCGTTTTGCGTTCTTTTTGAAAAAGACATATTCATAGCCATCTACGACTATAGTGGGACGCTTTCTACCTTCAACGTAGTAAATCTTTGTCAATATTCCTAAAATTACACAGGATAAAAGTAAATAGTAATAAATATAATTTTAATATCCGAGTGCTACTTTTTAAAAAGCGAGTAAAAAACGCAATTTAACTATGGGTTGCACCTAAACACACTATTTTTTTATACCTTCACTAAAAATCTCAAAAGAAGCAAAATGCAGTGACAGAAAACACGTTTATTTTGTTTTTTTTTGTTTAACAAATATTGATGTAACGAACAGTTAGTTTTTCTATATTCTTTTTTTGCTATAGTTTTTTTTACTTATAATAAAACTACTTAGTAAATTATTATCTTTAACATTTTCGCATTTGTGCTGTGTGTTTATTTTTTTCCAACCGGAAAACATGTACATATATTTTATTGTACAAAAGATACACTGGCGCACCCAGGAGGGAATCTCGGGGACGCATTGCAATGTAAGAATGTTTGACGTGTCGTTGACGGACTTGAAATTATCGGTGAACAAATAAACCATGTTTTCGTACAGTTCGTAAAATGGTATTTTTGATGAAGGCATAAAAAATATTAATTTATTAAATAGAAGTTTACTTATTTAAATTGTAATATGATGATTTATTTTGACTGTGTTAAAGAGAATCCAGAATTCTAACAAAAAATCAATACACATAATAATTAGAATATTATAAGGTAGTTTAAAGATTATTTTTAGTCTATGCTGAGTTCACTACAATACTCTAAATAAACATCCTGTGGCATCAATTTACTGTAGTTTCCATTAAACGTTCTCTTGTGATTATGACAAACGTCTGACTTAATTTTCATACTTGTTCCGAATGTGACAGCTCTGACTTTACATTTCAATGGGAGTTGCGTGCATTTCCAAATCGTGCGTTTTGCGTTCTTTTTGAAAAAGACATATTCATAGCCATCTACGACTATAGTGGGACGCTTTCTACCTTCAACGTAGTAAATCTTTGTCAATATTCCTAAAATTACACAGTATAAAAGTAAATAGTAATAAATATAATTTTAATATCCGAGTGCTACTTTTTAAAAAGCGAGTAAAAAACGCAATTTAACTATGGGTTGCACCTAAACACACTATTTTTTATACCTTCACTAAAAATCTCAAAAGAAGCAAAATGCAGTGACAGAAAACACGTTTATTTTGTTTTTTTTTGTTTAACAAATATTGATGTAACGAACAGTTAGTTTTTCTATATTCTTTTTTTGCTATAGTTTTTTTTACTTATAATAAAACTACTTAGTAAATTATTATCTTTAACATTTTCGCATTTGTGCTGTGTGTTTATTTTTTTTCCAACCGGAAAATATGCACATATAATTTATTGTACAAAAAATACACTGGCGCACCCAGGAGGGAATCTCGGGGACGCATTGCAATGTAAGAATGTTTGACATGTCGGGGGTGCGGGTACTTGAAATTATCGGTGAACAAATAAACCATGTTTTCGTACAGTTCGTAAAATGGTATTTTTGATGAAGGCATAAAAAATATTAATTTATTAAATAGAACTTTACTAATTTAAATTGTAGTATGATGATTTATTTTGACTGTGTTAAAAAGAATCCAGAATTCTAACAAAAAATCAATACACATAATAATTAGAATATTATAAGGTAGTTTAAAGATTATTTTTAGTCTATGCTGAGTTCACTACAATACTCTAAATAAACATCCTGTGGCATCAATTTACTGTAGTTTCCATTAAACGTTCTCTTGTGATTATGACAAACGTCCGACTTAATTTTCATACTTCTTCCGAATGTGACAGCTCTGACTTTACATTTCAATGGGAGTTGCGTGCATTTCCAAATTGTGCGTTTTGCGTTCTTTTTAAAAAAGGCATATTAATAGCCATCTACGACTAGAGTGGGACGCTTTCTACCTTCAACGTAGTAAATCTTTGTCAATATTCCTAAAATTAAAAGATAGGCAAGGTAAATATAAGTAGTCGTAGGTTGTAAATTTAATTTTAATGAACGAGCACATGTTTTAAAAAACGCGAGTAAAAACAACAAAATTTAACCATAAGTTCTATACACACTCTTATTTTGTACCTTTATTAAAAACATAAAAAATTTGGAAAGGAAAAATCAAAAGAGCGGAGTGACAGAGAAAAAGTTTGTGTTGTGCTTTTGACATAAATTGATCAAGCAAACAAACCAATGAATAATGCCCCTCATAAACCCAAAGTCTGGTTTCGATATGTAGATGACACTTTTGTCGTTTGGCCTTATGGTAAAGACAGCCTTAATGAATTTCTCAACCACATTAACAGCATACACCCCAGTATACAATTTACAATGGAAACAGAGAACAACAGAGAATTAGCCTTCCTTGACGTACTAGTAACGAGGAAAGAGGGACGGCTAGGACATACCGTATACAGAAAACCGACTCACACAGACCGCTACCTAAACAACACATCTAACCACCACCCGTGCCAACGAAAAGGGGTAATAAGAACATTGGTAGAGAGGGCGAAAAGAATCTGCGAACTAGAACATCTAGACAAAGAATTAAACCATCTTAAAAACGCCCTCGTAGCAAATGGATACACTCAAAGCGACATAGATAAATGTATACGACCAAAGCCGATCACTAGAAGTAACAGTAGCGGTGGACTGAGCAGCCGCGAAGTTACTTCAAGAGCCTTTCTGCCCTACATCCCTAGAGTGACGGATAGGATCGGACGTATTCTGCGAAAACACAACATAAAAACGATCGAGAACCACCGCAGATCTACGAAGGATATAAGGAACCCACTAAGTTCTTCGGGGGTATACCGCATTCCCTGTACCTGTGGAAGTGTCTACATCGGAACAACCAAACGGTCCGTAAACACAAGAATCAAAGAACACAAAGCCAACTGTCGACTCGGACATACGGAAAAATCCGCAGTTGCAGACCACACACTAAACAATGAAGACCACCGAATAAAATTCGAAGACACACAAGTTCTCTGCGCCTCCTCTTCATACTATCCAAGACTCTATAGAGAAGCAATCGAAATTCATAAACACCAGCAGAACTTCAACAGATCTGAAGAAACTCTTAAAATTAACAGAACATGGGTACCGGTTCTTAAAAACACTAAACGGCTCGCTTACAAAAACAAAACTGAATCTCGGGAAAGTGACCAATCAACGACCAGCTCTGATATACGCCCCGCCCACCATAGCGTATATAACCTGCGCCCGCGACAGGCTAACCACCAGTCTTCGAGAAGCCGACAAACAGTCAACATCTCCTGAAGATGCCATCCACTCGAGATGGCGAAACGTCGAGAACGAATTTCCAACGACGACGGCCGAACAGCCCGAAAGCACACCCACCATTGGACGATGGCCGCGAAAGCCTTTCACAATTTGTAAACCAATAAATAGTTCTATATAATATATTAATACAGTTTTTGTTGCATAAAAATTCTGGATAAAGGAAAAAGAATTAATACAAAAAAATGAGTTTTAAAATGTAAAACTTTGACAGGGATTTAAATAATTAAAAGGTCTCAATATTGCCAAAGAAATATAATAAAATCTGTGTATTGATCAGAAGTTCAAAAAGTGTACCTTTGGAGGCAAGGTCTTTCCGAAAACTTTCCAGTTTCAAAAAAGGACAGGAAAAAAATTAGGAGATCAGACGAAGAATGCCCTTTACATATGAAGACCACAGGCAAAGAAGGCGCTATGTCAATTTTTAAGGAATATGAGTTATTAGTGCAATCTATTAGAAAAATTTAAAAAGTTTCACCATATCCTATCGTTCAGGCTTTAAATGCGCTCAGTCAGGAGTAATTTTAATTTGTAATATTGACGAACAGGCTAAAAAGGCGCCATGTTCCAATGCTTTAGAACGGGTTTTCTCGAAATCCCGTTTTTTGACATAGCGCCTTCTTTGCCTGTGGTCTTCATATCCTAATGGAGTGCCCTGCATTCGCCGCGATATGACTGTCGCTTTTGGCAAGCTGTGTGCTTAGCCCCGGTGGCATGTCAGAAAGTTTCAACCCAAAAAAATCTGCTCCTTTGCCAAGGCAGCAGGTTTTCAGGGCTGACACAGTCATGCCTAGGAAACTCAATGCAATTTGACAGGTCGTTAGGTTAAAGTTCTCACTAAGCTCAAAAGAGGCGCTGCGCTCGCGCGTTTGTTCCTTATTCTATTTTTTTTTGAGAATTATCTGTGGTTTGGATTTTTCGTCCCCCTTTTTTTCAGGTAGAAAAACCTCTTCCACCGCATTTTATTTCGGGTTCATTTTAAATCTATCTTTTTGGCTTATGTAGGTAATCTTTGCTGCTGTGACGCATTAAAATTAAATTTTGTTAAATTTGTAACTTTTGCAATTTTAAATATAAAAGAATAAGAATTTCTAGTTGCTTTTCTGGTTGAAGTGTCTAAAGTTCAGACGAGTATAAAATGCATGGTTTTCCGAGACATTTTAAGGTACGTTTTCTTATTTTCTCATTTGAGGTTAGATTGGCATTTGATAAAATTTGTATTGGTAGTGTCTTTTTAACTTCTTATCGCTTACTTTACGGAACTCTGAATACAGGTCTCCAATGCCTGATAGGTGCCTTATTTGCCCATCAATTAAGCACAAATTTGGTGTTAATTTTATGTCTATCCCTTTCTTTTGATATTAAGTAAAAGGGAGACACATACAAAGTTAACACTATATTTGTGTTTAATTGATGGGTAAACGAGGGATTACACAGCAGCGTAATGTACTTTGAATAAATTTATTCCTTAATTTTAAATCTTTATCTTTCCATAACCTAGTACCTATGATTAATGGGGTTATAAGTTGATTTTTTTTATTGTTTTCAGCTTTTGGATGATATGTGCGACCACTGATAAGCTATGTATATACTACTTTGAAACATACCCTACACAACTTACAACCAAGGCGAGGAGGTACTTTTAAATCATGTCAGATTTTCATCAAGCTGTTAAAAAGTAGACATTTAAGAATGATTCTCTTCACGAACACTGTTTCATTATTTATTCACTCATCACTCACCAGAAATGTTAAAAGCAAATTTAAATATGCTAGATAGTGTTTGGTTTTTCATTATATTTTATTTTACCAACTAATTAGACTATGTATTATTTCATCAATAGTTCGGTCGTTAATTTGTCGTTTTTTTTATAATAATAAAAACTCATTTAAAAAATGTTTTATTTATTGCACTTTATATATCATTTTCAATCTGTTTATATCTTATAAAGACAGTGTATGTCTTTATAAAATATTGACTGATTAAAAAAACTTTAAAATTAAAGAAAATTTATTATAAAAGGCGATTCAAATTTTCCGCCTTAACTTTTAGTTCGTCACTAAGCTCTGCAGTGGGCGCCACAGAGCTAACGACCTGTCAAACAGCCGGGGTTGCCTATCTAATAAAAACTCACTGAACCGCGCCGCAAATCCTTTATCTATGGACACAGTGACTGACACATTGGTTTATTCAAGAGACCAGACCTCCTTTTTTCAATCGATTTTTTCATCCATCGATATACAGGGTGTCCCAGATAAAAGCAACTACATAGGGATCTCGGAAACGGTAAGAGATACCAGTTTGTTTAAATAAGAAAAAAGTTGCGCTATTCTAGGCCCAATCAGGTGCTGTATTAATATTAAAGATATCTACAGGGGTTACTAAAATATTGAGCAAAAACTAAAAATTGTTTTTTTTTGAAAAATTGAAATATCGCCGCCATCTTGCAAACAAATTTAATGAAATTTGGTTGTTTTGTATAAGCAACTACGGCCAATCGAACGAAGTGAACAAATTTTTCCTAGGCCTTCTAGTTTTTTGAAACCATAGCCAACAATTGTTATTTCTTAAGACCGCCATATTGGATTTATGCTTTAATAAATAGAGCATAAAAGGAACTTTTTAACCATATATAATAAGTCTTAGATGATGGAAAATGTGTATTTATTTAAAAAATAGTTTTTTACTTAGTTGGCTGTGAACCAAATGCCGTAGTTGTGTTTGTTGTCATACCTACGTGATTCAAAACTTTTCCATTTATTTGATTTATATGCAAATCTTTAAGGCCCTTTTAATTTTTCTCTGACTACGAAATAATACAGTTTCTTAAAATCAATTTTTTATTTTTGAAACGAAGCATTGAATTAAATAAGCAAATGCTCTAAAATTCCACCGTGGATATTCATGCAAATCCTGCATCGATGAATTAGAGACATACATGCATCTTTAACCATTGGTTCAGGAATTTTAGCTCACACATATACTATACTATAGTAGTGTGAGCTATGGTGTTCCTAATTTTTTCGAGAAAAAAAAAGTTGCTCCGATTTCAAAAAATTTTATATATCTTTGCGTTTCAGATGATTTTGAAACTTTTTTGTTGCGCCGTCTGTCTGTCTGTCTGTCTGTATGTCTGTCTGTCTGTCTGTCTGTAACGACCAACGCGCATAACTCAAAAACCGCTTGGCCGATTTTAATGAAATTTGGTACCTAGGCTGGGTTTCGGGCCGAGATGGTCCCATTTAAAAATGAACAAAATCCACCGAACACAAACCAAATAAAAGGGTGGGGGTAGATTTCAAAAATAAGAGTTTATGGGAAAATATGGTGTGTGTGATATTAAACGAAAGGTAATTGAGTCTGGAGGTAAACAAAATACATTTTAATTTATTTAAAAAAAAGGGTGGGGGTATATTTCAAAAATTAGAGTTTAAGTGAAAATATGGCGTGTGTGATATCAAACGAAAGGTAATTGAGTCCGGAGTTTAACAAAATACATTTTAGTTTTTGTTTTTTTAAGGGTGGGGGTAGATTTAAAAAATTTGAGTTTAAGTCAAATCATGGCTTGTGTGGTATCAAACAAAAGGAAATTTAGTCTGGAGTTGAATAAAATATATTTTAGTTTTTAGTTATATTAGCTCACACGTACACTATAACTATAGTACCTAGTGTGAGCTTAGGGGCCCATATATTGGCAGAGTATTTTCTATGGCTCCAGAATTGTACAACAGAATCGTCCGATTTGGTTGAAAGTTGTATGCGGCCACTAACGAAGTGCAGTATAGTCCTCGCTTTCAGTCATGTCAGATAAAAATAATTTAATTTTCTTAGCGTCTCTTGGTTTGTGCGCAACCAAAAACTAAAAAAAAACATAAAAGGGATCGCACATTTTTGTGCAAAGGGTGGCTTAATTATAAACAAATCGGACACGAACAAAATTTCCATTTGACCATTAGTAAAATTACATGATATATTTTGTAAATTTTTTTATGGAAAATGAAAATTTGCAAGACAATTGCTTTTTTCCAAATGCAGTTGTGTAAAAATCCAATGCATTTTGTAAAAATGAAAAAATAAATCTATAGTACTCAAAAAAAAATTTATACTTGTTTACAAAAAAAAATATTATGGAAAATTACCAAAATTTTTTTCCTACTCGCGTGCGGAAAAGTGTACTTTTCCGCACTCTTTTGCGTGCGCAAAAATGAAGGCTTTAAACCAAAAAAATCCAGAATATTTGAAAAGGAGGACACGGAAAAATTTTTGACCCAAGCGCCAGACTCGGTTTATCTCATGATGAAAGTTGCCACCATCTTCGGCGTAGCTGGGGCGTGTCGCAGGGAAGAACTAACGAAACTAACCATCGACAACATTGAAGAAAAAGACGACATTCTCTTGATTACCATACCAGATACTAAAACAAAGGTATGTAGAAAATTTGTGGTTTGCGAAGACAGCTACATCGCTTTATATAAAAAATACAAGTCGTTACGTCCTTTAAACTGCACCACAAATCGTTTTTTCCTAAACTACAAAGCTGGAAAGTGCGGTAATCAATGCGTCGGCATTAATACGTTTGGAAAAATGCCAAGTAACATTGCAGGATATCTGGGCCTCAAAAATCCTGAAATGTACACCGGCCATTGCTTTAGACGATCATCGGCCACAATGCTAGCTGACGCAGGAAGCAATATCACAAATATTAAAAGGCATGGGGGCTGGAAGTCCACTTCTGTGGCGGAATCCTATATAGAGGATTCCCTACAAAATAAGAAAAAAATTGCGGAAAACATTTTATCAAAAAAACCATTAAACAACATGTATCAGAATCTGCAGCTAGATCACATTGAAAGTGAGGCACCATCTTCCATTATTTATCAAGGCCAAGAAGAAAGTTCCAGTGTCGTAAAATCCATGGAAATCCAGGAATCTCATATTTTTACTTCAAAAACGGGCCAAATTATAAACGCCAGTGAAATGAAAGCACATTTAAAAGGAGCTGACTCAGCAGTGAACCTGCAATGCGCTACAAATTGTAGCTTCAATTTTAATTTTTATAGTAAATAGTAAAATTAGTTTAAAGTTTTCCGATTTTTCTGTTATTATTTTAAAAAATAAAGAAAATATTAACAAATCTTTAGTTTCTTATTTAATTTTATGCAAAATTACATAAAATAGTTTTGAGTGCGGAAAAGTAACTTTGCCGCACTAGTGCGGAAAAGTAACTTTTCCGCACTCATTTTTTATAACTTTATTTTTAAGTTATTAAAGAAGAATGCATCAATTTCATTCCTTATTCTTTGTGCTTGGCGTGTTCTAACCTAAAAGACCAAAAAATTGTCCGATAAAAACTATTTTTTTTCTAAAAAACTGACGATTTCCACGTTCATAGGAAAAATGTTGTACCTAACACTTGCGGAAAATGTCTTTTCCGCCCTTGACGGTTGCCCGAACTCCGCTCCGCGTCGTTCGTGCAACTTCCGTCGCGTGCGGAAAAGTATCACTTTCCGCACTTGTTAGGTAAATAACTATTTCAGTGTACAGTGGTTAGGGTAAAGAATACATTTCTTTGTGTACCCAACAAACAATTAAAGTTGTAACGACGAAACCCCAACTAGAAAGAATTTCTTAAAAGTAACCGCAACGTACTCCCGCTACGTCTCAGTATACCATACAGCGACGTTATAATTCCCTAGGTGGGGAACCAATTTCTGGTTATAACTACTTGGCCAAGTGTTTAAAGTCACTGTAGTAACAACTACACTACTACGTCGTAGCCAGGTATCTACTACGTCGTAGAGGCTGTTTTTTTTTTCGTAATGGCATAAAAGTTGCGATGTAGTTGCAAATAATATAATCGTTTCTTTTTGGTAGAATTGTTACACAATATGGTGGACACAACAGTAAACAGACTCGCTTAGTTTTTTTGTTTGGTTATGGTTATAATATGAACTATGTTATACAAAAGTGTGAGAATTTACGAGCAGAGGATCAAAATTTGAGTGCGACGCAAAGTTTTTTGTATAACATGCATTATATATATTGCAAAAAACCGGTGCGCCCGTAAAATTGAGCCGTTTTCTGGTAGCTGATGGAATTTTTGTGTTGTGATTTTGGAGGTTATGTTTTCATAATCGACAGTTAACTCCAACAAATGGTGCTTAAGAAGAGCATTTTTGGTAAGCTTCAACTAATTTGTTTATAAAATAGTATGGCTCTTTAATATGAGCTCATAAAACGACAACAAAAATATTAAATTTTCTGTATTACATAAAAACATGGCGTCCCAAACTATATTCCCTGATAGTCGAAAAGGTTACTTGAAAGTAGTTGCGGCTTTAAAGTTGATCCAAAAAGTTATTTTGTCTACATTGTTACATCAGATGTTACTATGATGACACAAACTTTTGTGGTAAAAATTAAAGTTATAATGTAGTTGTCGGATACACTTGTTTGGGACTCCAATGAAGCTTAACTTTCTAGTGGTAATTAAGTAGGATATAAAAGTCAGGGCGACTACGAAATAACGACTAAAAAGAAAGTAAAACTTTAGCAACGTCCTATTGTGGTAGAGAAGACTATCAGAATCGACTATCAAGAAACAATCCTATGAAGTAGTTTAGAGGGTCGTTTTTACGAAACATCTACTATTTCCTGATACTAAATAGTAGTTAGAACTAAAAAGTAACAAATTTTGGTTGGGATCACTACATTTCTACTATAAGAAAGTAGCAAAGCCTTTAGAACATGTAGCCGCTACTATAAATGTTAGTTGGGTATACAATAACTTTAAATAAGATTGACTCTTATCACAATTATCATGTCGTTACTCTAATACTAATATCATCACAATACGTTAGATAAACCTTTTGTGGAATCAAATTACTATAATCGCCAATAAAAGTTTTTTCGTGATTATGCCAAACACTGTTCTTAATTTTGATATTTTTTCCAAACGTGACGCATCTGACTTTACACTTAAGTGAGTGTTTGCTGCAATGCCAAGTGGTGTGACTTTTGTATTGTTGGTGCACTATGTATTCATATCCATCAATATGTAGGATGGGCCGTTTCTTGCCTTTGGCGAAATAAACCGTTGCAGGAAGTTCTAAAAATATTGCATTTTTTTAGGTCAGGATTTATTTATTTGTTTAAGTTAACCTAAAGTGCTTTTAAAATAATAGACAAGCACTTTTGTTAAGACTGACATGCTTTTTTCGAAGAAATCCCTTTTTAGAGTATCTTTCATCAGATTTTAAAGTATAATTTTTGAAAGATATGTACTCTTTAAGAAAACAAAAATTTCAAGAAAACGGTTGATGACTGAAGCAAAATTTTTGTCCAACATTTATAAGAAATCTATATTAGCTCACACATATACTATACTATAGTAGTGTGAGCTATGGTGATCCTAATTTTTTCGAGAAAAAAAAAGTTGCTCCGATTTCAAAAATTTTTATATATCTTGGCGTTTCAGATGATTTTGAAACTTTTTTGTTGCGCCGTCTGTCTGTCTGTATGTCTGCCTGCCTGTCTGTCTGTCTGTATGTCTGTATGTCTGTATGTCTGTCTGTAACGACCAACGCGCATAACTCAAAACCGAACCGAAATATGGCTTGTGTGGTATCAAACAAAAGGTAATTTAGTCTGGAGTTGAATAAAATATATTTCAGTTTTTAGTTATATTGGGGGCAATTCTTTAAAATTTGAAATAATTTGAAACAATCTGAAAAAATTTGACGCCTCAAATTTAAGCCCTAAATCATGGCAACATCGTAAATTTCAGTTTTTTGTACAGCGGCAAAAACCGAAAAATGAGGAAAAATATAATCTAAAACCTACCTTTAAACTCGATTGCTGATAGTTCAATATTTTTCCGGGATTGTTGATGATGCACAGGTTCTTAAAAAATTGTATTTTTCCGGAAAAAAAACAATAACAAAACCATGAGACGTTTTTCTTATTTCGTTAAAGTTGGATTCAAATAACACGAACATGACATGCAAAGTACAGCCGACCACAAAATCCACGTAATTTAATTTTAACGAAATCAAATGAATTTTAGGAAAGAAAACGATAAGTTGATAAATTTATGAAAAAAAATAATTTTCGGATTTATTGCAACCCGTGGCCCAAAAAATAACCTTTGAATATATAAATATCAAACTTGTTATTATTATCATATAATTAAAAATAATGTTTGTCTAATATTTCTTATGATCAGGTATGAGAAGAGATAGAAAAAAAGTCTGCCAAACCCAGGTTATAAAGGTTAGGTTCAGGTCTGCTACAGGGTGACCTTAAAATCTATTATAGATTTGTTTAGAAATTCTAGTTCTCTACTTAACAATAAAAAGTTGAAAATAGCCCAAAAAGTTAAACTATGTATTAACGGATTATTTCAAATTTAGGTTCAGGGGGTGAGTTACAGGGTGATATCAAAAATAGTTGTACAATTTACATTGTTAAAAACAACTTTGTCAGGGGTTTTACTTAGCAAACAAGAGTTAGAAATACCTTAAAAAATCATATCACTAACTTATTGTATTACCTTTAGAGCCAGCAAGTGAGCTACTGGGTGATATCGAAATTACTAGTGTATTTTTCTAAAAATCACATTTTTAGAAAACAATGTTGTCAAGAGCTTTCATTATCAAAAAATGCTTAGGAACACGTTAAAAAATCATAACATTAACTGACTGTATTACCTTTAGGTCCTTGGAGTAAGGTACAGGGTGATATCAAAATTAGTAAAACACTTTTGTAAAAATCACAATTTTAAAAATCAACTTTATCAGGAGTCTTGGTGAGCAAAAAATAGTTAGGAATATGTAAACAAACCACACCATTCACTAACTGCGTTACATTTAGGTCCAGTAGGTAAGATACTAGTAGTAAATTCTTTTATAAATCATATTTTTAAAAATAACTTTTGGCCTCACCTTACTGTTTACAAACCAAGAACATATAAGTTAGGGTTTCTTGAGCGATCTATTAAAAGAATATTACGTTAATTACTTTTCCGCACAATTTTACTTTTTCGCATCATTTTTACTTTCCTCACGATTTTTTTCGCACGTCCAAATTGCAAGAACCTTCCCGTCCACAATCGTTTTCAAATGAAAACCCGTTCTCCTACACACAAGTTTCATTTTCAAGAAGTGCTGCTGTACCGATGCTACCAGAAGCACCGAATGAAGAATCATGTAATGTGTTACAGCCTGTACAGACCAATATACCTTTCTCCATTCACTACAGTAGTAATTCTAAGCAGCAAACTGATCAAGGCATTTCTGTAGTGGGCCAAACACCAACCAATCAAATTCCAATAAGAAACGACGTTATTCAAGATGTTGCGGCATCTGATGTATATTGAAGCATGCAACAAACAGAAAGTGCACTTTCAATTTCAATATCTACCATCGTTAACTTTTTCGTTATTGTTATTTAAATGTTCTTTACATAAAGTTTCTTTTTAATATATCATAATAAAAAAATCCTGTTTTAATATTTTTCCGTGCATAAAAAAATCAAGTAAAAATAAAAGTTAAAAAACGTACGGAAAAGTAACTTTTCCGCACTAGTGCTGAAAAATTTCTTTTCCGCACGATTTTTGTTTTGTTAAAAATGAAGATATTTAGGACTCATTAAATGATTTATGTAACTATTCTATCTTACGTATCATTTTCTAGCATTATTATAAAATCTTTGCGAATTAAAACATGTTTTTTGATAAAGAAGATGGACAAAAACACTCGTAGGAAAAACATTGTACCTAATTCTTGCGGAAACTATCTTTTCCATCCTTGACGGCTTGCCCGAACTCCGCTCCGCGTCGATTGTGCAACTGCCGTCGCGTGCGGAAAAGTACCTCTTTCCGCACTTGTTAGGTAAATAACTATTGTACAAACAATTAAAAGCCTAAGCGATACAAAAAAATATTTATGTAAAAGATATTTAAAATTTAAAGATAAAAGACCTTAAGTGGGATGAAACTACTGCTTTTGTTGATTTGGAGTTTTCAGTAAAAATAGCTAAAGAAGTAAAGAAATATATCCCTTTATCAGACAACCAAATAACTATGTAGCGGTACAGGTATTAACAGATTTTTTGAAAGAAATGCAAAATATTGAGTCGCTTCACTTTGGAAGAAGTCTATATACAAGTAATTAAATAAAACTAAGAACGACATACGGGACAAAAATATTTGTGTGCAGGTTGTTGTTTGTCAATGTAAATAAATGTAATATTTATTATGTGTATTTGTACATTTTTATATTGAGCAAGCTTAATAATTATAAGGATTTGATTTGGCTCGGTTTGGTTATGTTAAATAGATAACTTGGGTGTTAAATTGTTGCCTAAAAAACATGCAAATTTGTGAAATAACAACGAAGAGAGTTTTTTCCTGTAAATAAATGTGCAGATTTTTATATTTATCGTGTATGTTTGTAAATGTTTACATTAGGCAAGCCTAGTGAAGGCTTTCGTTTTGTTACATTAAATATATTTTAGGGCCAAGATTCTAAAATATCTTGTAAATTTGTTAATTAACAAATCAAACAAATGTAAAATATTTGTAAAAAAATTTTGATTTACTATAAATTTGTGAATTAACAACGAAGGCAGGCAGGTTTTTCTGTAAATAATTATTGTACATTTTTATATTGACCAACCTTATTTATATGGGTTTGGTTCGGTTTGGTTATACTTGATATGTATTATAAAGCCATGATTTTTTCAAACTAACTTGTGAATTTGTAAAAGAACAAGGAACCACGATGTTGTTACGTAAATAAATGTAGGGATTTTTGGATTTCTTATGTGTATTTGTAAACTTTTATTTTGACCAAGGTTAGTTAGGGGCTTAGGTTGATTTGGTTATATTAACTAATATGTTTTAATGTCAAAATTTTATCATATTAACTTGTAAATTTGTCAAATAAATAGTAAAAGTTTTTCACGTAAATATATGTGAATATTTTTGGATTTATTTATTCATTTCACCCTGTAGCTCACCTCCCTTGTTTTTTAAAAACGTGATTTTTCAAAATCTTTACTGCTATTTAGATATCACCCTGCAGCTTACCTACTGGAAGTAAATGAAATTTAGTAAGTGGTATGATTGCTTAACGTGTTCCTAACTATTTTTTGCTAACAAACGCTCCTGACAACGTTGATTTTTAAAAACGTGATTTTTACGAAATTTTATTACTAATTTCGATATCACCCTGTACCTCATTTCCTGGACCTAACGGTGATACAGTCAGTTAATGGTATGATTGTTTAACGTATTCCTAACTATACTTTGCTAACAAAAGCTTCGGACAACCTTGCTTTTTAAAAATGTGATTTTTAGAAAATTTACACACACTAATAATTTCTATATCACCATGTAGCTCAATTCCTGGACCTGAAGGTGATAAAATCTGATAATGGTATGATTGTGTAACGTGTTTCAAATAATTTTTTGCTAACGAAAGCTCTTGACAACATTGTTTTTTAAAAATTTGTTTTTTAGAAAATTACGCTTCTAATTTCGATATCACCCTGTAGGTCTCTCACGTCCTGGATCTAAAAATAATACAATAAGTTCATGATACATATTTTAATGTATTTATTACTCTTATTTGCTAACTAAAACTCCTGACAGAGTTGTTTTTTAAAAATGTGATTTTAATTAAGATTTACTACTATTTTCGATATCACCCTGTAACTCACCTCCTGGACCAAAATTTGATCTAATCCGTAAATAGTAGTTTTTTAGGGCTATTTTCAACTTTTTATTGCTAAGTAGAAAATTAGAATTTTTTAACAAATCTATAATATTAGGCACACAAGAAATTTTACATAATTATACAAACATTATTTTTAATTATACGAATTTATAGAAAGTTTGAAATTTATGTTTTAAAGGTTTGTTTCTTGGGTCCCGTTCATTTTATTCATATTATGAACCTATTTTCAGGTCGGCTGTACGCAGTTCCCTGCCTATATGTGTGGCTCCCTCTAGGGAGCGTGTCGCAAACTTAAGTTTTCCTTGCACAAAGTGACCACGTGGTCGTGGCACCCCTGAAAAATTCCGCCTTCGACTTATTTTCGTCAGATGGAGACTGTGGCGACTATTCTTAGGGTCACTGCATCCTGAAAGCCTGGCATCTTCCAACGAGCGGATAGTTCACAACTTGCATTCCATTTGCTATTGGTTGACATAGTCAGGCGGGATTTTTAAAATTAAAACTCTCCTGTCCTCGTTTTGGGAGGTTGAAATCGGTGTTAAACCAAACTGAAACAAAACCTAACCGTGGTCAATTGATGGGAAACGTATCCTGACCGGGGCGTATCTGGACAGGTTAGGATACGTTGTCGAATAATTTATCAGGGTTAGGTTAACACCGATTTCGACAGGAAAACAGGATAAGGAAGCTAATTAAAAAAAAATATAATATGTTTTTAAAAAACAATAAAAAAAAACTCATCGGCATATGCATAGATTTAGTTAAATTCAATAGGTATGTACTGCACAAACCACTACTCTTTTTAGTCACTTACAACTAGTATATATTCGTATTTTACGCCGAAAGCTGTAAACATAAAGTTTGTTAAATGCTTGACTGGTGGCACCATCTCTTAATATAATATAATAATAATCTTAAACGGCAACGTTCAACATTAAAAAGTCAGCTGACTATTTCGACCAATAGCAAACGGAATGCAAGTTGTGAACTAGCCGCTCTCCCAGGGGTAGCGACACCAAACATAACCTCATTTACGAAAAACTCAAATCTGACACTGTCAGGAGCATAGCTTTTTTTATGTTTAAAAAAATTAAATGGTTTACAAATGTTACGTAAAGAACTGTCCGTCACATCCGGTATATAAATTTTACTGTCCAAATAAACAAACCTAAAAAAACTAAGTTTTTTATGATTTCAAATTTATTAGGACCCTGTGTCCAGCAGTCCACACAGCGAAGGAAACCAAAAATATAGTTTGCATGTTTTATATATATTCTAAAATATAGAAAACTATTATGTTGGGTTTTGTATTATTTAATAAATGTTTTATGCTCTCTACGGAATAAAGGTGTACGTTTAATCCCTTTTTTCATGGGCTAAGGTAGTATTTCTTGTCTCCAGTGATTGAAAGTAATTTCTTTAAAACCATAAAGGCAAAATATAGGTTTTTGGATTATTTTATTTTATCATAATACAAAAAACAAAAAGGAATATATACACGATACCGATTATTTTGTTCCAGCTTGCCGTAAGCTTACTTTACTTTGCCGATGGCTTGGTTCGTTTTGATCGTTATTGTGTCCTTAGGCATAGAATATTGCTTCCATATAAACGAAGCATTTAACTTTCTAGACTTCTCCAGGCTGTAAACCAGGAAACTGTGAAATTTTCGAAATTCTGTTTATTGCATCATTTCCATGCCCATCTCAAAGTAAGAATATGCTTTATTTTCCATCTTCGAGAAATGTAATTCGAACTTTTTCTCGAGTAAACTTAATTAGTTTGTTATGAAATAAATAATATTTTTCCACATTGTTTGTTATAAGGTCACTCATCGTCAAGCAAGCTTTACCTTGCTTGACGATGAGTGACCTTTGTTTGTTAGCATCTGACTGACTTTTGTTTAATGTAATGCCATGACAACTATCACTGCCCACTGTTTTTTTATATACTTGACATGCTAAAACTACAGTACGGTAAGTGGTTTAATACCTATTTATTTAGTTTATGATTATTATTATTTTTAGTATATAAAAATAAACCTTGGCATTAAAGTCCCTTTTAGTCACTTAGCAAATTCCCTTCTTCCGGTCGAGCATGACAATTCCCGCCGTGGTATTAAAAGTAAACACTGCACGCTCCAGGTTTATAATATACCTACTATTATTTTTATTATTGTTCAAAAAAAAGCGGGCGGCGAAGAAAAGGTCGAAAATACAAAAAGTCGAAAATACAAAAGTTCGAAAGTACAAAAGGTCGAAAATACAAAAGATTGAAAAACAAAAGGTTCAAACAAAGATCGAAAGTAGCTACACTGTAATGATTGCAAAACAAAGTAGAATTAAGAGACACACAGGTACACACACACACACTCATAGAAAAGTTTTTAAAAAATCAACATCCAATAAAAACTCAAGGTAGCAACACGACGGGTCGCAGAACTTTGTTCGAAAACATTTTCTTCGAACGGAAATTTTTATGAAAACCATTTCTTCTAATGAAAATTTGTTTGAAAACATTTTTTTTAAACGGAAATTTATTCGAACACCATTTCTTTGAACGGAAATTTGTTCGTAAGTAATAGTTGTTCAAAAACATTTTCTTCGAATAGAAATCATTTTCTTCGAAAGCAAGTTTTTCGATAAAAGACGCTCTAGACCTGGATTTCCAAACCTAACACAATTCATATAGTTTGACTACGGCAAGGTCTTTTTAACATATTTTTTCAAAAAAACCCTGACTTCTTTCCCGGGATCGTAAACATTCTGAAAATTTGTCTACTTTCCTCCTTTTGGAAGGTCGAAATCGGTATTTTCCTAAACTTTGTCAATTGATCGCAAACGTATCCGAACCGGTCCAGATACCTCCTGATATGCTCAATTAAGAAAGGTTAGAGTAACACCGATTTCAACCTTCCAAAATGAGGACCGGAAAGCTAATTTAGGGAAATCATTTTTCGACAATAGGTCTCGGTTGGTTCGGTTTGGTTTCACACCCTCTAGGATCCCGGGAAAGAAGTCAGGGAAGTTTTTATTTCCAAAAATTGTTAGAAAAAAACCCCATTAGTCGAACTATATGAGTTGTGTTAAGTTTGGCAAGCCAGGTCAAATTTTTTTTTCGAAAAATTTGTTTTCGAAAAAATGTTTTTGAACAAATTTTAATTTTAAAAAAATATTTTCGAACAAATTTCCGTTCAAAGAAAATGTTTTCGAACACATTTCTGTTCGAAGAAAATGATTTCGAAAAATTTCTGTTTGAAGAAAACGTTTTCGAACAATCTTTTGTTCGAAGAATATGTTTTAGAACAATTTTTGGTTTAAAGAAAATGATTTTCGAAGTTTATGCTTTCGAACAATAATATTAAGATATTTATATGAAATGTACTATAAAAATATAAATAATTAAGCCGAACCTTACGAAAACTCGAACTGTATTTGGGCATTTTTTGTCTTTTGATAAAATGTAAAATTCGGAATAAAAAGATACTAAAAAAAACCACAATACCAAAAACACCCAAAAAAAATGGGAAAAAACCTTGGAAAATAAATTAAACAGTGCGAAAAATAGCGTATAAACATCGTGATAAAATTTTCATTTTATCCCTTGATATATTATATACTATTAATAAACTTTTAACATAGAAATATATTTCTGTCCTGTTTGTTTATTTATTACGTATTATTTTTATACAAAAACAGAAATAATATTTAAAAGAAAATAATTTTTAACAATAATACCTACAATAAATATTCATAACCCAAAAACTCAAGGAACATATTTTTTATTTCTTAAGCTGTATAAAAACGAGTTCTTTTTAAGTTCTATTAAAACATTTGTCTTTTCTCAGACTGTATAAAAATGAGTATTTTTCACGAATGTCTATGGAATTTTGAGTACGGTTTTGACACTCGTGTCGCTACCCCTGGGAGACGCTAGACTTCCAGGATGCAGTGACCCTAGTATTTTTAATTACACTATCCAAAACCTTATGGGCGCAGCTTTCGTGTTCGTTTACGACAGAGACAATTTATTATTTTCTCTCTGGTTTACGAAGGACTCAGCCGCATGGGCCGTCACTGAAGAACAGCAGTTTCTATATGGGAGGACCCCCCAGAATAAAAAACTATATACGTGCCTAGCTTTTTTAAAAAGTAAAAAAATAATCACCACTTCAATAATTTGACAGGATCTTCACTTAGTCAGATTTTTCTGGCAGATTTTAAAGAAATAATTTGACATTCCCTTAAAATTCCGTTCAAATATAACGGTGGCAACAGCGTAGAGCTAATTTTGTAGCGACCCTTCCACGACATGCAGTTAGTCCCTCTTTGTTAATTTTACCGTGAAAAACAAAGAAAGAAAGTAAACTTAGCTGACATCATAAAGAAAACGAATAGGACTCATAAATTTGAAAGAAATGTGACGAAATGTGACGAAATTTGACATTTCAGTTTGTGTGGTTAATAGTGAATTTATTTACAATTTTTAAATTAAAAATTTTCAACAAATTACGGGTTTTTAATTAAAAACAAATATTATATCGTGACGCTACATCTATCAAAAAGTGGGAAATGGCCTTTTAGGTAAGTTTTTAAGTTTAAAAATTGCCTTTTAAACGAGAAATCTTAAGCGCCAGATTATGTCACATTTTGTCAAATTTCGCCAGATTTTTTGAAATGTAAAGAATTGACCCACGTATCTACACTATAACTATAGTACCTAGTGTAAGCTTAGGGGCTCATATATTGGCAGAGTATTTTTATAGAATTTCAGAAATCCCAAGCAAAAACCATTCGGCTGCCCGACATTAAAACAAAGTAACTGCAGATTTATCAAAACCGAGAAAAATCAATATAAAGTTTTGAAAAAGCATAGGCGTAAATGGGGTAACGTGGTCTAAATTATATCATAACTTCGGTATTTCTGAACCGATTTAGAAAATTCTTATAGTAAAATGTGCGCAAGATTACGATTATATAAATTTACAAAAACTCGATTTTTCCAAAAATGTCTTACCTGTCTACACATTGAAATTGGAATCAAAATGTACAGGTACAAAATCTACTTACCTCCCTCTACAAGATTTATTTTATGCGAGTTTTATACAACATAAAATATTGTCGCAAAACGGCTTTAAATATGGTACTTTAAACAAGACGCTAGCGCTACCAAGTCCACTTTCAATCCCTGACTTCGCATGCGCAGATCTACCAATATCTATTAGAATAGATGAATACAGGGTGATTTTCACTTGAATGATTCTAACCACATGAAAATAGAAAGTTTCGAAAACCTAACCTAACAAAACCTAATCAAATCTAACCGAACCGAACCAAAGGAAACTGAACCAATAATTT
The DNA here is from genome assembly GCA_963576565.1 of Aspidapion aeneum. Taxonomy (NCBI): domain Eukaryota; kingdom Metazoa; phylum Arthropoda; class Insecta; order Coleoptera; family Brentidae; genus Aspidapion; species Aspidapion aeneum. The sequence goes on along the minus strand of OY755040.1, from coordinate 138,166,492 downwards.
TTTTCAAAAAAAAAACTTTCCTGACTTCCTGCCCGGGATCCTAGAGGATGTGAATCCGAACCGAACCAAACCGAACCTAACTAAACTGAACCAAACCTAACCTAACCAAACTAAATTACAACACGTACTGCTAATTAGGTTTAGTTGGGTAGGGTTAGGTTTGGATAGGTTCGGTTCGGTACGGTCCGGTTCGGATTCACATCTTCTAGGATCCCGGGTAGGAAGTCAGGAAAGTTTTTTTTTTTTTTTTTTAAATTTGGTTTAGTTTGCTTTGGTTCGGTTCGGTTAGATCTGATTAGCTTTCGTTAGGTTAGGTTTTTGAACCTTTCTATTTTCATGTGGTTAGAATCATTCAAGTGAAAATCACCCTGTACATCTATTCTAATACATGAGGTAAATAATATTGGTAGATCTACGCATGCGAAGCCAGGGATTGGAAGTGGACTTGGTAGGGCTAACGTCTTGTGGTACTTTAAGGCAAAATGACACTTCTAAAAAAATAACTGAAAGTTGCGTCAATCAAATCATAGTTTTTTTTAAAGCCTACTGGACTGTCTACTCTTTTTTATTAAAAGTGTTCAGAAGTTTCCGTATATTTTTAATTTAACCCTTTTTGGCGAAAAACTAGGTCCGCGAGCCCACTGTGTGCTGATGGAAGATAGTCCATTGCCATTGATTGTCAAAATGCCATCTTATAACCACTTCTTTTTGCAAAATAATCCCAAGACTGTTTTAGATTGGGTTTGCCCGTCCCACTAGTCTAAGTTAAAAAGAGAGAGTAAGTAGCTGGATGACAATGTATGAGTTTAGTGAATAAAACCAGTGGACCACTGTTTACTTATTAAACTAATGTGTGTTTAAGTTTATTAAGCGCCCTTACTAATACATTAGTTTAAAAAGAGATGGTAAATAATCGGATAACAATGTGTAAGTTCAGTCATTAGCTGCGTTCGGTACTTACGTCGGATTAATCTTTTTGATCGAAATCGTTCGTTAATTCCATCTAGATCTAGGGGAGGTAGATCTGAATCGTTCGGTAATTCTGCACAGACTAGTCGGACGTAAATTCGGTTGCTCCGTACATTTTGATCGACGAAACAGATTAATCTGAGATTGTGACATATGTTGTGTATTTGTTTTGTTTACAAAAATAATGTTTTTATGTAAAAAGATTGAAATCGATTTATTTGATGTTGAAGACAACAAATTATATAAATTTCCGAAATCACAGGAAAATTTTATCAAAATTATAGCTGGGCATAAGTTGCATTATGTACATAATATTTTTGGTTATATTTAAGGTTATAACCATTTATACAAAATTTGATCGACTTGATCTGGATCGTTCGGTAATCTGAGGGCACGGCAGTGCCTCGCCAAGTTCGCGCGCCGTAACCATCTTTTCTGGAAACATTTCAGCCGATATTTGAACTACCTAAAACTCTACTTCGGAATGAGCTACGATCTCAAACTTTGCACAGTCGTAGATCTCCATGGAGTTAACAAACCCTCCAAGTTTCATGGAATTCCATGAAGTAGTAAAGTAGTTACGAAATTTCAAAAAACGTCGAAATTGCCACTCACTCACTGACTCACTCATGTATAGATCATCAATATTCTACTGTACTTCCAGACATGCTACAAAGCTGAAATTTGGCAGACTGATAGAAATTATGACCAAACCCCTGGAAAAAATCAAAAAACCCCAAAATTTTAATTTACTCCCCTTCCCTATACATTTAGAGTTATGTAAAATTAGCATCGCCCACTTCCAGAACTGCTAGAGAGTTAAGCTTTGGCAGACTGATAGGAACTATGATAAAACTATAGGAAAAAATCAAAAAACCCCAAAATTTTAATTTACTCCCCTCCCCTATACATTTAAAGTTATCTAAAAGTAGCATTGCCCACTTCCAGAAATGCTAGAGAGTTGAGCTTTGGCAGACTGATAGGAACTATTATAAAACTATAGGAAAAAATTAAAACACCCCAAAATTCTAATTTACTTCCCTCCCCTATAAATGTAAAGTTAAGTAAAAGTAACATTGCCTACTTTCAGACATACTAGAGAGCTGAGCTTTGGAAGACCGATAGTAACTATGATAAAATTATAGAAAAAAATTAAAACACCCCAAAATTCTGATTTACTTCCTTCCCCTATTAATGTAAAGTTATGTAAAAGTAACACTGCCCACTTCCAGAAACGCTAGAGAGCTTAACATTTTAAGACTGAAAGACAATATAATAAAACTATATGAAAAAACTTAAAAACACCAACATTTTATAAAACTAACATTGCCCACTTCCAGAAATGCTAGAGAGCTGAGCATTGGAATGCTGATAGAAATTATGATACAACCATGTGAAAAAATTTAAAAAGTCCAATATTTTCATTTACTCGCCTCCCCTATAAATGTAAAGTTATGTAAAAGTAACATTACCCACTTCCAGAAACGCTTGAGAGCTGAGCATTGGAAGACTGATAGGAACTATGATAAAACTATAGGACAAAATTTAAAAACACGACAATTTTAATTTATTTCCCTCCCCTATACATGTAAAGTTATGTGAAAGTAACATTGTGCACTTTCAGAAACGCTAGAGAGCTGAGCTTTGGAAGGCTGATAGGAACTACGACAAAACCATGGAAAAAAATTAAAAAATCTTAAAAATTTAAGTAAGCCATTGCAAAAGTTTTGAACAATATTCCGCATATTTTACTACTTTAAAAATTAAGTATTATCCAATTCCTTTAAAAAAGAAGTGAAATCATAACAAAAACATTTCATGACAAAAAAAAGCCAAGTACGCGAAAATGGCATTCCGTAAAAAGAATTGAGATAAAAGTAAAGCCAAGTTTTCCAATACACATTTCAAAATGAAAGGTTCTTACTAGTTTGGAAATATTTTTCTAAACTTGGCTATTACAGCTGTAAATGACTCTTAGGCACAGTGCTAAATTGAACATAAAGAAGTTTGGCTGTAATAGCAAAGTTTAAAAAAACATTTCCAAACTAGTAAGAACCTTTCATTTTAAAATTTGTATTGGAAAACTTGGCTTTACTTTTATCTTCTATCTCTTTTAGACTAATCTGTAATCACGTGACCAAAAATCCGTCACGTCTGAGATGGAAATACCGAACGCAGCTTGTGTCGGGGTGCCGTGCTACGTCACAGTTAGCGCCTTATAGGGTTTCTAGATAGTAGTAGAGTACCTGTATGTTGACATATATTAATATATCCAAATATGTCAACATACAGGGACTCTAGAAAGTAGGACCCGCAAATGATATACGTCGGACCCATAGATGATATACGTCGTTGACGGGCAGCAAAGCAACTGCTGTCAGAAAAAGTTACAAAAATAAACAAGTATAAATTTTTGAAAAACTTTGAATCTTGGTGCGCCATTAAGACATGTAGATTTATAAAAAAATAATATTGTAATGGAACAACAACTTAGTGGGAAAAAGTACAAACCAACCAATAAAGAAAAAATTAGGGCCCTCAATTACGTTTTAATTGTTGCAGTTCCCTACTGCCTGGTGTTGGGCACTTTCTATTTTGTTCATTATGTTATAAGAAAAGAAGGTGGTGAATCCATGGTTGGAGGTAAACCCTTGGAAGCAGAAGGACTTTTGCCAGTCAAAAGATTTATACTCATATATGAGGAAAGAGCAAACTTTTTGGACGCCGTGAATCATTGCAAGAAACTTCGTATGCAACTAGCCACTGTTCAAAATGAAGCTGAGCATTTAAAGGTAAAAAAAGCCCTTAAACGCTTTGAAATAGTAGGTCACCCCACTAACGGCTTTTGGATAGCCGGTACCAACGGATTTGACAAACCTTGGTCAAAGAACTTCACCTGGTATACAGAAGGTACACCATTTGAGTACTCAAAATGGTGTCAAGGAGAACCCAATAACTATCCAAGAATGAACGAACGCTGCGTACAATATAGAGGAGCTTATAAAGAAGTGTGTTGGAACGACTTGAATTGCAGAGAGAGACTTAGATACATTTGTCAATTTTATGAATAGATAATTTTAGGTTCGCGACGAGGTGCAACAGTTAAGGACACTAATCGTAAACCAAGCTTGCTTGACGATGAGTGACCTTAGCGACAGTGGTATTGCTAACTTTAAAAACCTAACCCATTGTATTGGTAAGGGCACTCATCGTAAGGTACGCTTTATTGGAAGCAAACATGGATTTCCTTTTTTTGGTTACGAGTTTTGACATGTTTTCTTCGGATTCGCATTGGCGGCTTGTTTTTATTTTAAAAATTTTGTTTTTACAGTCTGAAGGTACTAATATATTTATCTATTTAGAAATATAAATCATAACAAAAACTTTTCATGTAAATAAATTGGTAACAAAAAATTTTTTAAGTCACAAGCTTTTATAAAATGCACTAAAAATTAAAAAATAATTTTCTAACATTCTAATATTATTATAATAATAAAAGCGGTGGCCGACTGATGGAAATTTTGACGATGTTAGCACGATAAAATATCCGCATCAATTAAATATCACTATTTGCAAGAATCTATCTAGCAGAGAAATGCAGAGGTACCAAACCCACCCAACCCAACCCAACCCAAGATACCCCAGCATTTCTCTGACATAGGTATGGCACATCACACATATCTTTGATGACCTGCTATGTTGAATATTCTTTAAGTGTTTAGATCACAAATTTAGATTAACTTATGCTTTGATTTGCGGCCATCGCTTTTATTATTATGATAATATTAGAATGTTAGAAAAATTATTTTTTAATTTTTAGTGCATTTTATAAAAGCTTGTGACTTAAAAAAAAAATTTTTAACAATTTATTTTCTACTTTTTACTCTCAGCTATCTACTCTGTTAAATGAAAATATTTGTTCAATAACAGAACAGAAGAGTTTATTCTAGATTATAATGAAATCGCTGATCGTGAGTGGTTTGGAAACTCATTTTTCTATTGGGGGAAGGATAGGGTGAGGGTAGAGGTAGAAATATATTTTTTGTTTGGGCTGTATTGCCATCGAACCTTTATGCATATACCAAATTTTATAAAAGTCATTTGAAGTGAAATGTATCAAAAACGCATTTTTTATGGAAGGGGGTGGGGGGTAGGGTGGGAGTTTTTTTACCAATTTATATTATTATGATATCAGAACGCTCAAAAAATTATTTTATGCTTTTTAGTCCATTTTATAAAAGCTCGTTTTCTCGCTTTCTTCTAAATTTATTTCCTATGGTTTTATCGTGGTTCCTACCAGCCTTCTAAAGCTCAGCTCTCTAGCGTTCCTGGAAGTGGGCAATATTACTTTTTCAAAACTTTACTTTTATAGGGAAGGCAAGTAAATTAAAATATTGGTGTTTTTAAATTTTGTCCTATAGTTTTATCAAAGGTTCTATCACTCTTCCAAAGCTCAGCTCTCGAGCGTTTGTGGAAGTGGGCAATGTTACTTTTACACAGTGTGGAACAGGCAAATGGAATAAATTCGATAACCAATAAATGAGGGATGAGCATGAAGTTAGCGAAGCACCCATCGCAGATCGAATCGTGACTAGCAGCGGCGTCGCGTGCCCGAAAGGGTGGGGGGGGGGGGTGGGGCGACAGCTATAAAGGGCGCCTCTGAAATCTAAAAAAAAATCTTGCGACCAAAAAAAAAAAAAAACAAAAAAAGGTCATTATGTGTGAGGGGGCGGCCGATAGGTCACAAAGGCGCCTCTCACAAATCTTGCGAACAAAAAAAAAAGGTCTTCATGTCGTTAGTTTCCTTTGGCGCCCACTCAATTGGCCGTTACCGGCCCGACTTACTAAAACTGGGGGCGCTTCGGCCACCAATGGGGCGCCACTACCCTCGGGGCGGGGGGGGGGGGGGTGACGAACAATTTCAATATTTACCATCGTTAACTTTTTTGTTATTATTAATTAAATGTTCTTTACATAAAGTTCCTTATTAATATATCATGATAAAAAAAGTTAGTTTTCCGCGCGATTTTTGTTTTGTTAAAAATGATGATATTTAGGACTAATTAAATTATTTATGTAACTATTCTATCTTATTATCATTTTCTGGCATTATTATAAAATCTTTGCCAATTAAAACATGTTTTTTTATGATAAAGAAGATGGACAAAAACACTCGTAGGAAAAACATTGTACCTAATTCTTGCGGAAATAGTGGTTTACCTAACTAGTGCGGAAAGTGCCTCTTTTCCGCACGCGATTGCAGATGGCCAAACGACGCGATAGCGGAGTTTGGCCAGCAATGAAGTGCGGAAAAGACACTTTACGCACCAGTTAGGTACATTATTTTTTTCTATAAGCGTGAGAAAAAAACTAAAAATTAATCAGAAAATTATTTATATTCAAAACATTTTAATCAAATCAATTATTATTATTAACATTAATATTAAAGGTGCAGTTTGTAGCGTGCTGTAAGTTGATAGCAGAGGCAAGTGTTTTCTCAAATGAAGTGGCAGATTTGAAACTTGGGTTTTGGTTCTCCACTGCGTTCTCCAAGTTTTCGGAAACATCTGTTGCAACTGTGGTCATGCATTTGGGGCTGGATTGAGGCACTTTGGAAGGTTGTATGGTAGAAGAAAGTTGCTGACTAGTTGAAGGACCAGGGTGGCTGAACTTCAAAATTTTATTCGAAATATTTTTTTGGAATCCAGTTGAACTGTCAAGGTACCCTTCTGCGACACTTGAAGATTTCCATCCACCGAGTCGTTTGATATTGGTTATTCCTTCGCCTGAATCTGCCAACATTGTTGCGGCAGAACGTCGGAAGCTGTGGCCCGTGTATAATTCTGGATTTGAAAGCTTCAGATAGCATGCGATATCTGATGGCATTTTACCGAATGTATTAATTCCAATGCATTGTACCGTACATGCTCCTTTTTTGTAGTTTACGAAGAACCGTCTATGTGGGGTCTCTGATTTCCTTAAGTTGACATATTTTCGGATCAATTGGAGAAGTTTTCCATTCTCGGCTTCTTCTGAAATAGCAAAACTTCTAAATGTATGGTTTTTTGAGTCAGGAATTTTTATAATGATCATATTTCCTTTTTCTTCAATGTCATCTAGGCACATTTTTGCTAGTTCTTCACGGCGACATGCGCCCGCCAAACCAAAAATCGTGGCAACTTTCATATGCAAATAAACTAGATCAGGAGCTTCGCTTAAAAACTTGAAAATTTCTTCTTTTGTGAAGATTTTTGCCTTCTTGGGTCTGAATCCAACGTTTTGTTTTTTCAAGTAGGCCGTAACTTTTAAAAAATTGCTTAAGTCAACGTTTTTTCTGAGTTGTATTACACTTTTGAGCATAGAATACCTCGACCAAAGGGTATTCGGTTTGCACGTTTTGGAAATTTCGGAGAAATATGCCAAAACAACAGCTTCTTGAAGGGATTTGATGCCTTTAGCGTGGCACCATCTCTCAAACAAACTATATTCCTTCTCATACCTGTGACGAGATTTTGAAGGAAGCAGGTCCAAATTAGCGATTCTAGCGGCTTCTAGAACTGACTGGGGTAGATCTTCGTCCGAAAAATCCATTGAAAATCTGATTTTTTTGTTTGAAAAACAAAGACGCTTGTATCTGCAAAATTGGCTTTGTTTTGACAGTTTGTTTGTACTTTGTTGCTATGGTGATTTAAGATGCCAAATCTAAAACCACTAGTGTTCATTGTTGTTTGACATTGACAATGACGATATTTATACCGGGGAGGTTAAAAACTTATAATTTGAACCTATTTTACTGAAAACTTTATTTTATCGAAAATATTGAAAATATAGCAGAATTTTAGTCAATTTGAATATTTTTAGGATATTTCGTGTGGTAGGAAAGATACAAATGTATTTTGAACGGTCTAAATGTTATAGAACACCTCAAAATCGTAACAAATTTACTTTTCCGCACAAGTGCGGAAAAAATATTTTTCCGGAAAAGTGGCACTTTCCACACTAAAATGCGTGCGGAAAAGTGGACTTTTCCGCACGCTTATAGAAAAATATCTTTTCAACCCTTGACTGCTTGCGGAAAAGTACCACTTTTCGCACTTGTTAGGAAAATAACAATTTTAAACTCTTAAATCGTCACAGTATTTAACATAAACAGATTGTTTTATTAACTGACTGACATTGCCACTAAATGTTGTGCCGTGATTATGCCACACAGTCTTCTTAATTTTGACGTTTCTGCCGTAAGTGACAGCTCTGACTTTGCATTTTAGTTGACTGGGTTGCTTCGAGCAGTACCAGCTGGTCTTACTTGGTTGCTGTTTGTCCACTATGTACTCGTACCCATCTATGACCATAATTGGGCGTTTTTTACCTGCGGCAAAGTATATTGTGGTTAAAGTACCTAAAAAAATTTATTTTAGGAAAAGCAGTATCGAAAAGAGTGATAAATACAAAAATAAGTTTGGGACAAAATAACGAAGTGTTATAGTCAGATCATATTATTTTAAAAGGCTTTCCGTTTTCGGTCTAGAAGCAAATCATATTACTTTTTGGCAACAGACCATTTCCTCCTAATTTGACCCCGCTGAATCCGAATATCTCTGTTGCCAACTCGAAAAATCGACAGGGACGGAGTAAATCCCCCTCAAACCCCCAAAAACCTGTTTTTTTTTTCAGTTTTATGCAATTTTCTTGAAAACTAACCTTTTTATCGAAAATTGCAAGGAACAGTTTTTTGTGGAGAATAAAATTCCTTACCTTAATGCACCCAAATTTATCAAAATAGTTTATTAAGTTAATTAATGTTAATTTCATATTAAATTATATTCGAGATGGTAGTTTTGCAAGGAATATCATGGTCCTCATACTTAGCAATAAACATTGGCGTAGCTAGCCTTGCTTTTCAGGGGGGGCCGTGGCCCCGGTCTATCTTGAACAAAAAGCAAACATAGGTTTTAAAGAGTCGTGCAAAGTGTGCAATGAATTAAAAAAAAATACGTGCATTAAATGTTCTAATATATTAATATAACAAATTTAATAATACATTTACCAACTTATTTATATGTATACACAGGAAGTATGTAATTCAGCAATTTTACAAAGAAAGTTTTCTACGTCGCTGACTGAAAGCGTCTACCACACTGTCTAAATCAACCTCAACATCTTTTTCTATGAATAACAATGACAAACCTGAGTGTCTCTCTTGAGTCATAGTTGTTCTAAGCCAATTAAAAACTCTTCTCATGGCAGAGAAAGACCTCTCGCAAGTTGCACTTGAAATTGGAAGAATACTCGCAACTTTAAAAAGTTGGTAGAGGTTTGGATAGGTGTTTTCTGCTATATGTTGTTTGATAGAATCATGACCAACAGTTTGATTTAACCGAAAAATACAATTCTTTAAAACGGTCATTTCTGCTCTTAGAGCAGAAGTATTAATATTAAAAATTGCTCGACGAATTTATTCCATTTAACGACGTGGAAAAACTTAATATGAAAATGGTTATGAAATTGTCACCAAAATCGGAAAATTTCCATAAGGCACTAAACGCTAACCTCAAAAAAACTAAAAAGATTATTATATTTATTTTAGAAAAACAGTTTAAAAAGGTCTTTTATAACCTTACGACATCTACAACCTGATTTCGGAAACAGAGGGGCAAAGGTCGCTGTCTTTATTAAATGCGAAATTTAACTTACACTTCTATAATATTTTACAAGATGTCGCCAATATGTATGAAATATTCAATATGCATAATTATGTTTAAATTTAAAAAATATTTTCGGGAAATTGCATAAGTGCAGAAAAGTTACCGATAATTTAAAGAGAAAAAGCCTAATTCCGCAATACAAGGGCTTTTTCCTGAAATGTAAACATTATCTGAATGATTTTAAATTTTAATACACCTATTTTATTTGAATATTTTCCGAATAATAATAGAAAAGTATGTATTTTCAGCGTCATGTTCTTTTACTAGTAGTCGGTAGGGGAGGCCTAAAATATCTTAGGGGGGGCCTGAGGGACTTCAAGGGGGGCCAGCCCCCCCCCTGGCCCCCCCTAGCTACGCCAATGGCAATAAACAAGATTATGACATCCCGAGCGGAGTTTCCTGCAAGATAGTCAAAGCATATTATTTTAAAAGGCTTTCCGTTTTCGGTCTAGAAGCAAATCATATTACTTTTTGGCAACAGACCATTTCTTCCTAATTTGACCCTGCTGAATCCAAATATCTCTGTTGCCAACTCGAAAAATCCACAGGGGCGGAAAAAATCCCCCCCAAACATCCAAAAACCTGTTTTTTTCAGTTTTATGCAATTTTCTCGAAAACTAACCTTTTTATCAAAAAGTGTGAAGAACAGTTTTTTGTGGAGAATAAAATTTCCTTTCCAACGATGTATTGGTCAATAAGGTTAGGAAAAGCAAGTAGCTCTTCAGTGGCGTACGTAAAATGGGATTATTTAGAAAAAACATGTTTATTATAGGTTTTTCAAAATTTTCTCAAAAACTACACTTTTTAGGAAAAAATATGTAGTACACTTTATTGTAGAACATAACATTTTCTTTTAAAAACTTTATTAAAATGTCGGGTTGTTGCCATATTTAAGGCTTCAGGGGCGTACTAATATAAACTTATTTTCAAAAATAACTGAAATAATCAGTTTCTCTTGCATATTTAAATATCTGTTCTAAGATTTTCAGAAAAAAATGTGCCTTTGTGTGTGATAGGACAATTTCTTTTTAAATGATATATTACAAAGTGAGGTTAATGTTATGATAAATACCTCAAAAAGGTTCGTAATTTATACCCACTAAAATAAAATGTTTCCAAATTAAAATAAACTGTTTTTTGCTTGGATTAGATATTTTGATTTATCTAAATAAGTTCTTTAAAGCAAAAAAACATCGGTGGTTATAAGGGGAGGGGGCATAGGGGCCATGGCCCCCCCTAAGCAATATTTTTGTGCAGAAAGTAACAGTAGTAACTTTGACACAGGTGTTTTTGGTTATTTTTTTAAGCATATGGAACTAAAAATAAAGTGGTGAATCTTATGCAACGGTTTAGGGGGTGGCATAATCATAATTAGGTACTCATACTTTCGACCTTTTGAACTTTCGACCTTTTGTTTTTTGATCTTTTGTACTTTCGACCTTTTGTACTTTCGCCCTTTTGTATTTTCGACCTTTTGTACTTTCGACCTTATTTTTTCGACCTTTTGTACTTTCGACGTTTTATCCGCCGCTCTTTATTATCCACCGAAAAGCTAATAAGACACAAAATTGATTAGCTTGGATTGATCTTAAATAATTTCTTTAAATTAAGAACACCACTGGAGCGGTAAATATAAAATAACTTCCACTTTGTTATACATCGTTTGAAAGGAAATTTTAACAAATGATTCTGTAAATTATTTTTCTCAATAATGTCATTTATTATTATTATTATTATTATTATTTTATTAATTTAAACTTTTAAATCGTCACAGTATTGAACATAAACAGATTGTCTTATTAACTGATTGATATCGCCACTAAAGGTCGCGCTATGGTTATGCTGAACAGTCTTTTTGATTTTGACGTTCCTGCCATAAGTAACAGCTCTAACCTTGCATTTTACATCGGAAGTTACCCGTCTCGAGCAGTACCATGTCGTTTTAGTTGGTTGCTGTCTATCTACTATGTACTCGTACCCGTTAATTACCATAATTGGACGTTTTTTGCCGGCAGCGAAGAAGATTGAGGTCATTCCACCTAAAATGTTTTATTATTAATGAAAAACAATATATAAAACTGTAAAAAAAAAATAAAAAAACCCCAAAATTTTAATTAATTCCCCCCTTATAAATGTAACGTTATGTAAAAGTAATATTGCCCACTTCTAGAAACGCTAGAGAGCTGAGCTTTAGAAGACTGATAGGAAATATGATAAAACTACAGGAATTTTTTTTTCATTTACTTCCCTCCCCTATATATACAGGGTGAGGAAAAAGTACCGGGACACCTAAATATCTCGATAATTAAGAGTTATTTGCAAAAATGGTCTAAATAAAAGTTTTAGGATTGAATTTGTTCTATTTGGTCGTGACATTGACATTGACGTATCTGTCAGCATTAGGAGTTTTTCGGAGGTCAACTTTAAAAATTTAAATGAAAACCATATTTTTTTCTTTTACCATTCGATGGAGAATAAAAATCTACGTTTAAAATCACATTGTAATTTTGTGTCAGAATGACATTTCGAAGAATATAAATTAAATAATTGTTCTTAAAGTGGCCTTAACACTTTAAGAAACTCGTAGATTATTTAATTACCCCTCTATTTTATTATGCGTGTAGCTGTGACAATGACATTATATCTTAATATTCTGTCAAAACAAATCGCAAATTGTTTCTTGTTTGAAGGGGTCCCGGTACTTTTTCCTCACCCTGTATAAAGTTATGTAAAAGTAACATTGCCCACTTTCGGGAATACTAGAAAGCTGAGCTTTAGAAGGCTGATAGGATAAATGATAAAAGTTTTAAACAATATTCCGCATATTTTACTAATAAATAAAGCCAAATTCTACAATATAAATTTCAAAATGAAAGGTTCTTAATAGTTTGGAATTGTTTTTTTAAACTCTTTATTAGGACTGGAATTTTTAGGCTGATTTTAAAACTCAAATCAAAAAAGTCATCCATGTTCCATCATTCCATAAAAAAAATATAAACAATACATTTTCCGGTTAAATATTTGCAGGCTAACGGGATAAAAAATGACTTTAATTACAAATTTCAAATAAAGAAAAAAAAGACATTTTTAATTTACACAGCTGCTTTTATTTTTCAATTCCTTTACGTAAAATTACATATTCATACTAATAAGTAATCTTACATATCAGTAAAACTATTAAAATAAAATATAAAATAAAGATGTACCCAAACATGTTATTTCTTAGTTTATATTTATAAAGCTAGGGATTTAAAATTTCCGGAAAAATGAAGTTATGGAAAAACACCGGGTTTTTTCCGGAAAAAAACGGAAAAAATCAGAAAAATTGAAATTGTGTTAAAAATCAGTGTAGAGTACTCTGATAAGGAAGTTAGCCCATATAAGCCTCATAAAAATTTATAATTTTTATTTAAATCATTATTAAGTAATTTTAATAAAAATTTTAATGAAAAATACACCGTACGTATTCAAGATGAAGAAGAGGGTATTGTGGAGGCAGATTCAGATGTCGATGCTTACTCAGACTCAGAAGCCGAACACTCAGGATCGGACTCGGAGGAAGCTCTTCCTCTTAGTTTTTTTTGCCAAATAATGTTTCTGTTTTTTGAAGGTATAATTTAGTTTAATTTTTAATATTTTTTTACATTTATTTTTTTTTAAACTTGAAACTAACGTTATTTTTATATTATATGAAAATAAATGTTATTTGATTTTGATTATTGCCCCCACAAGAATGTATAATTTGGTTAATTTACGTTTATTTGAGCTATTTGTGCTTGTATAAATATAATTTGTGGTTTCTCAATTTTTCAATTTTTTTCCAGTGTTTCCAAGGTATGTGAAAAAACGGTAAAAAACGAGTTTTTTTTTCAAATTTTTCCAGTTTTTTTCCCAAGCGTTAAATCACTAGAATTGGCTTAACGATTTTTATCCCTGCCCTTTGCATGCGGTAGATATCAGTGTTTGCCGAGATTTATTACATACAGGGACGCTAAATTGCCCCTGAGTATTTGTTAAGACGTTATACATAGGCACCGGTTCAAAAGAGCGATATTTAAAACGGCGACATTGCAAACAGCGACATTCAAAAGGGCGACATATCAAAACAGCGATATTCAAAAGAGCGACATCTAATAAAAAAAGCGACATATCAAAACAGCGACATTCAAAAGAGCGATATATCAAAACAGCGACATTCAAAAGAGCGATATATCAAAACAGCGACATTCAAAACAGCGACAATTCAAAACAGGGATATTCAAAAGAGCGACACATCAAAATAGCGACATTTAAAAGAGCGACAATTCAAAAGTCAATATTAGGCAAAAACGTCTTATGACTTGCCACACCCGGTATTTGAGTAAAGCTTATTGTAACCACGATACACTAAAGTATTGTTCATACTCGTCTTAGTATTTTGTTTTTGATTAGTCTTTGTCCTTTGATTAGTCTTAGCTGTCTTAAACAAAATCGGCTGTTCATACTCGTCTTTTGTTTTTGATTAGTCTTAGTTATAACTTACTGAAAAAAAAATTCAATTTCAATAAAAAGGCCCTCTTCAAAAGATATTTTCTACACAAAACAATCTTATTTAACCTAATCTGTGCACGAACAGACACGAAAGAACAAAAGCGAAAAAGAAAATAAAAACAAATAAAATTTTGAGGTTATGTTGAGATTTTCTGTTAAAAACCAATGAATACACGAAGTTTGTATTCATTGTAAAAACATGATTAATGGCGATAAATTCAAAATTTCGGCCGCGCGCTTGCGCTCCTCGGACGCCCTGTAAAAAAAAAAACAACAAATATCAGCTGATGTCTGTCACTCGTCTTAGTCGTTGTCCTAAGGATTGAAAGTTGGCAACTCTTAAGACAAAGACTAATCAAAAACAAAAGCAAAAGCATTGTATGAACACTCCCATAAAAAACAGTGGTTTTAACTTTCTTATGACAAGACATATGACTAAACCAAGACAAAAGACTAGACAAAAGACGAGTATGAACGATCCATAAGACAACATTCAAAATCGTCAAGTTAAGCCACTGCCAGTCACTTTTAATCAACGTTAAAATGGAAAGGTCTTCGCAAAATAACAAACCGATTCTATACCACGAGGGCTATATGTTCGGTTTGGTTCGGTTCGGTTCGGTTCGGTTCACACCCTCTAGGATCCCGGGAAAGAAGTCAGGAAAGTTTTTTTTTGAAAAATTATGTTAGGAAAGAGACTCCTTAGTCGAACTGTTTCTATTTTTTACGACGCTTTTTAAATGTCGCTGTTTTTATTATATGTGGCTCTTTTAAATATCGCTGTTTTGATATGTCGCTGTTTTAAATGTCGCTATTTTAAATATCGCTGTTTTGAATATATCGCTCTTTTAATCTGTCGCCCTTTTGATATATCGCTGTTTTAACATGTCGCTGTTTTAATTTGTCGCTCTTTTAAATGTCGCTCAAATGAGACCGCTGTTTTGAATGTCGTCGTTTTAAATATCTCTCTTTTAAACCGGAGCCTATGTAAGTACCTCTGTTTATGATTTTCAACCCTTAATAAAACATCCTTATTTTGTCTAAACCCCTTTGTCACATTTAAGTTTAGGCAAACACTAGTTTTTCTGAAATTTTATAAAAATGACTTTAATATCTATTAAGCTGGAATTTCAAATAAAATAAAAGTGTACGCATTTGCGAGTATTTTAACAGTATTACTAACCAGAAGTTAAATATTTTTAATATTACGCTTTTTTGTATCGTACAGTTCCTAATTTTATAAAAATTAAATTTTCAAAATCCCAATGGTGGTCCGGGTAGTATTAACTACTTTCCTAACCTTTACTTAAAGTTAAAAGAACTAAAACTTGGCTCTGGAACGAAATAGCGATGTACAAAATAGCGACGTACGAAATAGCGAGTAATGAAATAGCGACTATCAAAATAGCGATGTAATGAAACAGCGACTATCAAAATAGCGATGTATCAAAATAGCGTTTGTAACAAAACAGCGACATATCAAAATAGCGATGTATCAAAATAGCGACAATCAAAATAGCGATGTATGAAAATGGCGACAATCAAAATAGCGACAATCAAAATAGCGATGTTTCAAAATAGCGGTGTATCAAAATACCGAATCAAACCAAACCGAATCAATTTAAACCAATCCAAACCGAACCTTACTAACAAATTTTTTCAAAAAAAAACTCTCTGACTTCTTTCCAAGGATCCTAGAGGGTGTGAATCCGAACCGAACCGCACCGAACCGAACCAAACTGAACCGAATTCGGTTCAGTTTGTTTCGGTTCAAAAGGAAGAGTTTTTTTTAAAATATCCTGGTTCGGTTCGGTTCGGTTCAGATTCACACCCTCTAGGATCCCGAGAAAGAAGTTAAGGAAGTTTTTTATTTAAATTCGTTAGAAAGAAATCCCTTTGTCAAACTATATGCCAAAACCGAACCAAAATATCGCTATTTTGATAGTCGCTATTTTGTTACATCGCTATTTTGATAGTCGCTATTTTGTTACATCGCTATTTTGTTACATCGCTATTTTGATACAATCGCTATTTTGTTACATCCTCATTTTGTTACATCGCTATTTTGATAGTCGCCCTTTCATTACATCGCTATTTTGATTGTCGCTATTTCGATACCGCTATTTTAATACTCGCTATTTTGTACATCGCTATTTCCAGAGCCCTAAAACTTGATTTCAGTAAATGGTGTTTAATACAAGTAAAGTATTAACATTTCAAAACAAGTTACCTACAGAGTGCAGAAAAAAAAAATTATATATATTTTTTTAAATCTTAGGTTAGGTTCTTGTCTTAATTTTATAGGATAGACCAAATGGTTTTGAGTATTTTTTTACTCCAGACTTTTTTGAAAAAGTTATTACTTTTCGAGAAAATCACAAGAAACTGATTTTTAGAACATTTCAGGCCTTCAGGGTGTTTCCTAAACATTGGTCAAGAATTCGTGGTGTGATTCCGGGAGTATTTTCATGAAAAAAAATTCCTAGAAACATTTGTCAAAAACTGGTTCCTAAGGGAGCTGCGCCCCTGAATGAAACCCTCAATATTTCCGAAATATTTTGAGGTCATAATCGAATTTCCCATCAAAATTTTATGCCGTGTACCAAATTTCATGATGTTTTTATGAGAAGTTTCAAAACTATTGAGGAAAACTCATCTTGAGTGGTGATTTTCTCGAAAACTACTCGCCCTATCGATATAAACTAAAAGCATATTTCTTACGTGAAAAACCTTCAGGTATCATATTCTAAAATCTCAATGTGAAAAATCTCATAGAAAAAATGGGATTCTTTTTACCCTTAAACCCCCCCGGTATGGAACGTCCCTGATAAAAATGTTGCAATTCTGAGCTGAAATTCTGATGCAGCTTTAAAAGTTTATACGTTGTACCAAATTTCATGATTTTTAGATTTTTCACATATTTTCTACATATTGCATGATAAAGCACCAACAATAGCTTAAAATTTGACATCATGAGGCTTCGGGCCCCCCAAGCAGCGGCATAGTTCGTCGCGTACCCGCTAAAGATATGATGACCTTTTTTTTTTTTTTTGGTGGTCGCACGATTTTTGAGAGGCGCCCTTTTTAGCGGTCGGCCCCCAAGAAGCGGCTTCGGGCCCCCACCAAGACACATTCCTGGGTGCGCCACTGATTTTTGCATAGACGGTTTCGGAAATATTGGGGAAAAACAGTCTCCAGGGTGCCCTTTTTAAAGGGACGCAGCTCCCTTAGGAACCATTTTTCAAAAAATGTTTCTGGGAACTATTTTTCATGAAAATACTGCAGGAATCACACCACGAATTTTTGACCAATTTTTAGGAAACACCCATATACCGAAGCTCAAGGAGGATTTTGGTGGAGAATATGTGGGGAAGTGTCCCAGATGCAAAGGAATAATTATATAAAAATCCAGTTTGCACCTATTTTTTTCCAGGTGAATTCCTATAATGACTGAGCCAGACCTTATAATTGTACATCCTGTGTGTCGCCGCCAAGTTGCCTCTTAAGCCCGGTCAAGTATGACGGTTGAAAGACTAGCGTACACACTTGATAGTTTTAACGTACGTTTTTAGATCAGTTTTTGATACACCATGGAGGAAGCAATGCTTTTTTCAATAATGTTTTTTGTTTTGAATGCCTATGACTTAATCGTTTCAGTAGCTAAACATAGTTTTTTAACCAGTTTTTCAAAATATTGTGTTGATTTAGTTTGGTAATGTCCCCTGAAGATGTGTTAAAACAAATTAAAAATTAGTGGAGGAAGACAATAACCTCTTAGATTTTCTAAAAAATTATCTTATCTAATGTCGGACGTTTCGTATACCAACTTCTAAGTTGCAGTCGAAAGGAATTAAAATTATATGCACTACCACAAGAAATGCCGCTAAAACTGACGTTTTATCGGAAACAAAGCCTCTACCGATCAGTTCAACAGTTCCGACTTCAGTCCTGTTCAGTTCAGGCAAAACGTACGTTTTATTGTCTACACGAAAGGTTTTGCCTGATCCGTTTTACCTGATCAAGTAAAATGTCAGGCAAAACGTTATGTGTAGACCCCGCTTTAAGCGGCATTTCTTGTGGTAGTGCATACAATTTTAATTCCTTTTGAGTGCGACTTAAAAGTTGGTATACGAAACGTCCGACATTAGATAAGATAATTTTTTAGGAAATCAAACAGGTTATTGTCTTCCTCCACTAATTTTTAATTTGTTTTAAACAAATAGTCCCGACATGTTTCATAAGCAGAAACTTACATCTTCAGGGGACGTTACCAAACTAAATCAGCACAACATTTTGAAAAACTGGTTAAAAAACTTTAGCTACTGAAACGTTTAAGTCATAGACATCTAAAAAAAAACATTATTGACAAAAGCACTGCTTACTCCATGGTGTATCAAAAACTGATCTAAAAACGTACGTTAAGTGTGTACGCTAGTCTTTCAACCGTCATACTTGACCCTCTTGACTGACAGGCAAGAAGTAAGGTAAAACGTTATGTCTAGACCAGGCTTTAAACTAATTTTGGTTTCATTCTACCACTTATCGCAAAACTCTACATAAACCATCTTCTCCTTTAGCGTTTCAAACCTTCCCTTGTAGGTTCTGGGATGGTTGTGTGTTTCAGTACTCTTGACGCGAACAATATTGCCAGCAGTTCTGATTTTCGCTCTGCACCCTTTAGCTTCTTGATTGCAGCGCCATTTTGTTTGGAGTGGGGCTCCACCCAGGGGGAGTTTCGTTTGTCTAGATTCTAGTTTGTACTCAAAGTCGTCCAAAATTATTAACGAGTTCTTTCTTCCTGGGGCGAAATAGATCATCGTGGCTTAAAATTAAAAAAAAAATAATGCTTAAATAATATATATTTTATCAAGGCCTAAAAAAAAATAAAACTACTATCTAGGCTAACTAATAAATCTAAAAAAAAAAATAAATCAACCTTTGACCGAAAAGGTTTAAAGTTCAACCAAAAAAACGCAACTACGGCCTTTGTTTCACAGCCAACCAAGTAAAAAACAGTTTTTTAAATAAATGCACATTTTCCGTCATTCAAAGATAGGCTTATTATACATGGTTGAAAAGCTTTTTTAATGCCCTATTTATTGACGTATAAATTAAATATGGCGGTGATAAGAAATAACAAAGTTGGCTATGGTTTCAAAAAAACTAGAAGACCTAGAAAAAATTTGTTCATATAGAAAACTACCAAATTTCATTAAATTTTAGTTTTTTCAAAAAACACAATTTTTAGTTTTTGTTCGATATTTTAGTAACCCCTGTAGATAGCTTTAATATTGATACAGCACCTGATTGGGCTTAGAATAGCGCAACTTTTTTCTCATTTAAACAAACTCGTATTTCTTACCGTTTCCGAAATCCCAATGTAGTTGCTTGTATCTGGGACACCCTGTATATATATATATATATATATATATATATATATATATATATATATATATATATATATATATATATATATTTATATAATATATATATAAGATCAGTAGGCTGGTCTATTCTAGGGAACGTGTCTAGTATCGACTAGAGAGCACATTTTTTTTCAGTAGGTTTAAAGAAATGATCATTAGTTTTAACATAAGGTGTTTTACGGTCGGTTAAAAAAACATATTATGGAAAGCGTTGGAAAACACAAACATAAGCGTACAACTAATTAAGGCCATCAAAGAGTTATACCGGAATAGTAAGTCAAAAGTTAAAATAAAAGCAAAACTAACCAAGAAGCTTTCAAGTAAATAAAGGTCTTAAACAAGGTTGCTGTATCTCGCCTACGCTCTTCAAGATGTACTTAGAACAAGTCCTTAAAGTATGGAAGAGAAATGCCAAAACATGGGAATTCCGTTGGACGAAACCACCTTGTATACTTTATGTTTCGCCGATGATCAGATAGTAGTGGCTCAGGATTATGACGACCTCGAATATATGACACGAAAACTAATAGAAGAGTACAATAAGTGGGCAATAGAGGTTAATCTCAATAAGACAGAGTATATGTGTATCGGTGGAACGAAACAGGATCTAATCTTAAATACCGGCCAGCGAATTCAGTCCTGTGATGAGTATAAATACATTGGTCTAAAAATTACAGCTGACGGAACACTAGACAAAGCTATAAAAGATCGAAACGTATAAGGAAGAAAAGCAATAACTTTATTAAATGGAATAATTTGGGACCAAAGTATATCAAAACATAACAAAAAAGTTTATATATAACACCATTGTAAAAAGTATTATTACATACGGCTCAGAAGTATGGCCAATCAAGGATAGAACAGAAAAATGCTTTCCGCTACGGAGATGGACTATTGGAGAAGAGCAGCAGGGAAATCAAAAAGAGAAAGAGTTACAAATCAAAGAATAAGAGAAATTATGACAGTGGGTGAACGTACTTTAGTGGATGATATAAGAACAAAACAAATGGTGTGGTACGGACATGTACAAAGAATGAATGATGAAAGACTACCTAAACAAATACTACAATGGAAACCAACTGGCCGAAGAAAACGAGGACGGCCAAGGAGAAGCTGGAGAGAAGGAATAGTATAAGAGGCCTAGATGATGAATTATGGGCAAACAGAAACGAGTGGAGATTGGGTATCGGAATGTTGTGAAACCGATAAATATATATAAAAAAACATATTATTAAATTTGTATTTATATTTACATAGGTACAGGGTACTTCACGTAACTGTCTACCAAAGATACACATATTAGTTAAAATTAGTAAACTAGTACCATTTTTATTGCACTTTAAGTCGGTAGAATAAAAAAAAAGGTTTATATGAAAAACATATTTTTTTTTGTATAACTACTCGTTATTATAATGTTTTCTAATAGATTTAAAATCAAAATACAAAATCTTATACCGCGTGGCTAGCCTTCTATCTAGGGGTAGGATTTTTGTATGGGCCATAAGGATTGCATAGGAGAATAAACCAACGTTGCCAGTTTAGCGAAAATATCAGTATAATCCGCTACTTGGTTCGCAAAAGATCAACTTTTTAGTTTTATGTAAGTACATTCATCAAACGAGGTGATAAACAACCAGAATAATACATAAAATTTTGCTTGTTCCTAAATGTAAATAATTCACTTATTTTTAAAAACAAACAGAATTTTAAATAAAAGTGTAAAAAACTTTGCCGTTACCCAACAAACAATTAAAGTTGTAACGACGAAACCCCAACTAGAAAGAATTTCTTAAAAGTAACCGCAACGTACTCCCGCTACGTCTCAGTATACCATACAGCGACGTTATAATTCCCTAAATGGGGAACCAATTTCTGGTTATAACTACTTGGCCAAGTGTTTAAAGTCACTGTAGGAACAATTGGATATATAATAATATTAACTACACTACTACGTCGTAGCCAGGTATCTACTACGTCGTAGAGGCTGTTTTTTTTTCCGTAATGGCATAAAAGTTGCGATGTAGTTGCAAATAATATAATCGTTTCTTTTTGGTAGAATTGTTACACAATATGGTGGACACAACAGTAAACAGACTCGCTTAGTTTTTTTGTTTGGTTATGGTTATAATATGAACTATGTTATCCAAAAGTGTGAGAATTTACGAGCAGAGGATCAAAATTCGAGTGCGACGCAAAGTTTTTTGTATAACATGCATTATATATATTGCAAAAAACCGGTGCGCCCGTAAAATTGAGCCGTTTTCTGGTAGCTGATGGAATTTTTGTGTTGTGATTTTGGAGGTTATGTTTTCATAATCGACAGTTAACTCCAACAAATGGTGCTTAAGAAGAGCATTTTTGGTAAGCTTCAACTAATTTGTTTATAAAATAGTATGGCTCTTTAATATGAGCTCATAAAACGACAACAAAAATATTAAATTTTCTTTCTTACATAAAAACATGGCGTCCCTAACTATATTCCCTGATAGTCGAAAAGGTTACTTGAAAGTAGTTGCGGCTTTAAAGTTGATCCAAAAAGTTATTTTGTCTACATTGTTACATCAGATGTTACTATGATGACACAAACTTTTGTGGTAAAAATTAAAGTTATAATGTAGTTGTCGGATACACTTGTTTGGGACTCCAATGAAGCTTGACTTTCTAGTGGTAATTAAGTAGGATATAAAAGTCAGGGCGACTACGAAATAACGACTAAAAAGAAAGTAAAACTTTAGCAACGTCCTATTGTGGTAGAGAAGACTATCAGAATCGACTATCAAGAAACAATCCTATGAAGTAGTTTAGAGGGTCGTTTTTACGAAACATCTACTATTTCCTGATACTAAATAGTAGTTAGAACTAAAAAGTAACAAATTTTGGTTGGGATCACCACATTTCTACTATAAGAAAGTAGCAAAGCCTTTAGAACATGTAGCCGCTACTATAAATGTTAGTTGGGTATGGAGTCAGAGGGCAACCGCTGGAAATGATAAAATCATACCTATCCTATAGAAACCAGTATGTTCGTACCGGAGACGAGCAATCTAGCGTTGACATTGTGGAGAGTGGCGTGCCTCAAAATTCTGTTCTGGGGCCGTTGCTTTTTGCAATATATATTAACGACCTGTATTTCCACCTGCTTCCGGATGAAAGCGTCTTTTTTGCTGATGATGGGACAATTGTCAAAAAAGAGATAATTTTTGAAAATCTTACAAAAGGTATGACTGAGATTCAGAATAAGTGTGAGGAATGGTTTGCTTGTAATTATCTTAAATTAAACAGAAATAAAACACAAGAAATATTTTTTTCCAATACAGCAATGCAGAAAAAAACTACTGCAAAATTGCTCGGTATTTACCTCGACAATAACCTTAATTGGTCTGAGCATATAAGAATCCTTACTGGAAAGCTATCCTCGTCCCTTTTCGCTTTACGAAGACTGAGAAACCTGGTGGACAGAACAACTAGAATCTCACTTTATTATGCGTTTGTTCATTCCCACCTATCCTATGGTGTTCAAATTTGGGGCGGGGCATCTGATTCAATTAAAGTGTTTCGTAAACAAAAGGCTGCAATAAGAATTATTTCATTTTTCCATCATCGAGCCCACTGTAGACCATTGTTTATCAGTATGACGCTAATAAAGCTTCACATCAATTTAATAGTGATTTCTATAACACAAGATCAGCAAATAACATAAGGATTCCATATTATCACTGCAAGCACGACCACTGTCTGTTCGTGCTTGCAGTGATAAGACATTTAAAGAAACGATAAAGCAATATCTTTTAAAAAATGCGTTTTACACAATCGATGAGTATATGCAGACCACCAGGAATCTAGAAAGTTTGTCTTAATTTCTATTGTCAAATGTTTTATACAATTTCTTTGTATCTTTTTTTTTATGTATGTGTTGTAATTTTTACTATAATTTAAGTTATTACTACTTTAAGTTTTTGACGAAACCCATATTGCATATTGTAATTTTTGGTGAATAAAGGAACTTGAACTTGAACTTGAACTATTCTGGTTATTGATTTTTGTTTCACATTCACTATAAAGTCAATTTTTTTACACCCCAGTTTACCAATTTATTGGTAAGGTAACTATTATTTAATTTTAGGTTTTTTTAATGCATTTTTAGTCTAACCCTAACAAAGGTAATGGTAGACCACAGTGAACGCAGCGTGGTTATAGGACGCGCGAGGGTGGTCGAGACCTTAGGGGGGCGGCAGAGGTGGTATTGAGCCTCAAAAGTAGTTCCGCGGAGCTGATTTAGTACTTTTTCAAGATGTTCACGTTTTTAATAGTCCACTTCTTGTATGGTGACAAGTAAAGTAATAATTCTCGCCCTAAAAAAATGTTTCAGATTGTCCGCCCCTTGACGAGTGCGACTGCGTGCGCCTGTAGTAATTTATCAAGGTTACCTTTGACAACACTGCAAAGCTTTCTGCGGGACTCGGGCGTATTGCGGTCTCTTTTTAATAAATGATATACTCTATCTGCTTTTTATCCTCTTATGGAAATTTATACCCCTAGATATGCAATTTTTTTCTAAAGTTAATTGGTGCCTAAAATTAAAGAAATCAAAATTTTTACAAAAAAATTTCCCTACATGCAAAAAATATTCAATAAAACATTTTGTGCTCAACATTATCTCTATAACTTTTCACAATATTCCAATTTCACATTTTGCTTTCTTAAAGTTGCAAAACTGCCTTTATAAGTCTCATTGTGATTATGCGGCACCGTAAATTTGATTCTCACAGTGTTGCCATACGTAACGATTCTGGCTTTACAGCCACGAATTTGACCTGTGCAACGCCAACTGGTTTTATGTTGGGTTCGGCCTTCCAGTTTGTACTCGTAATGGTCAAGTATCAGTATTGGATGTTTTCGACCTGGGATGAAGTAGATTGTGCCTAAAATTTTGCAGGTGTTACAGTTTTTTTTAAAACGGCCAAATTCCAAAATCTGACGTCAAAACATAAAGATTGAAATCAAGCAAAATTAAATATAGGAATAGAATTTTGGAATTTTATTGTTTTTATTTATTTTAAACACGACATTTCGGTTAGTAAGTATCTCTAACCGTTTTCAAGTGTAAAATAAACAACCCAGTCTATAGGCTACTACTTATACCAGTTGATGTGCAGTCAGGTGTGACGGTTTGTGTGTGTATGTTCGGTATGCCCGTGCTTGGTTGACTAAAAACTTATTTATTCTGCATTATAAACTTTCGTTTTCGCCAATGCGACTCCTTATGCAAAACTTTAGCTTTTGACCACTGAATCCTGTGATCATTTGATCATGCATGATCCGCTAAAACGGATTTCTCAATATACTCTAATTGGGTACTTTTTAGATGTTCATATGAACCTGAAGAGGGCGTTTCGTTTCACCTTCAGACATATGAATTACCACACTCACACGAGATTTTCTGGTTTTGTTTTTGTTACAAAACTTTATCGTATTTCCCGATGAAAATACTATTTTTATATTATAGTGCTTGGTTATTCATCTTTTGTTTTCTGAAATCCCTTGAACATGGAATGTTAATAATACCCAACGGGTTATTATTTTGAGAATTTGCTATATTTGGTTTGTTTTTAATTTTAGAGATCGTTAAGTTTATTAATTTCTCGGAATAACCATTCTGTTGTAAGTCCTTTTTAATGTTGTTAATTTCTGTGATTAATTCTTCATTATTACTATAAATATTTACGGCTCTTAAATACAAACTTCTTATAACTTGTTTTGTAGCAACAGAATGATTAAACTTAAAATTTAGGTACTGTCCCGGGTGTGTAGGTTTCCTATATACAGATGTTTGAATGTTTCTATCTAATCGTTTGACAAGAACATCCAAGAAAGGTAAGGCCGAATCTTTTTTAATTTCCATGGTGCATTTGGTTGTTCGTCGAATACCGTTCAGATGGTGTAGGAAATTCTGTAGTTCGTCATCATTTTCCAGCCATATAATAAATGTGTCATCCATGTATCGTAGCCATAGTTTTGGTTTGACTCTTGCTGTGTTGATCGCATGGTCCTCGAACCACTACATGTAGATGTTTGCTACCACTGGCGAAAGAGTAGAAGCCATTGGAAGACCATCATTTTGCGCGTAAAACTTATCTTTCACTTGAAAGTAAGAGTTACAAAGACAGAGCTCCAACAAATCCATCACCTCCTCCACCGATAGCGTTGTTCTCTTATGAAGTGTATCATCAGTTTGTAATCTGTTTTTAATTTTTAATGATACTGAGTGACTCATTTATTGGCACGTTGGTGTAAAGACTTTCTACATCAAAACATCGGGATCTAATTCCATCCTTTTAAAAATCTCGACAAAATGTTCCAAGTTTTTATAGTATAAGTTTAGTTTACACTTGAAAACGGTTAGAGATACTTACTAACCAAAACGTCGTGTTTAAAATAAATAAAGACAATGGAAGTCCAAAATTTTGTTTCTACTCAATCATTGTCTATGAGTTTCAAACAAAGAAAATTAAATATGTTATCAGTGTTGTTAAAACTTTAACTTTACTAATTACTCAATAGTCTTTGCAAGTATTTAAACTAAAGTTTTAACTCGCGGCTACAGACTAAAATGCACTCTGGCTCATTCAATTTCGCGGGTTAATTTGAACGTATATTTTTAAAATTCGTAGTAGTTCGAGGCCTAAGAGGGAAATTTTGGGGTTTGTCTGCATTTTTCCGTACCGTAATAAAATTTGGCATAGAGGTAGTAGACACCTAGAGATGCCATTTTAGAAGAGGTGCTCCGATGGAACCCAGTGCAGGGCCCAGATACAGGGGCGTACTTGAGGTGGGCAAGAAAAAATTTATAAATTAAATATGAAACTCATTTCGCGTACAGTTTTTTGTTTGTTTCACCTTATAGCTTGTAAATCCAAAAAATTTACAAAAAGTAAAGTTTTGAAAACGGTTTTTTCAGGGGAGGGAGCAAAAGGAATGAGGACAGATATAAATTAAGTCAAAACGTCAAACTGTTCACATGATATATCAAAAACTGACACCTGAAATGTACCAGTTCTGAGATCTACGTGAGAGAATATTAAAAACACCTAATCAAACCTAACTTAATAAAATTTGATAAATTTTGTAAAAATGAAGTTTCTGGAATTTTTGAATTATAATGTACAGGGTGTTAAGAGTTAAGTCGCCACTATTACTTACTTCGTTAATATTAGAGCTACAGGGTCGGTTAAATAGACAAAGTTGTGGTATTTTTTTTCTCTGATTACGATGGTGATGAACGAAAAGAAAATCAAATGACTAGTAGGTGAGTTATGTTAAAAAAACCACATTTTTTTAAATGGGACACCCGGTATTCAGTTCAGCCAATAAAATAATACTACAGTGTTGTACTATATTCGTACCAAGTATCATTACGGTACCCAAAAATGCAGACAAAAGTGGCTTAGGCTCCGAACTATAGGAATCCAGGCTAAATCTTTTTGAGGTTTAGGATTTATGGAAAATTTGGTACTATATAATTAAATCACATTTATAATGAAGATTCGATATAAAACAAAAATAAACAAAATGTAAAATGTTTAAGCTATTAGCTGAACTCAAAAAAATATTTTGGGAAACACAAAAATAACAAGTGGGCAGATGCAAAAATAAATTATTCTTCTAGGTATTTACTCTATTAGGTTTTTATTATTTTTAGGAATCAAGAATGTAACAATTGATTTGCTATTACAATTGTCTCTTCTGGCTTAGGCTCAACTCCAGACTAAATTACCTTTCGTTTGATACCACACAAGCCATGTTTTAAATTAAACTCTATTTTTTGAAATCTACCCTCACCCTTTTTTTTACCTAAAATTTATTTTGTTTAACTCCAGACTCAATTACCTTTCGTTTGATATCACACATGCCATATTTTCATTTAAACTCTAATGTTTGAAGTCTACCCCCACCCTTTTATTATATTATTTGACTTGTGTTTGGTGGATTTTGTTCATTTTCAAATGGGACCATCTCGACCCAAGACCCAGCCTAGGTACCAAATTTCATTGAAATCGGGCAAGCAGTTTTTGACAGACAGACGGACAGACAGACGGCGCAACAAGAAAGTTTCAAAATCATCTGAAACGCAAAGATATATAAAAAAAAAATTTCATCGGAGCAACTACTTTTTTTTTTCTCGAAAAAATTAGGATCACCATAACTCACACTACTATAGTATGGTATATGTGTGATAATAATAAATGATAAAAAGCATCAGGGTCAAAAATTTACCTGGATGAAATTTTTTTAAATGAGCTTTTAAATTACACTTGGAAGAAAAACTGATCCCTTGAGTGCACTCGGTACATTCCATTTTTTAGGTCGATGTATTTTTATATGAATTGAAACAATAACACAAAATTAATTTGAGCGAACGAAAGGTTGGTTCAGCCTCATAAATTACATTAGATTAAATCAAATTAACTTACATTAACTTAACCTAAGCCAAATTAGAGTAACTTAAGAGGAAATTTTCTCAGTTTTTACAGTTTTATAAAGTTTTTTACTTGTTATTTTCTGTAAAAAGTTTATTATATGTTTTTGGGAAACTTCCTAAGTAAAAAACAACACTTTTTTCACAAAAAAAAGCTCTTAAGTTAGTCTAATTTGGCTTAGGGTAAGTTAATGTAAGTTAATTTAATTTAATCTAATGTAATTTATGAGGCTGAACCGACCTTAACTACACGAAAAATATAAAACACGGACTAATTTTTAAAACTGGAAGGGACTTCAAACTTTAAACAGTCCCAGGCTATTTGAACAAAAACAAAACAATTAAAACATAACCTCGAAATCGAAGGAGCCAGAGTGCATTTTAGTCTGTAGCCGCGAGTTAAAGTTTTATTCTTATTACTTTAAGCAAAATTGAAAGTGCTGAATTTTTTAAAGAAATGTGAAAGTATAAGACTTATGGATCGTTCATACTCGTATTTTGTCTAGTCTTTTGTCTTGGTTTAGTCATATGTCTTGTCATAAGAAAGTTAAAACCACTGTTTCTTATGGGAGTGTTCATACAATGCTTTTGTTTTTGATTAGTCTTTGTCTTAAGAGTTGCCAACTTTCAATCCTTAGGACAACGACTAAGACGAGTGACAGACATCAGCTGATATTTGTTGTTTTTTTTTACAGGGCGTCCGAAGAGCGCAAGCGCGCGGCCGAAATTTTGAATTTACCGCCATTAATCAAGTTTTTAACAGAAAATCTCAACATAACCTCAAAATTTTATTTGTTTTTATTTTCTTTTTCGCTTTTGTTCTTTCGTGTCTGTGTAGTGATGGGCAATCCGGGTCTTTTTTGAGATCCGGCTCAACGGATCCGGGTCAGTACAAAGAGCCGACTCACTGAACCGGCTCGCGGATCCGGATCTTTCTCATTTATGACGATCGTGATTTCTGCGTTCGGTTCTCCGCTTCGCTGTCAATTTGCGCTCTTGGCCTTGGCGTGGATACGTGACGCCACCAAAGCCTTGGCGGCACATAAGAAAACTATCACAGCGCCATTGTAGTTATGAATCATATGATCGACCATAAACAAAACATTAAGAAACACGTCCTTTTGTTTTCAAGTAATTAAGTAAATAAATGATCATAAAATTGTGCCGTAAAAAATAAAGTTTTTAAGTTGTCAACGTGCTCTTTACGTAGCCTCCCTTCAGTGTTCTGTTTCTTTGCAATTCGTGCGATTCAACGCATTCAACGGATCTCGGATCTCTTCGGTCGCTTGATCTTTTTGAGCAGTTTGAACTGCGGTTCAGTCGAGAGTTCTGTGTTCGGAAGAGTTCGCGAATCTCCGGACGCTTTCTTAATCGCCAGATCGTCACAGACTCACGGATCGCGGATCCGAGAACCGGCTCTTTGAAAATCTGAGAGTCGGTTCTCACGGCTCAGTATAAAGATCCGGATCTTTAAACCGGTTCATTCGCGAACGACCCATCACTATGTCTGTGTTTCGTGCACAAATTAGGTTAAATAAGATTGCTTTGTGTAGAAAATAACTTTTGAAAAGGGGCCTTTTTATTGAAATTGAATTTATTTTTCAGTGGGTTATGACTAAGACTAATCAAAAACAAAAGACGAGTATGAACAGCCGATTTTGTTTAAGACAGCTAAGACTAATCAAAGGACAAAGACTAATCAAAAACAAAAGACTAAGACGAGTATGAACAATACTTAAGAAAATTAATAACACTTGACACATAAAATAAAAAAGTGATCTGTATATACTTACTTATCCGAAGATCATTTTGAGATATATTTTATAAACGCCTTATAAAAATACGAAAACAGTTAAACATTGTTAGTAGAAAAGAAGATCAAAACATTTCTTATAATCAACATTTAGTAATTTATTCCTATAATCTTGCACAATATTCCAAAGTAACATTTTGCTTTCTTAAATTTGTAAAACTGCCTTTATACGTTTTGTCGTGATTATGCGGCACCGTAAACTTAATCCTCACAGTGTTGCCACACGTAACGATTCTGGCTTTGCAACCCCGAATTTGACCTGTGCAACGCCAACTGGTCTTGTAGTCGGTGTGGCCTATCAGTTTGTACTCGTAATGGTCAAGTATCAGTATCGGATGTTTACGACCCGGGGCGAAGTAAATAGTGCCTAAAATTACGCAAATGTTACACATAAACAATCAGGTGTAGCCCCAACCAAATTTGGTTTTAGAAGAAGAAGATGAATGGATATGGATGAATAAATTAAGAAAAAAAACCATCTTAAGCAGATTTGTTTTAAATAAAAAAATATCCTGCTACCGCACTCAACCCGAATTCCGACACCTACCTGAATTCCGTCACTTTTTAGGAATCTTTTAAATTATTAAGCTAAGCCTACAATGGAATTCCAAAAAAATACTTTATCTGTTCACCTATATATCTGACAACACTGTGCGCAAACTTCACCTGTATTGGTTAAAAAGAAACTGCGCGTGAAAAATTCTTTTAGTCGTGCTTCGACTGTCGAACCGGCACGTCGTATTTTATTATAAGGTAAGCCACTTGCACGTACTCATTTAATCTAAGATTTTAGGTACTTTATTATACTATCACCTCCGATAATAATAAGTTTTTAACCTAGTTTCTTTTTTTCGATTATTTTTAATAAAAAGGGGCAAATAAAAAAAGCATTGAGCCGGAAATCCGACAGGAGTGACGGAATTCCCAATAAAAAGAATGTCTTTCAAATTAGTTTTTTTTATACCTACATATATCAAAAAGCGAAAAATACATCTAAATCAGAATCACATTTGATCATATATTCTAAATCCCAAATTCCGTCATAGGCTTTTTGAGCTATTTTCTCTGAAAATGTGTTTTAAATTCAAGGTGTCGGAATTTAGGCTATGGGGTTTTGACTGCTTTCTGATTTTTTTATTTTTGTAACTAATAAGGGTGACGGAGTTCTAGTAGGCAACAATTTTTTTAAAGTTCAGTTTTTTCCATATTAACAACTATCTAAAGACAAAAAGTGTAAGATGATATAAAACCTAAAATAAATCAAACTTTTTAAATTTCAAATTTCGTCATATGTTTTTTCTACTCTACTCATTTAAAATCTGTGATGAATTTGGGTGCCAGAATTCAGGTTACGACAATGACAGTTTTTAGGTTGTGATTTTTCACGTTTGCTGTATTATGAAGGAGGTTGTCCTAGGGTCACTGAATGGGCGCACCCAGGGGGGGGGGGCTCGGGGCCCGGCCCCCCCATGCCTTGGATTTTTTTACATATTTTCCACATATTTTATGAAAAAACATAATAAATAGCTTAAAATTCGACATCATGAGGCTTCGGCCCCCCCCCCTTAAGAGGCCTCGGGCCCCTCCCAAGACATATTCCTGGGTGCGCCACTGGTCACTGCATCCTGGACGCCAGGCTTCCAGGATTCAGTGACCCTAGGTTGTCCCCTTTTCATATCTAATGAAGAATACCTACCTATTCAGAAATTTTTGCTCCAAATATTCAATTTACTGTAAGAAATAAATACCTTACAAGGCTCCACCCCACTAAAAATTATTTATTATCATTTCGAATACCACAGTTATAGGTTAAGCGAATTTTTAGTTATGTTACAGTCAGACAGATCATCCTAGAACAGTTATACCGACAGACAGACATATACTACCATAAAATTTGGTAATTAGGTTTTTTTTTGGATTTTCAACAACTCATTTGAATTCATTTATTTAAGAATCCATTAGAATTTCACATCTAATGATATAAACAACTAAAAATTCTATATTTTTTCGTGTGCGTATGAGCTAAAATATTTTATGAATTTATGTAAGTAGTAGTAGTAAACATGCTTTATTATCAAAGGAAAATTACACCTTATTGACAAAGCAAACTTCTTAATCTAAGACTGACCTAATTAACTAATAATTTTTGTTCAAATAATAATGTCAAAGTTGCAAGAAACAAATAATTAAAATAGTACAAAAGCAATCATATAAACAAACAAATAAAATAAACAAAAAATATAAATTATTTAAAAAATGTTTAAAACAATAAAATATTTAAAACAATTGTTTATATATAAAATAAAAAATTGAAATACAACTATGCCTAGATGAAATAGAAAAAATCAAAATAAAGATTGACAAAACAAATTAATAAAAGCAGAAGCTTATAAAGAAGTTTAAAAATTAAAATTATATGCATAAAAATAAGTTATTATACTTAGATGCATTCTATAATGTAGATTTAAGCAATGTTAAATAAATAATAAGAAAAAATACAAAACACAAGAATACACAAAAAATTAAATTAAAATAAAAATAAAAATAAAGTTGGTTGATCGACAGGGATATCCGCAAACCGCATGTCTTTAAAACCACTTAAATAGGATAAAATACTGTTTAAAAAAACTATACAATCTTCACAAAATTTAAAACTGGAAGTTGAGGAATTCCTCCACTGTGTAGAATGCCTCATGGAGCAAAATCGTTTTAAGTTCCTTTCGAAACTTGGAAACAGCTAAAATTTTTTTAAGGCTTGCAGGTAGATGATTATAAAGTTTAATACCTTGATAGATAATAGATTTTTGAACAAAAGTTGAATGTGGTATGGGAAGTGGTAATTGATTTCTTTGTTTAGTTGTATAACGACTTTGGTTATCTAGAGTTATTTGAGGAGCGAGAGTCTTATGAATAAGGCTGACCGATTCCAAGATGAAAAGACATGAAAGAGTTAGAATTTTAAAATGTATGAATAGTGGTTTGCAATGATCTCTCGGAGAAGAACCAGAAATGAATCGGACAGCACGTTTTTGTAGTTTAAACACGGATTCGAAGAGATACTGACTACAACAGCCCCAGAATGGTAGTCCATAAGATAAGTGAGAATGAATCACAGCATAATAGACTGATTTAGCAATATTTGCTCCGAAATTTTTAGACACAGCTCGAACACCACACACAAGCAAAGTTAATTTGTGCAATTAAAGTTAGTTGTTTTTGTTACGGATTGTTTTAGCATCCATTTTATCATATGACGGAATTCAGGTCAAAACTATGTCGGCGTTCAGGTAAGCAGTATGTCGGAATTAGAAATTTCCAATCTCTACCTTTTTTTATTTACTAAAAAAATATAGTTAGATTTAAATTCTCAAAATAGAATACAATGTTTAATCAAATGTCCAAAGTTTCAGCACAAGTAAAAATAATTCAATATATCAACACATAGAACATTTTATATCATCTCAAAAGTCAGTCCATGAATACCAAGGGGCTTAAAGTGACGGAATTCCGGCCGACTACGGTATATTGCTTGTTTTTTTTTAAGATAGCGAAACAGTTTTTCTAACCTCGTTTCATTTTATGCTACCAAAAATTTTTTTTCTTGTTACTGTTAACAAACCGGTTCCTTATTTAATTCAGCAGGGTATTACCTACCTATCAAAATCGGTTAGAACTTTATAAGATATTTTTATTAAATGATGGGGTCGATTTTGCTCACATTTTGTAGACTCTTTGTATCCGGAATTTTTTTTATTAAAAAAACATGTTTTTTTAGCTAAAAGTAATCAATTGAACGCAAAATGAGTTTAATTTTTTTTATCTGGTACCAGAAAGAATAACAATTAAATTAAGGTTACACATTTTTTTCGTAAAATTTGTAATTTTACATTATAATGTTTAAAAAGTAACAATAATATAACTAATATATTTCTTCGCCACTATCGTATATCAAAAAACAATTTATCTTATCATCGAGACATCGTCCAACACTAAAAATAATTCATCTTCACAAACGTCTATCATATGCGCATCCAGTAGGTATATATCAATGACCCATATAGAGTGGCAACCGGCGAGCCTTGCAACATTGAGGAGTAGGTGACGCTGAATCAAATTCGTCTAGTACGCAATATTCAGGGACTACTAGTCGGCGAGAGTTGAAGCCACCCACGTCACGGCTGACGAGGGTCTACAGGCCCCGCCTCTAGCTTGTGATTGGCTGTTTCGGAGATTCATAGGCGTGGTGTTTTATGGGTTCAATTATTTTCATTTTACCGCTATAAATTATTATGTGTAATTTATTCCGCACGGCACTGTCCGACCGTAAGAAGGCGTATACCAAGATAAAATCTCTCTACTCTACGATTTCGTTGCCTGTGCGAGTTCCGAGGATCATGCCTATGATCAGTGTTGCCAACTATTGGAAAGCAAGAATCCGTAGCGTGAACCCGAAAAATCCGTAGAAATCCGTAGATTCAAACAGGAATTCATTAAACGAAAAACTGAAAAAAAGGGGCTATTTTCACAACTAAAAAGTTTTGGTTTGATTTTTTTTTTGACAGAGTGACAGTAGTGCACCAATATTTGTGTTCGGAATTGCACGAGAACGGTTCGGTACCTACTGCTCCGTTCCAACGAATCCGTATAACCTTTTGTACTGCCTCCAATTTTTAGATAAACAGATAAACCATTATATTGGAATTAGTATACTAGTATAGTACCTAGTTTTTAACTTTTAAGGTACGGCATACACTAACATTTTCAAGATCAACATACAGTGTCCCCCATAATGTTCGCGACATATGGGAAAAAATTTTATTTGTGAGATATGGGAAAATTTTTTATATACGATCAATCCTGCTTGTTGAGTATCCTAAAAAGACATTTTGACATTTGTCACATGATCACTGTCATGGCGGCAAATTCAAAAAATTAGGCATGAAATCCCAAAAAGTAAGGTTAAATCGCAAAATATTGAAAAAAGTTATTTGCAGGGGCTGGGGCCTAAAATAGGGTATTTCTTTTAGCTCACACATATACTATACTAGTAGTGTGAGCTATGGTGATCCTAATTTTTTCGAGAAAAAAAAAGTTGCTCCGATTTCAAAAATTTTTATATATCTTTGCGTTTCAGATGATTTTGAAACTTTTTTGTTGCGCCGTCTGTCTGTCTGTCTGTCTGTCTGTCTGTATGTCTGTCTGTCTGTCTGTATGTCTGTCTGTAACGACCAACGCGCATAACTCAAAAACTGCTTGGCCGATTGTAATGAAATTTGGTACCTAGGCTGGGTCTTGGGTCGAGATGGTCCCATTTAAAAATGAACAAAATCCACCGAACACAAACCAAATAAAAGGGTGGGGGTAGATTTCAAAAATTAGAGTTTATGTGAAAATATAGCGTGTGTGATATCAAACGAAAGGTAATTGAGTCTGCAGTTAAACAAAATACATTTTAATTTATTTAAAAAAAAGGGTGGGGGTATATTTTAAAAATTAGAGTTTAGGCGAAAATATGGCGTGTGTGATATCAAACAAAAGGTAATTGAGTCCGGAGTTTAACAAAATACATTTTAGTTTTTTGTTTTTTTTAAGGGTGGGGGTAGATTTCAAAAGTTTGAGTTTAAGTCAAAACATGGCTTGTGTGGTATCAAACAGAAGGTAATTTAGTCTGTAGTTGAATAAAATATATTTCAGTTTTTAGTTATATTAGCTCACACGTACACTATAACTATAGTACCTAGTGTGAGCTTAGGGGCCCATATATTGGCAGAGTATTTTTTTATTATTATTACTCCAAATTTCACAGAGGACCCTAAAATGACATTCTAAACACTTTTTCAAATAACTTTTTTCGATATCTTGCCATCTAACCTCACTTTTTGAGTTTTCATGACTAGTTTATTGAATTTGCCGTCATGACAGTGATCGCGTGACTAATGTCAAAATGTCTTTCTAGGTTATTCAACAAGCAGGATTGATCGTATATAGTTTTTTTCCATAACCAGAAATAAATTTTTTTCCCATATGTCGCTAACATTATGGGGGACACTGTATATAACATAACGTAAAACATAATATTAACACAGTTTATTCATTTAGGAACTGAAACTAGTAAACTACGAACCTAATTACCTGAGGTTAAACTTTGCGTAACTAAAATAGTACCTAAATAGTTAGGTTCGGTGCGTAGCCGCCGTTTTGTTTCGATGTCTATCGTTTTTTTTTTAAAGCCGAGAAGACCCATAGATAAAGGATTTTTGCTGCGGTTCAGTCAGCTTTTGAGAAGACTGACAAAAAAGTCCCAAAAATCCGTAGATTTGGGTCCAAAATCGGATATCGGAGATCAGAATAAAAAATCCGTAGATCTACGGATAAATCCGTAGGGTTGGCAACACTGCCTATAATACAAATGCCATTCGATCATAGTAGTTGTCTCTGAATATTGCGTGCTAGACGAATTTGATTCAGCGCCATCTGCCCCTCAATGTTGCAAGGCTCGCCGGTTGCCACTCTATATGGGTCATATACTCATTGTTTAAGTATATCTATTTAAGGAGCTGTTAAAAAAAAGTTAATCAATTACTAAAACAAAAATTTAGGATTTTGGACTAGGTACTCCTCACAAATTAAAAAAACGTTAAGTGTTACAAGGCTAAATCCCCCCTCTACCCCTTTGCATACTCAAGCATTTTTATGGCCATTAGGCGTGCCAAATCGCGTCTTTTTTGAGAATGCATCCAAAATTTCTTAAAAAATAAGGCAAAATTAAGCTCAAACCAAATATTATATTAAAGTACACAAAAATGTAGAGTTAGATCACTTAGATTCATATACGGATATTGACATCCATGTCAAGCGCGGATCCGGGTCAAAATCCAGGGGGGTAATGGTAAAATTTTTCTGTCATATAATTTTTTTTCTAGGGGGGTAATTCTCCTGTTTTCCCTTATTTTATTAGAAAAAAGTGCATATTTTTGATTCTAGGGGGGGTAATTACCCCGTTACCCCCCCCCCCCCCAAATCCGCGCTTGATCCATGTGGGCCTTACCACTCGATTCTAATTCCGAACGAAAAAGTCGTATACCTACGAGTTTTCAAGAATTCGAGTGTTGAATATCCGTATACGTTTCGGCGAATCAGTATACGGATTTTTTCCAAGAATTGGGCCCCTGAGCTATGTTGTTAATCGGGAGTTATTGCAATAAAGGCAATAATAGTGCCGGGCACAATTCTGACAGTTTTCCATTGAAAACGGACAGTTGATCTTTCAAAATTGACATACCAAAATCGAATTAATAAATCCACTCGTTAATTTTCCATTAATAGTGGCGGCACTATTAATTGCCGCTCTTATAATACACAAAGGCCTAATTTTGAAAGAAGACAGCTGTTCTTATAATGCGAAACGGTCAGAATAGTGTCCGGCACAATTACTGCCTGCCTTTATTGCAATAAGCCCCTATTAATTGAGTTTCTGTATTCTTTTTTTAGTCATTTTGCTTGTAATGCTTTAACTTATGACAATACTCAAACCTAACAGCTTGCTTAAACAAATAATCAAGATTGCCTTTAAATGTTTCAGAGTGATTATGTTGCGTTGTTTTAATTTTTACAGTGTTGCCGGATGTCTGGATCACCGCCTTGCACTTAGGTTGGCTGCATCTCCACGTAGTGTGATCTGTGTAGCGTGTGTTAATTCGAAATTTGTAATTATGCAGAATTAGGATTGGGTGTTTACGTTCTTTTGCAAAATGGATTACTCCCGTACCTTAAAAATACAACTAATTAAAAAAAAATCTTTATACGAAATTATACAGTTTTGTATTTTCATGAATCAGGTTATTGGGTAATTTTGTACCCAACTGTGACTAGTAGTAGTAGTAGCCAGAAATACCAAAACCCAATAGGTACCGGGTCTTCCAAAGTGATTCTTAAAAGGCAAAATTATATCCCGCCTATAATACATTCTATTGGATACACAGCCCCGCCCCGTTTCGCCCCTAACAGCAAAACAAGCAAATGAGGAACGAGGTCAGCGCGCAGCCTTTTAAAGGCGACGCGCGATGATGCAAGCCATCTCTGATTTCGGCGACTTTTGGTAGGGATAATAGAGGTCACTTGAAAGACGGTGTCATGAAAAAATAAAAAAGTCAGGCTATCTATGTTGGATACATCTATATTTCGGATTCCTTTCTCGCACTTCAATAGGAGAAGTTTTTAAGAATTCCTTGGCAACAGGCGGTATATCATATTTCCCTGCAACTCTCTTTCACGTTTGCAATGGTCTAGCATGAGAAAAACAAATTAGTTGCGGAACATGGTCGATAGCTTATTCATTGGGACCATGTTACAAATTGTGTAAATAAATTTCTGTATTTTTTTCTCACACATTTTGTTTATATAGACTTACTTCTTAGGTACAATACTCAAACCTGACAACTTGCTTAAAAGAATCCAAATTGCCTTTAAATGTTTCAGCGTGATTATGTTGCGTTGCTTTAATCTTTACAGTGTTGCCAATTGTCTGGATCACCGCCCTGCACTTAGGTTGTCTGCACCTCCACCTGGTGCGATCCCAGTAGCGCTTGTTTATTCGAAATTTGTAATTGTTTAGAACCAGCATTGGGTATTTACGTTCTTTTGCGAAGTGGATTACTCCCGCACCTTAAAAATACAAATCATAGTTTGCAAGTACACCATGTTCTAAGTTAAACACAAATTTTGAAAAAATATTTAAACATTTTAAAAGAATTTATAAAAAAAATTAACCTTAACGCAGTTTTTTTTGCAAAATTGGATATAACACACAAGGTCTATTTTTGCTCTAAACATCTTAAACTTAAAATTTAACAAAACGATTTTAAGGAAAAATTACTTAAAAATGCTTTGAAAATAAATGAAATATAGAAGCCAGCAATACCAAAACCCAATAGATACCGAATTTTTCAAAGTGATTCTTAAAAGGCAAAATTGTATCCCGCCTTTAATAGATTCTATTGGATACAGAGCCCCGCCCCGTTTTGCCCCTAACAGTAAAACAAGCAAATGAGGCATGAGGTCAGCGCGCCGCCTTTTAAAGGCGACGCGCGATGATGCAAGCCATCCCCGATTTCGGCGACTTTTGGTAGGGATAATAGAGGTCATTTGAAAAGGCGGTGTCACGAAAAAATAAAAAATTCAGGCTGTCTATGTTGGATACATCTATATTTCGGATTCCTTTCTCGCACTTCAATAGGAGAAGTTTTTAAGAATTCCTTGGCAACAGGCGGTATATCATATTTCCCTGCAACTCTCTTTCACGTTTGCAATGGTCTAGCATGAGAAAAACAAATTAGTTGCGGAACATGGTCGATAGCTTATTCATTGGGACGATGTTACAAATTGTGTAAATAATTTCGGTATTTCTTTCTCAGACATTTTGTTTATATAGACTTCACTTCTTAGGTACAATACTCAAACCTGACAACTTGCTTAAACAAATAATCCAAATTGCCTTTAAATGTTTCAGCGTGATTATGTTGCGTTGCTTTAATCTTTACAGTGTTGCCAATTGTGTGGATCACCGCCCTGCACTTAGGTTGTCTGCACCTCCATCTGGTGCGATCCCAGTAGCGCTTGTTTATTCGAAATTTGTAATTGTTTAGAACTAGCATTGGGTATTTACGTTCTTTTGCGAAGTGGATTACTCCCGCACCTTAAAAATACAAATCATAGTTTGCGAGTACACCATGTTCTGAGTTAAACACTAATTTTTTAAAAATCTTTAAACATTTTAAAAGAATTTAATAAAAAAATTAACCTCAACGCAGTTTTTTTTTGCAAAATTGGATATAACACACAAGGTCTATTTTTGCTCTAAACATCTTAAACTTAAAATTTAACAAAACGATTTTAAGGAAAAATTACTTAAAAATGCTTTGAAAATAAATGAAATATAGAAGCCAGCAATACCAAAACCCAATAGATACCGAATCTTCCAAAGTGATTCTTAAAAGGCAAAATTGTATCCCGCCTTTAATAGATTCTATTGGATACAGAGCCCCGCCCCGTTTCGCCCCTAACAGTAAAACAAGCAAATGAGGCACGAGGTCAGCGCGCAGCCTTTTAAAGGCGACGCGCGATGATGCAAGCCATCCCCGATTTCGGCGACTTTTGGTAGGAATAATAGAGGTCACTTGAAAAGACGGTGTCACGAAAAAATAAAAAAGTCAGGCTATCTATGTTGGATACATCTATATTTTGGATTCCTTTCTCGCACTTCAATAGGAGAAGTTTTTAAGAATTCCTTTGGAACAGGCGGTATATCATATTTCCCTGCAACTCTCTTTCACGTTTGTAATGGTGTAGCATGATTGGGACCGTTACAAATTGTGTAAATAAATTTCTGTATTTTTTCTCACACATTTTGTTTATATAGACTTACTTCTTAGGTACAATACTCAAATCTGACAACTTGCTTAAAAGAATCCAAATTGCCTTTAAATGTTTCAGCGTGATTATGTTGCGTTGCTTTAATCTTTACAGTGTTGCCAATTGTCTGGATCACCGCCCTGCACTTAGGTTGTCTGCACATCCACCTGGTGCGATCCCAGTAGCGCTTGTTTATTCGAAATTTGTAATTGTTTAGAACCAGCATTGGGTATTTACGTTCTTTTGCGAAGTGGATTACTCCCGCACCTTAAAAATACAAATCATAGTTTGCAAGTACACCATGTTCTAAGTTAAACACAAATTTTGAAAAAATATTTAAACATTTTAAAAGAATTTATAAAAAAAATTAACCTTAACGCAGTTTTTTTTGCAAAATTGGATATAACACACAAGGTCTATTTTTGCTCTAAACATCTTAAACTTAAAATTTAACAAAACGATTTTAAGGAAAAATTACTTAAAAATGCTTTGAAAATAAATGAAATATAGAAGCCAGCAACACCAAAACCCAAGAGATACCGAATTTTTCAAAGTGATTCTTAAAAGGCAAAATTGTATCCCGCCTTTAATAGATTCTATTGGATACAGAGCCCCGCCCCGTTTTGCCCCTAACAGTAAAACAAGCAAATGAAGCACGAGGTCAGCGCGCAGCCTTTTAAAGGCGACGCGCGATGATGCAAGCCATCCCCGATTTTGGCGACTTTTGGTAGGGATAATAGAGGTCACTTGAAAAGACGGTGTCACGAAAAATTAAAGTCAGGCTATCTATGTTGGATACATCTATATTTCGGATTCCTTTCTCGCACTTCAATAGGAGACGTTTTTAAGAATTCCTTGGGAACAGGCGGTATATCATATTTCCCTGCAACTCTCTTTCACGTTTGCAATGGTCTAGCATGAGAAAAACAAATTGGTTGCGG
This sequence comes from Aspidapion aeneum, assembly GCA_963576565.1. Taxonomy (NCBI): domain Eukaryota; kingdom Metazoa; phylum Arthropoda; class Insecta; order Coleoptera; family Brentidae; genus Aspidapion; species Aspidapion aeneum. The sequence continues at coordinate 138,125,222 of OY755040.1, read as the reverse complement.
AACATGGTCGATAGCTTATTAATTGGGACCATGTTACAAATTGTGTAAATAAATTTCTGTATTTCTTTCTCAGACATTTTGTTTATATAGACTTCACTTCTTAGGTACAATACTCAAACCTGACAACTTGCTTAAACAAAGAATCCAAATTGCCTTTAAATGTTTCGGCGTGATTATGTTGCGCAGCTTTAATTTTTACACTGTTGCCAAATGTCTGGATCACCGCCCTGCACTTAGGTTGGCTGCACCTCCACCTGGTGCGATCCCAGTAGCGCTTATTTATTCGAAATTTGTAATTGTTTAGAACTAGCATTGGGTATTTACGTTCTTTTGCGAAGTGGATTACTCCCGCACCTTAAAAATACAAATCATAGTTTGCAAGTACACCATGTTCTAAGTTAAACACAAATTTTGAAAAAATAGTTAAACATTTTAAAAGAATTTATAAAAAAAATTAACCTTAACGCAGTTTTTTTTTTGCAAAATTGGATATAACACACAAGGTCTATTTTTGCTCTAAACATCTTAAACTTAAAATTTAACAAAAGGTTTTTAAGGAAAAATTACTTAAAAACGTTTTGAAAATAAATGAAATATCGAAGCCAGCAATACCAAAACCCAAAAGGTACCGAATTTTCCAAAGTGATTCTTAAAAGGCAAAATTGTATCCCGCCTTTAATAGATTCTATTGGATACAGAGCCCCGCCCCGTAAACAAAGAATCCAAATTGCCTTTAAATGTTTCAGTGTGATTGTGTTGCGTTGCTTTAATCTTTACAGTGTTGCCAATTGTCTGGATCACCGCCTTGCACTTAGGTTGGCTGCACCTCCACGTGGTGCGATCCCAGTAGCGCTTGTTTATTCGAAATTTGTAATTCTTTAGAATGTTCTAAGTTACACTAAGTTTTAAAAAATCTTTAAACATTTTAAAAGAATTTAATAAAAAAATTAATCTTAACGCAGGTTTTTTTGCAAAATTGGATATAACACTATTTTTCCTTTAAACATCTTAAACTTAAAATTTAACAAAACGATTTTAAGGAAAAATTACTCAAAAATGTTTTGAAAATAAATGAAGTATCGAAGCCAGCAATATCAAAACCCAATAGGTACCGAATCTTCCAAAGTGATTCTTAAAAGGCAAAATTGTATCCCGCCTTTAATAGATTCTATTGAATACAGAGCCCCGCCCCGTTTCGCCCCTAACAGTAAAACAAGCAAATGAGGCACGAGGTCAGCGCGCAGCCTTTTAAAGGCGACGCGCGATGATGCAAGCCATCCCCGATTTCGGCGACTTTTGGTAGGGATAATAGAGGTCACTTGAAAAGACGATGTCACAAAAAAATAAAAAAGTCAGGCTATCTATGTTGGATACATCTATATTTCGGATTCCTTTCTCGCACTTCAATAGGAGAAGTTTTTAAGAATTCCTTGGGAACAGGTGGTATATCATATTTCCCTGCAACTCTCTTTCACGTTTGCAATGGTCTAGCATGAGAAAAACAAATTAGTTGCGGAACATGGTCGACAGCTTATTCATTGGGACCATGTTACAAATTGTGTAAATAAATTTCTGTATTTTTTTCTCACACCGAATTTTCCAAAGTGATTCTTAAAAGGCAAAATTGTATCCCACCTTTAATAGATTCTATTGGATACAGAGCCCCGCCCCGTAAACAAAGAATCCAAGTTGCCTTTAAATGTTTCAGTGTGATTGTGTTGCGTTGCTTTAATCTTTACAGTGTTGCCAATTGTCTGGATCACCGCCTTGCACTTAGGTTGGCTGCACCTCCACGTGGTGCGATCCCAGTAGCGCTTGTTTATTCGAAATTTGTAATTCTTTAGAATGTTCTAAGTTACACTAATTTTTTAAAAATCTTTAAACATTTTAAAAGAATTTAATAAAAAAATTAATCTTAACGCAGGTTTTTTTGCAAAATTGGATATAACACACAAGGTCTATTTTTCCTCTAAACGTCTTAAAATTTAACAAAACGATTTTAAGGAAATATTACTCAAAAATGTTTTGAAAATAAATGAAGTATCGAAGCCAGCAATACCAAAACCCAATAGGTACCGAATCTTCCAAAGTGATTCTTAAAAGGCAAAATTGTATCTCGCCTTTAATAGATTCTATTGGATACAGAGCCCCGCCCCGTTTCGCCCCTAACAGTAAAACAAGCAAATGAGGCACGAGGTTAGCGCGCAGCCTTTTAAAGGCGACGCGCGATGATGCAAGCCGTCCCCGATTTTGGCGACTTTTGGTAGGGATAATAGAGGTAACTTGAAAAGACGGTGTCACGAAAAAATAAAAAAGTCAGGCTATCTATGTTGGATACATCTATATTTCGGATTCCTTTCTCGCACTTCAATAGGAGAAGTTTTTAAGAATTCCTTTGGAACAGGCGGTATATCATATTTCCCTGCAACTCTCTTTCACGTTTGTAATGGTGTAGCATGAGAAAAACAAATTAGTTGCGGAACATGGTTGATAGCTTATTCATTGGGACCATGTTACAAATTGTGTAAATAAATTTCTGTATTTTTTTCTCACACATTTTGTTTATATAGACTTCACTTCTTAGGTACAATACTCAAACCTGACAACTTGCTTAAACAAAGAATCCAAATTGCCTTTAAATGTTTCGGCGTGATTATGTTGCGCAGCTTTAATTTTTACACTGTTGCCAAATGTCTGGATCACCGCCCTGCACTTAGGTTGGCTGCACCTCCACCTGGTGCGGTCCAAGGAGCGCGTGTCTATTCGAAATTTGTAGTTATGCAGAACTACCATTGGATGTTTACGTTCCTTTGTGAAGTGGATTACTCCTATACCTTAAAAAAACAAATTTTAGTTTCTAAATACAGGGACACTTTTCAAAGTTTTGAATAAAAGGAAACAAAATTACATTTGTAGCCCAGTCATATTAGGAATTTACCTGAAAACAAATAGGTGCAAACTGGTTTTTGTATAATTATTCCATAGCATCTGGGACGGGGATGGGACAATTCGCCGCGGCCGATTCGCCGCAGCCGATTCGCCGCGGCCTCTTCGCCTCGGGACAATTCGCCGCCGGCCGATTTGCCGCGGGGACAATTCGCCGCGAGATTTTTTGTTTTATGATATTACATACATACATATAATATATTTGTTTATTAGTTTGGTTATAACTTTTTTCAAACTTTTCCAACTAGGTATTTGGTGGTTAGTGTACAATTCAAATTTTTTTTTGTTAAAAACATAAATAAAATGGTGGATTCAAACTGGCGGATTTTTCTATTTATGAACCGATTTGCATCAAACTCGGAACCTTAAGATCTTTCAGGTCGCTGATTGTTGTTTTTAACTTAAATTTATAAACATCAAAATGGCGGCCTTTCCCATTTATGGGGTGTTTCAGGTCGCTAATTATGATTTCTAATTTAAACTTTAAAAAAATTAATCAAAATGGCTGTTCCACAATGGCGCACTTGTTTATTTATAAACCGATTTGCCTGAAACTTGAAACATCGCGGCGCCTAAGGTAACACAATACAATTTTTGCCTCAAATTTAAAAACCTGATAATGTCGGATTCAAAATGGCAGATTTTACTATTTATGAACCAATATGCATCAAATTCGGAACTTTGAGATCTTTGAGTTCGCTGATTATGATTTCTCACTTAAACTTTTAAAAAATCAAAATAAGTTATAATGAGCAACCTGAAACACCCCAAAGTTCTGGATGTATTGCATATTGGTTTATAAATGGAAAAGTCCGCCATTTTGATTTTTTAGAAATTTAAGTTTAAAATAATAATCAGCGACCTGAAATATCTCAAAGTTCCGAGTTTGATGCAAATCGGTTCATAAATGGGAAAACCCGCCATCTTGGAACCGCCATTTTGATTTTTTGAAAGTTTAAGTTCGAAATCATAATTTTATTTATTTTTTTAATAAAAAAAATGTTGAATTGTATACTAACCACCAAATACCTAGTTGGAAAAGTTTGAAAAAAGTTATAATGAAATAAGTAAACAAATATAATATTATATGAAGTCAAGCTAAATAAAAATGTTTAAACAATTGCCAATGGTAATATCATAAAACAATCGCGGCGAATTGTCCCTGCGGCGAATCGGCCGGTGGCGAATTGTCCCCGCGGCGAATCGGCTGCGGTGAATCGGCCGCGGCGAATTGTCCTCTACACATCCCCACATATTCTCCGCCAAAATCTCCTTGAGCTTCGCTAGATATAAGGCCCCAAATGTTCTAAAAATCAGTTTTTTTTGTGAAGTACTATCTTTTTCATAAAAAGACAGTAGTGGAAAAAGACGCAAAACCATTCTGTCTATACCATTAAGAAAAAACCTAACCCAACATTTTAAAAAATATATTTAAAAAAAATGATTTTTTTTTTAATTTAATTTTTTTTCACTTTGTAGATAACTTGTTTTAAAATAATACTTTATCATATTAGTTAGCCCTTGTTATACAGGGTGTCTCTAAAAGGTCTGTCCAAAATCTTAGCACATATTCCTGAGGTCAAAATAAGTCGATTTAAAACAACTTACCTTAGTCCGAAATTGCTCCATTTCAGAGATACAGGGTGTTTTTTATTTTAATTGAACCAAGTGAAACTATTTTCCCAGAAATTGACTGATACCTACCGAAAATGATAAAACGACAAAAAAAAATTAATAACTCATTTACTGACTAAATTTAATCCTTAAAGGTAGCAGTAAAATCTTTTGATCCAAAATAATTTCCATATTTCGTTGCGGCATCGAACACTAAAAACGGAAATATATCAAAAACGGATCACCCTAGCAGATTTTATCAAAAGTGCCTTCTTTGCTTAAAAAAGTTCAGGAAATTATTAACAAAAAAAGTTGAAAAATACACTGAGAAAAAAGTTTTGGTCATTTTAAACCATAAAATGAGCATTGTGAAGCGCCATCTAACGGCCACAGTGAAAAAGTGTCCATATTTAGGTTTCGCATCCCAAAAAACCCCCGAGTACCAATTTTTAAAGTAATGTGTTTAATTACAAAATTAAACATATTTTCTTTTTTTACCAATTTTCATAAATCTTCATTTTTTAAAATTTATTATTTAAACACAAGTGATCTTGAGAAATTAGGTTTTAATAACATAAACTAACCTTCTCAAGTTTACCTATTTAAATTATATAAATTATTTAGTTTATAAAACAACACATTATATGGAATTTTATATTTTATAATTTATCACGAACCATAACAATTTTTGTATATAAAAAGAGAGGATTTATCTCAATAAAGCAGATTCAACATTTGATAGTTGTTCTCACTATACCTACTTAGTTTACTGTACCATAAGCCTTCTTGGTCATTGCAGGGAGTAAGGCTGCTCCCTGGCAGTAAACTTTTACTTTAGTTCCGCTGCTTAACCAAGCCGAGTTAAGCAAGTGTAATTGTCAAGCACAGCTTGCACATAATGCGTTGAGAAATGTTCATAAATTTTAATAAAATCGATTTTTAATTTTTAAATTCACCACCCTGTATCCCTGTATTTTAGACTAAGGCAATTTGCATTAAATCGACTTATTTTGACCTCAGGAATATGTGCTAAGATTTTGTACAGACCTTTTAGAGACACCCTGTATAAAAGTTTTGACAACGTTATTATTTTTCGTTATAAAGTTGACATTAAAACATTATTATTATTATCGAAAAAATTTTCAAGGGCTCAAGAAAAAGAGCAATGTGAAAATCTCACATATTTATTAATAACCAAGAAGTTTTCTATTTAATTCCATCCAAAAATGAATGCACTGTACCTACCTGTTTTATTTTAAAAGAAAAAACCTAGTTCTAATTTTTTATTTAAAAATGTGTTGATTTTGTAAAAAACGCAATTCGGTATAACGGATTTAAAAAGATTTTTAAATAAAATAATTCGAATTGACAGCTATTTGAGATACCGACATTTCCAAAATAATTAAATAAGCATTTTTTTTTCGTAAAACGACACAAGACGCTAGCGCTACCAAGTCCACTTCCAATCCCTGGCTTCGCATGCGTAGATCTACCAATATTATTTACCTCATATATTAGAATCGATGTACAGGGTGATTTTCACCTGAATGATTCTAACCACATGAAAATAGAAAGTTTCAAAAACCTAACCTAACGAAACCTAATCAGATCTAACCGAACCGAACCAAAGCAAACTAAACCAATATTTTTTTTCAAAAAAAAAACTTTCCTGACTTCCTACCTGGGATGCTAGAGAATGTGAATCCGAACCGGACCGTACCGAACCGAACCTATCCAAACCTAACCCTACCCAACTAAACCTAATTAGCAGTACGTGTTGTAGTTTAGTTTGGTTAGGTTAGGTTTGGTTCAGTTTAGTTAGGTTCGGTTTGGTTCGGTTCGGATTCACATCCTCTAGGATCCCGGGCAGGAAGTCAGGAAAGTTTTTTTTTGAAAAAAATTATTGGTTCAGTTTCCTTCGGTTCGGTTAGATTTGATTAGGTTTTGTTAGGTTAGGTTTTTGAAACTTTCTATTTTCATGTGGTTAGAATCATTCAAGTGAAAATCACCCTGTATGCATCAATTCTAAGACATGAGGTAAATAATATTGGTAGATCTGCGCTTGCGAAGCCAGGGATTGAAAGTGGACTTGGTAGCGCTAGCGTCTTACCACTCACAACTTTTTAAATGTCATACATGGTGTGTGACTGTCGTGGGTGACGAAATAAATGTGAAACACATCAATTACGTGCAGTATTATATTAAATCAAAATAAGTGAAAATGTAATACAAAAAGCGGATTATAGTAAAAAGCTGTATAACTACTAAGTAATAAACCAAACCAAAGCTACAAACATAAAATATTTTGGCTTAAAAAAGCAAAATTGTGAAGTCAGACAAGCTAGTAAGTAACCCTAACCCTCAGATGCTCCGTAACAACGCTTAGCTAATCCATTGTTCCTTTTTGCTGTTTGTATGTAAGCAACAAGGATTTAATCGTGATTAAATCCATAATCGCGCTTATGTGCTTACAGTGCATAAGGGTATAAACATTCAAATTTAGATTAATCGGTAATCTTTGTCCTTTCCTCTCGTTCGAACTGACAAAAAGAATTTAAGCCTTTTAGCGGAGTAATACGAAAATATCATTGTCACGAAAATCGTTAAATCGAAAATAATGTCCAGTTCATTTTACAAAGCCAAAAGCGACTTACTAACTTCAGCTTGCTTCAAAAAAGTTGATAGATATTAGAGAATTATTGAAATAAAGCAAGGCTATAATAGTGTCACTTTCATATTGAAAACTGACAGTTAATCCTTCAAAATTGACATACCATAGTCGAATTTAAAACTATCGTCGTCTATTTTCCACTTAGAAAGGAAGGAACTATTTATTCCGGTTCATATAGTAAACAAAGGCCGTATGTTGAAAGATCACAGCTGATATTGCAATGTGCAGGTGTCAAAATAGTGCCTTGCACATTATAACCTAGCTTTATTTCAATAATTCTCTATTAACTAAACAGATTCTTCTCCCTTATATAAAAACTTAAGTACTATAACTTTTAAAAAGTTCTACAATCTGTTACCCACCGGCCGATAATTAGGATTGATAATTAAATAATATCGGTCGAACAATGATACGCGGACATGTGAAGCCAGCATAAATAGGGCTGATCGTCAGTCCTGATTATCGGTCGTATGAAAAACGGACCTACTACCAACGCCAACAAAAAAATACAGGCCACGACCCTGAACATTTAAAAAAATATTTTACTAAAGTTGAGTATGTATATAAGTGGCATCATAGCTATGATAAACCAAGTTTTGCGGCAAAATCTATGTAAAGAAGCCCCAAAAAATTGTTGTTTCACTTTGTACCTGCAGTGTGCCGCTTTATATGTCTATAATAAAACACCGAGACCTTTTAAAGGAGGTATAAAATAGGTACTTACCTAATAAATAAAGATCCGAAACATAAAAGAGGATCCAAAATTATATTAAAATGTTTGCAAATATTGATTTAGTTGCAAAAACGGTAATTTGTTTTGTAAAAAGTCAGTCCCAATTTGTTTGACATTAAAACAGTCAAAACAACAACGAATAGAAAACGCCATAGCCCGGCTAAATCAATATGTTCTTAACAACCAGACAAGAGTATATATGTTCATGGGCGCACCCAGGGGGGGGGCCAAGCCTTAGATTTTTTACATATTTTCTACATATTTCATGATAAAACAGAAAAACTAGCTTCAAATTTGACATCATGAGGACTCGCCCCCCCCCTCAAGCAGCGGTAGTTCGTCGCGTCCCGCGAAAATGAAGATTTATTTTTTTTTTGGTCGCAAGATTTTGGAGGGGTGTCCTTTTGAGCTGTCGGACCGCTCGGGCCCCCCCCAGGACACATTCCTGGGTGCGCCACTGTATGTTCCTGTCTAATAAAATCGTTTAAAAGAAGACATAAATAAAAGGTAAGTAAAATAGTAAGCGAATGACTAATTAGTGCAGTGCCTCGTTTTGGGAATCAATACCAATAAAAAAAAGTGCGGGCCACTGTATGTACCCCTCTACTCCCTTCCACCCATCATGGTTTTGATGACGCGGTGCCACTTTAATACAACATCAAGTATAGAATATAGTAAAAACAATCTCAAAACCGGCTTTATGTAAAAAAAATCAAATACTTATCAACCGTCATTCCAACTTTAATATTTTAAAGACAATCAGCTGTGGCGTGACGTGACCATCAAAAAGAAATTCAGCCTCCGCTGTGACGTCAACAAAGTTGTAGATCGTGGCCTGTCCGTTTTAACAGCCCTGCTACTACTTAAAACGAAAATATAGGTCATTTCATATCTTTTTTTTGTTGAATGTAATGATAACTGTCAAAAAATAATCACAAAAATTATGAAATGAACTGTACTTGGATAATAAAAAAAATTAAACCCTAACAATAATAATAAAAAACTTAAGCGCCTACCTAACTTTAACCATTTTTAATATTTTTTAAGCTGACTTATAAACTGAACTTTAATTGATAACAAACTTGCACATTTGTAGCCTACATCTACTATAATTATAAGGTGGGGCAAAAAAACGTAGTATTTTAAAGCACAAAAAAATTTGGGGCCCTGAAAAATCGTTATATTTTAAAATCATGCGCCATCTTGAATTTCACACAAATGTCATTTTTGACAAAAAAGTCGTATAGTCTCAAACCTTGGCTTTCGATAGAGATTAAAATCACAAAAATCGACCAAAAAAATCAAATATTTATCAACCGTCATTCCAACTTTAATATTTTAAAGACAATCAGCTGTGGCGTGACGTGACCATCAAAAAGAAATTCAGCCCCCGCTGTGACCTCAACAAAGTTGTAGATCGTGGCCCGTTCGTTTTAACAGCCCTGCTACTACTTAAAACGAAAATATAGGTCATTTCATATCTTTTTTTTGTTGAATGTAATGATAACTGTCAAAAAATAATCACAAAAATTATGAAATGATCTGTACTTGGATAATAAAAAAATCAAACCCTAACAATAATAATAAAAAACTTAAGCGCCTACCTAACTTTAACCATTTTTAATATTTTTTAAGCTGACTTATAAACTGAACTTTAATTGATAACAAACTTGCATAATTGTAGCCTACATCTACTATAATTATAAGGTGGGGCAAAAAAAACGTAGTATTTTAAAGCACAAAAAAATTTGGGGCCCTGAAAAATCGCTATATTTTAAAATCATGCGCCATCTTGAATTTCATACAAATGTCAATTTTGACAAAAAAGTCGTATAGTCTCAAACCTTGGCTTTCGATAGAGATCAAAATCACAAAAATCGACCAAAGAATAAAAAAATTACGGCTTTTTTTTGACCCGCCTGATATTAAACTTTAAGTATTAAATGGAAGAACACTACTAAATTTTATATATCTTAGCCTACCCTTTAAAATGTTAGGGGTGTTGCGTAGCAGCTGCTATCTTTTTGCTCTTAAAACCCTTCCAGAAATCTTCCCCTAACTATTAAAAGAGTCGGTTTTAACCTAAATTAATATGAATAGCAAGGTTTGCGCAAAGAATATAATATACCTAGGGTAATCTATAAAAATGATAATGCATAACATAATGAGAAAGTAGGGACTTATTTGAATAAAACCTGAACTTATTTTAAAATCGACGCTATATTGACAGATTTACATATAAAAAGCAGCTGCTCTACTTCAATATTCCGCCTTTGTGTATTTCAAAACCGGGTTCATTAGTGTCGGTATTTATTAAATGAAAATTAGCGTCTGTATTATTAAATTTGGCTTTGGTATGTCAATTTTGAGAGGTCAGCTGTTAGTTTTCTGTGTAAATGTGTCAAAATAAAGTCAGGTTTTATTCCAATAAGTCCCTAGTGTGTCCTAATTGTGTCTGCAAAAGGTCAAAATTACTTTCTATCGAGTTGTGTATGCAATTTTTCCTACAAACACTATAAAACTGCTTTTCCGCAGTACTTTTCCACACATATGTGGAAAAATTTCTGCACACGAGTAAAATATAAATTTTTCTGAGGGTGTAAATCGTGTGGAATCCATCTTTCTCATGTGTGGTCGTAGGAAATGTGTTTTTAGAAAGACTAAAGACCAAATTTCCAAATAAATAAAAATTGTCATATAGATAAACACATTATCCCCAATAACTGTAATTTAGCTTAAGATCTCCAAATAAAATTCATTTGAGAGGTATGGATACATACCACATGGGCGCACCCAGGGGGGGCTTGGGGCTTGAACCCCCCTAAGTCCATGATTTAGATATTTTCCACATATGTCATGAACAAACACAAAAAATAGCATGAAATATTGCATAATAAGGCCTCGGGCCCCCCACAAAGGCCTCGGGCCGCTTCCAAGACATATTCCTGGGTGCGCCACTGCATACCATAATTAAGGCACTCCGTTACGAGGGTTTAAGCACTTTTTCTTAACGCTAGAAATATTTACCTAATTTAAAAAATTCTACATTCTAAAAACTCAATGGATCTTACAAAATATACTTAAATAATTTTACGATTTAATTAAAATATAAGTCAAATTTTAAGGATTAATATTAGGGATTTATTAGGCTTGAACTGATTTCCTTATTTGAGACATTTTCGTCTGATTTTTTAGGGAAGATTCTTAATTGGTAAAGTTTTTATTCGTTATAAGAAAACGGTCTTATTTTAATTAGGTTGATGCCGGTTCATATTGGGCACTTATTGGATTAAAACCTGACTTTGTTTTAAAATCGGCAGTATTGTGACAGATTTGTATATAAAAAGCAGCTGCTTTCTTTCAAACTTCGGCCTTTGTGTCCTTAAGAACCGAATTTTTAGTGTCTGTTTTTATTAAATGAAAGCAAGGCCAACACAAAAATAGAGGCCACGACCCTGAAAAAATCAGCTGTTCTCCCGGGGCTGAATTTTACATTGGGTCTTATGGGAGGTCAGAGGTTTTTTTATGATATTTTCAAAATGGCACTACAGATTGCCGCAAAATTTCAGTGAAATATTCTCAGACACCATCCCGATATTCCACCAAAGGTTCGTAAGGAAGCAACATGATTAAAAGGTTAAAATCTTCAAGATTTAGCATTCCTTATTTTGAATTCAAATTACCCGCCATGTACCACATGCCAACTGTTATATTTGACATGTATTTGAATTTGTCATATGTGATTGTCACATTCGCTTCTGCTTTAAACTTAATTTTTGTGTGAGCTAATGAAGCGGCTATGAAAAATTAGGGCTTACTATACATTAAAAAAAAATTGTTCTGCCAGAATAAAGTAAAAACAATCTCAAAAACGGCTTTATTTAAAATAAAATCAAATATCTATGAACCGTCATTCCAACTTCAATATTTGAAAGACAATCAGCTGTGTCGTAACGTGACCATCAAAAAAAAATCAGCCCCGGATGTGACGTCAACAAAGTGGAGGATCGTGGCCCGTCGATTTTGATAGCCCTGATGAAAGTAAGCGACTTAATTTTTAAATTTGACTTCGGTATGTCAATTTTGAGAGGTCAGCTGTCACTTTTCTTTGAAAATCTGTCAGAAAAAAGCCGATTCTAAAATAAAGTCAGGTTTTATTCCCTATTATCGTCTATATAACTTTATCTGCCAGATAAGTACCTAATATGACAGTATATTTTAAAAGTAATTAAGCACACCATTATATCCAATAAGGAACTCACTTATAACAATCATCGCGAGATAAATGCCCAATAAGTCCCTAATAAAATAACCCCTAGATACACCGTATGTAAAACTTAATCGGCCATCTCTTTGTATTAATCCGAAACAGGGACTTGCACCATTCGATTTTAACTGTCGTTTAACGTTAAACGTCGTTTAATTCGTTAGTTTATTTTAAATTATATTTTAATGGAAGTTTAAAGGGTCTTAAACGCTGTTTGACTTAAGCGTCCAATTTCGGCCATTCAATTGCAAGTTTAACTAATTTTTAGGTTATGATGAATTTGTGTTATGTTTTTCTTAAAATGCTTGAAAGTTTTCTTTCGATTTCTCTGAGAATTAATGATTTGGAGCAGCGGTAGTGCGACGGTGGCGAGGGGGTCCTGGCCACTCACTTTTTAGAACCAAGGTTATTTTTGAATGTTACAGGATCGATCTATACCCACGCGCCGCACGCTTGTCTAATTTAGACGATCAAAACCTCAATATCGATCCACTAAGTCTTAAAAATGTACCCAATAACCTGATTAGTAAACCCCAATGCAGAAAATCGCTCAACTAAGTCGTTGTCACTTGTCACGACGACAAGTCATAGGCCGCTTGATGGCCCGTATAATGATCCGCACTTATTCCGCGCGGAAAGGCGATTTTCAAAAGTGCTCCAAGTTGGTAAACCAGAGTTTATATGGAGATTTCTTCACGGATATTATAAATATGGGTTAGTGTCTTTAATTTTTACTATTAAACCATTTGCAAAGTTTCAATTTGCTTATTGAAAAACATTAGATAAAAGGTGTGTATTGAATTATTATAATTTTTCAAATATGTATTATATACATTGGGTTGAAAAAGTCCGTATCATTATGTATCAATTGCGTTTGTGACTCTATTATTTCAATTATATATCGAGGGTTGTATTTGTGCTATATTCAGCTGCCGGTTCTTGCCGGAGTATTCGCCATGATTTATTGTTTCAGCACATGCGATTGGCCGACGTAATTTATTTAACGTGTGGCACAACATACCGGTTTCACGAGATAAAAATCAATCCATTTTGAAAAATTTTTATGAAGAAATTATGTTAAATAAAAAAAAGCTTTAAGCGAATTACGTACACACACTCTCAAAATAGGAATTTTTCACGTTTCTTGCTTAAGAGGAAAATAACGATATGCGACTTTATTTTTGGAGGCGACTGTACTATCTCCAGAATGCACAGTATATTAAAATCACATTTTTTAAAGGCTAGTTGACATTTCCTAACTTTCAACATCAATTTGTCAACATTACAACCATAAAATAATTTTGATCGTTCAGAACCGACAAGCTGACCACCGTGCGCCGTTGCGTTAATTTCAGTTTTCATGAAGGTACTGAACAATGCAGAAAAAACGACACCACAAAAAAATGTTTTAAGGATATCGCATAATATTTTGGGGTTATAAACTGACAGCGGTCCTTTTTCTTGAGAAAATTGGAAATAAATTGGTAAAAAAATTTTTTTAAGTCACAAGCTTTTATAAAATGCACTAAAAATTAAAAAATAATTTTCTAACATTCTAATATTATCATAATAATAAAAGCGATGGCCGACTGATGGAAATCTTGACAATGATAAAATAAAGGCCTTTTTATTTTTATTTATTTTTTATTTTTATTTTTATAAGATATCCGTTTCAATTAAATATCACTATTTGCAAGAATCAATCTAGCAGAAAAATGCAGAGGTACCAAACCCACCCAACCCGACCTAAGATACCCCAGCATTTCCCTGACATGGCAATGGCATAACATTGCGGCACATCAAACATATCTTTGATGACCTGCTATGTTGAATATTCTTTAAGTGTTTAGAACACAACTTTAGATTAACTTATGCTTTGATTTGCGGCCATCGCTTTTATTATTATGATAATATTAGAATGTTAGAAAATTATTTTTTAATTTTTAGTGCATTTTATAAAAGCTTGTGACTTAAAAAAATTTTTTTACCAATTTATTTTCTACTTTTTAGTCTCTATTAAATGAAAATATTTTTTTCTTAATGTTGTATTGTCATGGGACCACTATGTGTGTACCAAATTTCATCCAAATCGGATAATGGGAAGTGTGTCAAAAACGCTTCACAAGATTTGATAGTTAGTTAGTTAGACAGAACATCTGAAGTTAAATAAAAAGCTTGTAAAAAGGCAAAAAATGGTGCAAGTCCCTGAAAGAAAACAATAAATAATTTATTCTAAGTTGATCTTGCGGTGGGACTACATTGCATAACTAAACTAAGCTAAACTAACAAACAGATAATAATAAAAAAAACTTAAAAATACCTACGTATTAAACCAGATTATCTCTAGAGGCCCAAGTACCTACATTGAAACAATATAAACATCAAAATGGTCTAGGGACAAAGTTATTAATAAAAAATTAAATGTAAGTTTGAAAAAAGTCGTCCATCATTTTCAAAAAGACCAGACCAGTGTCAAAAAATGCTAAGTTTAAAACAGCGGGTAAATTGCGGCTTACGAAATTTCTATCTTTCTTCTAAAACAATTTTTTTTTTGGGTTACATGAAAAACGACTCCTCTAAAACCATTATTTCAGGTTTTTGGTTATATTCTAGGGCCTCTAATTCAAAAGTATAATCTTTAAGATTTAGATCCATTTAGAGAAAAGTCGACGTCTCCATTTATGTCAAAATCCAGTTCAAAATCCACGTTCTGTTTAGTCAAGTCTTCGACGCTTCCGGTAAAAGTTTCAGCGTGATTGTGCACGCCTTTGATCCGTACAGTGTTGCCGTATGTAGTCAGCTTGGCTCGGCATTTTTTATCTTTTTCCTTTGAGCAACGCCAGTGGGTCTGTTTTCGTTGCTTATCCTTAAATTTTTACAAGAATAATAGATAATATGGTAATACTCTAAGAAATTAGGTGAATTATTTCAAAATGGCCGCTAAAGGAACTACCTAAATGCTTTCTTCCATTAAAAAAAAAACATACTATTAGAGAAAAGCTAATTTAGCAAGTGTTTAGATAAAAATAGAAACATAAGGGTATACCAAGAAAAGACGAACATAAGCGTACAACTAATTAAGGCCATCAAAGAGTTATACCGCAATAGTAAGGCAAAAGTTAAAATAAAAGCAAAACTAACCAAAGGCTTTCAAGTAAATAAAGGTCTTAAACAAGGTTGCTGTATCTCGCCTACGCTCTTCAAGATATATTTGGAACAGGTCCTTAAAGTCTGGAAGAGAAAATGCCAAAACATGGGAATTCCGTTGGATGAAACCACCTTGTATACTTTATGTTTCGCCGATGATCAGATAGTGGTGGCTCAGGATTATGACGACCTCGAATATATGACACGAAAACTAATAGAAGAGTACAATAAGTGGGGACTAGAGGTTAATATCAAAAAGACAGAGTATATTGGTGGAACGAAACAGGATCTAATCTTAAATACTGGGCAGCGAATTCAGTCCTGTGATGAGTATAAATACTTGGGTCTAAAAATTACAGCTGACGGAATACTAGACAAAGCTATAAAAGATAGAAACGTACAAGGAAGAAAAGCAATAACTTTATTAAATGGAATAATTTGGGACCATATAATAATAAATATAACACCATTGTAAAAAGTATTATTACATACGGCTCAGAAGTATGGCCAATCAAAGATAGAACAGAAAAAATGCTTTCCGCTACGGAGATGGACAATTGGAGAAGAGCAGCAGGGAAATCAAAAAGAGAAAGAGTTACCAATCAAAGAATAAGAGAAATTATGACAGTGGGTGAACGTACTCTAGTGGATGATATAAGAACAAAACAACTGGTGTGGTACGGACATGTACAAAGAATGGATGATGGAAGACTACCTAAACAAATATTACAATGGAAACCAACTGGCCGAAGAAAACGAGGAAGGCCGAGGAGAAGCTGGAGAGAAGGAATAGACAGTGAAATAAGAATGAGAGGCCTAGATGATGAATTATGGGCAAACAGAAACGAGTGGAGATTGGGTATCGGAAGACGTAGAACGTTGTGAAACCGATAAATAAATATATATATATATATATATATATATATATATATATATATAGGGTATACCCTGATCTCAGTAAAACGCGACGGTCCGTGAACTAAATCTAAAGAAGAGGGGGAACATCAGAGGAGAAATTATAGGCAGGTAGACAAGAGCTGACCAAGAATATCAGAAGAGATCCAACTAGATCGCGTTACGGGATCGAGATTGTGTTTTATTTTCAATCTGCGAAGCGAGAAGGAGGTAAGAATTACGTTTTTATAAACCTTGCTTATTTCTTTCTCGGACATTATCCCGGCGTTAAAATTGACTATCGAAGAAAAAGTTCAAATGTTAAAATGGTGTATTGCAGGAAACTCCGCTCGGGAAGTTATAAATTTGGTTATTGCTAAGTATGAGGACCATAATATGCCTTGCAAAACTACGATTTTGAAGATAATTAACTATTTTGAAAAATTTGGGTGCACTAAGCTTGGCAGAAAATTTAGCGACCCTGAAGAGGTGGATGAGGGTCCAATACCCATCTCGAAACAAAGGCAACACAAAGAAACGGCCATACTACCTCCATAGTTAAGTTCAGCCATTGCTAAAGAGATACACGAAGATATTCCTCCCAGAAACATTCGAAACATTTTAAAACGCCATGGAAACAAGGCCTACACGGTATATTAAGCATAGTGTATGTAAAATGTTTCGTGCTAAAAAGAAGCAGGCTCTGTATATGGGAATGATTATTAATATGGAAATAATGCATAGTGGTGTAAAAAAGAAACGTTCCAAGTGGGTTAAAAGTTATTTGCCAAAGAGGAAATTATTAAGCCATTACATTCTATTAAAAGAGTTAACAGAAAAAGATCCACACGATTTTAAAAATTATTTAAGAATGGATATTAACACGTAGGTATGACCTTTTACTAAATTTGGTAAGAGAGGATCTTACGAAACAAGATACCCAAATGAGAGAAGCCATTGGACCAGAACAGCGATTAAATGCTGTCCTTCGTTTCCTTGCCACGGGAAGATCATATGAAGATCTGAAAGTTTCAGTGGGAATTTCTGCACAGGCAGTTGGTTATATCATTCCGGAAACATGTGCCATAATATTCAATAAATTAAAGAAAGACTATATGAACGGTCTGTTATCCCTGGCACAGTGTAAACCGACACACAAGCCTACGCCGGTTAAAATAGCGCGGAACCCACAAGTTTCGCCCGTTGGTCCGAACTCACAGATAAATCTGTACCGGCTATAACTGGCACCTGGAATGTCCACTAAAGGAGAGTTTACACATGCATGGATTTGCTGGCGCCAATAAAAACTGGCGCGCCAGTAAGTTAAAATTGCAAGTGTAAACACCGACTTGCACACAAGTTATTTTTTTGCATGCATGTATCAAAAAAGTCTGCAGCTGACTGAATTTGCTGGCGCCAGTGGTGACGCATGCTCGCAGAAAAAGACAATTTTCATGTGTAAACAGGTGCTTGCACGTCGGCTCGTCAGTTTTAAGTTCATTATTTTACATTGTTATTTATTTTCATTGTGTTTGAGCTTCAAAATTTTGTTTATTGTTGTTTTTATAGCTTATGGCTAAAAAAAAGTGGTCAGCAGAACTGACCATACAGTCTCTTGAAGGCGTTGAATGTTTTCCTTGTTTATGGGATGTACACAGTAGTTCTTATAAAAACAAAGATAGTCGAGATAATGCTTACCAAAAAATTAGTGAAATAGTGAATATTGAAGGCTTTGAAGTTGCAGAAGTAAAAGCAAAAATACAATCCATAAGAAACACATATGCTTTGGAATTGACAAAAATTAAAAAAAGCCCACGTTCCGGAACCGGTGCAGATGAAGTATACACCCCAAAAGTACCATGGTTTAAAGTAGCAGACCGAATTTTAAAGAATGTTGTTCAAATAAGAGAAACTCAGTAGATCGACGAGCAATCCATGCTTTAACCTAGATACGGCCTTTTTGTTGTTCCTTTTTCTGAATCTCTTTTATTTTTTTTTTTTTCAATAAAAGTTTAGCGACTATTTTGCAGACTTCCGAGAGTTCAGCCGACATATCGCGTATCATGTACACTTTAAAAATGAAACTGGCGTGCCAGTCTTTTTAATTTTCGCACAATAGTGTAAACCTTTACTGGCGTGCAAATAGAACTGGCGCGAACACTGGCGCCACTAAATTCATGCATGTGTAAACCCACTATAATTGAAAGACAAATCCGAACTGGCGCGGCGGATGAACCTCTGTGTGTATGGCCAGCTATTATGTAACGCAAAAACCACAACCGGTATTTCTTTAACTTATTGAAATTGAGAAAGAGCTATCAGTGCGTTATATAATTTAAAAACCATGCCTTAAATTTTTATTACCTGTGCTTGGTTGGCCTGAAGTGTGTACTTGTACTTCTTAACAATAAGCACTGGATATTTAGCACCCTTCGATATGTATACAGTTCCGCTTGGTCCTATAAATTACAATATAAAAATATTTAATTAATAAAAATTATATACACAGAACATAAAAGATACGTAATATCAATGAATTTGTTCATTTATTTTTCAGTCGATGAACAAAATACATTGATTCAATGGCAAATTTATTGAATCAATAAACTTGTTTATTATATAAATGTTTGTGTACATTAAATCAATGTTTTTTGTTAATCGGTTAGAAATTAATGTACACCATAAATGTTTTTTTTCTTGTATACTAAAAATTATATCAAAAAGGTTAGTAATAAAATTTACACCAGAATTTTAAAATTCATATATTAGAAAGAAGTAATCAGTAAGGTCAAAAAATGTTTTATAAATTAAGTATATTCTATTTAAGCGTCCTTTTGCAGATATTTCTGAACATTTTCATTTTGAATTTGCTTTAAACATCATATTTATTAAAATAGGTAACATAGAAATATAATAAATGGTAAATCACAAACAAAAGAAAGGCGGCACAAAAAATTATATTTAATTTATTAACATACCAATAAAACGAACCAAAACAACTTAAAAATTATATTATTATATTTATATTATAAAATATTCTGCCAATTTATTGGCATCTAAGCTTACACCCCCTTTCCGCCAACCGGGGACCCGTCGGATTGGAGATTCCGGAGGGTGGGAGGGGGGTGATGGGTTCGGTTCGGTTACACCACTGAACAAAACAACTGTAAAATTTATTTTTTATCTTCATGAACAGTTTTACCTTTAATATAGTACCACACAAATAATATTTTTACCAGAACTAATTTTTAAAATCTACCCCCCCTTTTTTTCAGGTTTTTAAAGTTACGGGGTTGGGCCCGAGACAGTTTCGGGGGGGGGGGGGGGGGGTCAAGACCTCATGAGGTCGTATTTTATGCTACTTTATGTTTTTATTAATGAAATATGTGGAAAATATCTAAAAAAATCTTAGCTTCGGGGGGGGGTGGCGGGTTTCCCTTATATGGATGATTCTATAAAAATGCATATTTTTCAAAAACAGACTGCAAATGAAGCATAGTTTTAGTTATAAGATTTAAAACGAAATGTGTTCTTTATGGAGCATTCGAGTTTAATGTATAAAAAAAATTGCATGTTTATAAATTTTTTTTTATTACAAAGCAAATACCTCATTCCTCTGGTGTAGTCCCAAACCAAATATTAAAAACTCAGATTGAAAAAAATATCCTAATAAATAATATTTAACCAAGTCTTAACTATTTATCAAAAAATTGATAAAACTTAAGTTTGCAGTCATATTTTTGAAAATCTGAATTTACATCTTCTCCGGAAAATTTTACAATTTTAAACGTGCTCCATTTTTAATAACACAATATTTGTAAATACCACCGTTAGTTTTTTTCGGAGAAATCAATCATCTTCAATTTTCATTCCTCTGGCAAGTAAATATTCGACTGATATCAATAGTATAATTTTTTTGTTGATTGTTTGAAAATTATAAGTATAGGAACTTTGTTTGTATAAAACTTAAGTTAAGTAGTCTAAATAGATTTTGATTTAAATTGGAAAACTCATTCCTCTGGTACTCATTCCTCTGGAATTTTTATGCAATAATTCCTAAAATTCGGGAAAATAAATGTTTCTTAGCTTACACCTAATTAGTTACATAAATTTAAAAAAACAAAATTATTTACTGTGCTGTACTGTTATTTAAAGGCAATGACCAAACATGATATTCATATAGCCCACTTTTGGTAGAATCATCCATATACACCACTGAATGGGACCATCTAGATCCAAAACCCAAGCCAGGTACCAAATTTCATTAAAATTGGGCAAGCAATTTTTGAGTTATGAGCGTTGGTCGTTACAGACAGACAAACATGTACCGACAAACGGACAGACAGACAGACAAACAGACAGACAGACGGCGCGACAAAAAAGTTTCAAATCACCATAGCTCACAATACTATAGTTATAGAATACGTTGGAACTAAAAACTACACCGTACTTCTTATAAAAGTGAACTTCAATCTACAAAAAATTATGAAATTGCATCTTATAATTAGGACAATATTCAACTTCAACTTTTT
Organism: Aspidapion aeneum; assembly: GCA_963576565.1. Lineage (NCBI taxonomy): Eukaryota > Metazoa > Arthropoda > Insecta > Coleoptera > Brentidae > Aspidapion > Aspidapion aeneum. The sequence goes on along the minus strand of OY755040.1, from coordinate 138,104,418 downwards.
GCATCTTCATCCCGTTCAAACTACCCTTGAATGTCTCCTGATGATTGTGTGGCGTTTTCATTTTTACAGTGTTGCCAAAAGTCGTGATTTTTGCTCTACAACTGCGCTTGTTAATCTGCGTGCAACGCCAGTTTGTTTGGCCGGTGGTTCTATCTTGAAGCATATATTCAAATCGGTTCAGGATTAGTAAAGGGTGCTTCCGACCCTGTGTAAAATATACCACGGAACCTAAAAAAAGAAATGTTAGTATCTATATTATTGTCTCTCAGAACTTTCTCTCAGCTCTTGAACTCATTTTGACACATATTAACGATATAATTCCAGAAAATATAAGTCCAATTTTTGTCGGTGCTGCTTTATGCGCCTTTAATAAGAAATATGGAGGTATACGTCCGATAGCAGTGGAACTTTGTTTTCGACGCCTAGCTGCAAAACTGATTTGCTCCGCCATATACGATTCTGTTGGTTCACTCCTTCGTCCACATCAATTATGTTTTAAAGAGCGGATGCGAGGCAATTTCTCATTCTACAAGACATTATCGTTCTTTCCATACAGTTCCTGTAAAGTTTTATTAAAAATTGATTTTTTAAATGCATTGATAACTCGGAAAACTATCTCGTCTCAAGTAGCAAAATATATTCCAGATTTTTATTTTTTTATATCACAATGTTATCAAAATTCTTCTTTCTTAACTTTTAGAAGCAATATAATCCAATTTTTTGGGAAAAAAATCGAATCTGTCTTACTTTCTAGATCAGAAAAAATTTCAAATATTAACTGACAATCTTAAACAAGCAGTTTCTCATATTGCATATTATCTTCTAAGGCATATTTTAGCTATACCTAGAATAACATGTCTACTTCGTTGTGCACCTTACTTAAACAATGCCTAGAATATATTACCAACTGTAAACTAGAATCAAATGCATGGATTCAGTCGTGCCTCATGCGTGCCTCCCTATAAAATTAGGTGGTCTTGGAATAAAAGATTCATCTAGCCTTTGTTTTTCCGCATATCTTGGATCAACTAATGACATTTTTTCAATTCTACCTTCACTACTTCCTGATTATATCCTCAGTTCTTTTGATAAGGAAAATGAAGAAGAATTATTATTTTTTAAATCGTGATTATATGAATATTTCGGACACTTCTAAATTATTTTCTCAAAAAGATACCATATAAGTTTATGTTAGTCTTTTCTAAATAACATTTTGTCCAATGAAATTTGGCCTAAAAATAAAGCTCGCCTCTTGCATTACACGAGCCTGAAAGTTTACTGTTTTATCTTTTCGTTCCGAAACCACAAAGAATTAACTGCTGGGCAAACTAAGCGAGAAGTGAATGACACTATGCTCCCTAGGGACATTTGACTGCTCTTAGTAGAACATTCTTAACTTCATTTGGAGTTGGAGGACAGGAATGTTCGACAAGGAAAGGATCCCTGTCTCGTCTACTACTACTAAAATAAATATCTTGATTCTAGGCCTATTAAAAAAATATATATTTTTTAATCTAAAGAATTTGCAGTCCAAATTATTGACATCGCTCTGCAGTAAAACCCTAACCTCAATTAACATTTATTTTGTTCGTAAGAATGGACGGGGTTCTTTCACTAGTTTCATAAAATTCGATTTTTACACGCTTCTCTCCAAGGTTGTCATAGTTTCCGAAAAACGTGGGGGAGTGGTTGTGTCCGATATTTGATTTTATTTTGACGGTGTTGCCATATGTAATGATTCTTGCTTTACATTTGTGTTTGTAAACCTAAAAAGATGTTTCAAACGTGTATACATTTGACGAATATTAACATTTATTTAAAATCGTTACCCTGAGACTCTATTCTGGGTCTTGAACGATGTAACCATCTACATCACACGCTTCGACCAATAGCAAACTCTGAGCGGTCGCGTGTTGTGCGAAATAACTTGCCTCGACCAATGGCACAGTCGCCCGCTCTTCACAGTTAGTGAATTTTACGCATTTGAAGTGAAATCTGTTATCCTGCCCCGTAGGAAAAGCTTGCAGAATTGATGTCTTTTTGTATAGCACGTGACGGCTCGGAGCTAACTTGAAGCTTGCCATTGGGAATCATGGGATGGGAATCATCACATCGTTCGAGTACGAGAATAGAAAGCCCGGTATAAAAAAGCATACCTGTGTACATCGCCAATAAGTTTGACTAGATGTCTTTTCGTGCAAGCGATACTCAAAATTATCCAAAATTAGTGACGAACACCGACGAATTTTTGAGAAATAAATCGTTGCATTGTACAATTCTAAAAAGAAAAATTATTTCACTGATCGTTTATCATACAAAATTAATTGGTTTGATTATCAAAATACAGGTTGTTTTTAAGAGAAAATATTTTAAAAGCTTTATTTTAGAATTATTTTGTTCATTTCATTCATTTTAAAAATACTCTATTCTGACCAAATGGCCTTTTATTTTTGTACAGTCACTATTAAATGTTCCGAAATGATTGTGTTCTACTGAGGTCTTGATTTTCACAGTATTGCCAAACGAAATCAACTTGGCTTTACACCTCTTTCCGACTTGGCTACATCTCCAGTAAGTTTGATCCGGAGAGTAAGTTAAACCAACCAGGTTAGCGATTAGATACAAAAAATTAGTATAAAACCGTTGTAAATAAAACATGTTGTTAACAATTTAAAAATGCAGGAAATCTTTGTCATTAAATCCTCTTCAAGCTTTATTTTGAAACTATTTTGTATAATTTCATTTTAAAAATACTCTATTCTGACCAAATGGCCTTTCATTTTTGTACAGTCACCATTAAATGTTCCGAAATGATTGTGTTCTACTGAGGTCTTGATTTTCACAGTGTTGCCAAACGAAATCAACCTGGCCTTACACCTTTTTCCGACTTGGCTACATCTCCAGTAAGTTTGATCCGGAGATTGGGTGTGTAAAATAAACTCGAAACCATCATAAATAAGTTTAGGCTGGTTTCGACCTCTAACAAAGTAAACGGTTCCTAGAGCAGCTCCGTGAGGTTTGAGAGGTTTGGCTGTTTGAAACGGGTTCTTAACTTGAAGCAAATCTAAAAGCAATATTATTACAATCAATAATAAAAAGGTTTCAGCCAAATTTAGGCTCTTTTTGCTGAACAAGTGTTAGTTATTTCAAAGATCTTTGATTACACTTTCAACTTAACCTTAGTCATCATAATATTGATAGAATCACTAGCAGGAAGAGTGACTGGTTTTCATTTTATACAATATATTATTCTTAAAGATATAAATTAAGCAAATAATATATAAATAATTTATTTACGAGTCAACCATATAAAATTTAAAAAAAAAATACGAAACAGGCAAATTTAAATGAACAAAAAAATACTTTTATTCCTTTTTTAAACACAATCGATTTGCAGCCCATTTGACGGCCATATCTTAGTTCTTTTTATATAACCCACACTATAAAAACTTAATCCATTTTTGTCTGTTTGAGTTACGTAATAAGTAGGGTTATCATACTGGTAATTATTAAGCTCATTCAGTAACTCAATTTTATTTATTAGAAATTAGAAATAAAAAAATAATTTTATGTTGGAAGGAACATTGAGCCGCGCAACGAGATGGACGGCGAACAAAACCATAAATTGGCTTTGGCTATGGCTTATTCGCAACTCAATAAGCACATGAATGATTATTTTTTAATTTTTTTATGCCGCAACGGCGTTACTATTCGCACTCACGCAACCAAGCAACATTGGCTTTACCTCTGAGTAGCACAGCCCTCTCGAAAACTTCATTTAGGATGATTTTTTCTGTTCATCGTGACTTGGTGGAGGCGCCATTGGCCTTTGACAATATAGTGGTTATTATTACGAGTACTGCCCATTTTAGTACAATTTTTGTGTTGTGTATTTAATAATAAAAAGCCTAATATGTACTTTAAATTGAAATTATTTTTAATTTTTAATTCAGATACTTTTGAATATACAGTGTAGTGTAGGGTAAGTACTAAATACATTCGTTTGATATTGTTATTAATTTTACGAGAATAGATTATTTACAAATTTCTGCAGGTTGTTTAAAAATTACATAAAATAGTTCAATCCTTAGGACTCTTAGGCGCTTATAACTTTGTGTGAAGTATAAAATTCGTTTTGATGCTTATAACTCGTAACATTGCAGGTTCAGGTCAATCATACTTTATTCAAAAAATACTTGAATTTAGTTTCTCAACCGAACACACCCACCGCTGTTGCGGAATAAAAAAAAATTAAAAATATTCATCCATATGTTTATTGAGTTGCGAATTAGCCATTGGATGCGAGTGCGCTTTTTAAGCATGGAAAGTCTATATTTTTTTCAAAAATTGACATTTTATATAAAATTTTTGTTGTTACAAAATCTTAACCATAAAATAATTAAACATGAATAAAAACTTTTCTATTCCTTATTTTACATTTAAACAGATAATTAATTTAATTATTCTTAAAAGAGCTATATCTCCTAGCTGTTCTTTCTTGCACTGAATCTTCGCTGTTAGTAACTATTTATGTGTTTTATTCAAATTCTTTTGATATAAATAAACATGGTAAATGTAGCCTCTCCAAGAATAATTTTATTACATGTTTGTAATTAGTAGAACTACGCGTCATAATAACTCTAAGGTGGTAGCTTTGGTTAAAAGTCAAATATTAGACACTTATTGGAATAAAACCTGACCTTATTTTAAAATCGACCGTATTGTGACAGATTTACATATAAAAAGCAGCTGCTTTTATTAAATAAAAGTTTTTATTTTTAAATTTGGCTTTGGTTTGTCAATTCTGAGAGATAAACTGTCAGTTTTATTTGTAAATCTGTCAGAATAAAGTCGATTCTAAGATAACGTCAGGTTTTATTCCAATAAGTCCCTATTAGGTTCCCAAAATTGCTACTTAAGCCTTAAATTCGGTGCATATTCCAAAAAAACTTTAAGCATCTTTAATTTTTGAACATCTCCCGTAAAAGTTGGAGCATGGTTGTGTTGGCTATTAATATTTAATCTTAGAAAGTTATTATGGGTAATTACATTATATTTGCATGCACCCTTTTCTTTGTGGCAATTGACGCAACGCCAGTAGGTGTGGCCTACTTTGTTGTTTACGTGGTTACGCTTAAACTCGAAGTTGTCAATAATAAGGATCGGGTATTTTCGACCTTTTGAAATGTAAATATTGGTGCACGTCATCATCAAGGGGTCGGAATTGGCGGTACAAGTCAGTAGATAACCTAAAATAAAACCATACCGTATTATACAGATTTACACTTGACAACACCGCATCCCGCAAGACACCGATTTTAATGCAACAATACGAGACTTACCGTGACGGCATTTTCTCCTGTACAGCGTGTCTTATTTTTGATGGGATTGAATAGGAAACTCGGTTATTATTACAGATATCGAACCTTACCGTACTCTTTTTTTCAGCCCTTAAAAATGGTGTAATCAGATTTTTGCTATACCGTGTAGTTTCGCTAATACAGAGTTTTTGAAAAAATTGCATTTGTAATCTCTTATATCTCCGCTATTTTGCAACATATTTTTATTCTGTAAAAACTTTTGTATGGTAACTTTTTTAGAAGATAATAATGTCGTTGTCAGTTTTTTAAAATATTGTTTAGTTTTTGAGATATAGTATTTATCATAAAAAAATTAAATACGAACCTGGAATTTTTGTTATTATTATTTTGATTGGTTTCATGCTATTATTATCAGAAAATAAGAAAAATTGAATATTAAAAAAGAATATTTAGTATTTCAAAAAAAATTTAGTCCGAACCTGAAAATCCAATCCCATCCTCCCATCATATAAATAAAAAATTGCTAGTGGAACGATTTTTTGTTTAACTATTTTGATACTTAGCAAATTAAAATGGTTTTACGTTAATTTAAAGATTTATTTGAAACAAAGTTGACAAATACAAAAAAAAATAACGCATTACAAAAAATATTAACTAATTTTTCTTGTTCAAAGTGTTCATTGCCATTATGTGTAAGTCATTGTTGGTATTTTTGAGTAATTTTTCTTAACGCATTTTAAACAAAAATATTTCTGCCGTTTAAATATTTGGATTTTGTTGCTTGAATAAAGAAGTCAAACATATCACATTTTTCAAAATCTGGATATGGTCGATTTCTAGCCTATATTAATTTTGAGTGAGCCATTCACAAAAATGACAAGTAAAATGAAAATGTCAATTCCACGTTTTTACACGTTTTTTACTTTATTTATAAATCTTTTAATTATCGTTTCAAAACAGATAAACTAAAAATCGTTTTAGTTTATATTTACGTTGGAAATTTCCAGGTTCGGACTAATTTTTTTTTAAATATATTTTTTTTTAAACTTAAATCAAAAAAATATTAAAGTTTTATCATTTTAAGATATAATATTAAAATCAAAATAGTAGTAAAAAATAACCAGGTCCGTATTTAATTTTTTTATGACAAATACCATATCTCAAAAACCAAACAATATTTTTAAAAACCGACAACGTCATTATTTTCTTTTGAAAAAGTTGCCTTAAAAAAGTTTTTGGAGAATAAAAATATCTTTCAAAATAAGCGAGATATAGGAGATTATTAAAAATGCAATTTTTTCAAAAACAAATAAACAAAAATTAGCGAAACCACGGGGTATAGTAAAAATCTGATTACACTATTTTTAAGGGTTCAAAAAAGAACACGATAAGGTGCAATCAAAAAATCGATATATTTATTATACAACCGAGTTTCCCATTTAATCTCATTAAAAATGGGACACGCTGTACATGTCTCACTTTCGGGCAGGTGAGGTGCATATACGGAATATTACGTATATGGTGCGGTGTTGTTTAGTATTAACATTAACATAATAATTTTTAAAAGATTTTACTCGAACTGATAAGTTAATTACAATGAGATACAGTCGAACCTCTCTATCTCGAACCTCTATGACTCGAATCCCTCTATAACTCGAACCTTTTAAGCGGTCCCTGCACTTTTTACATATATTTTAACCTATGTAACTCGAGTTTCTATAACTCGAACTCTCCATAACTCGAACTGTTTTGGTTGTCCCTTAAAAATTACTTAACTATGTGATTTTTTTTAAAAATAAATCCTTACAATTTATTAAAACAATGCTTATTTGTGTTTTATTGTCATACTAACATTTTTTAAATGACAAGGCAAAACAATGGATTCTGCAAAATGTATGACTTCAAAACTACTATTTTTGAGAAAATGTAAACTAAGGATTCTTAAACACCGACAAAAAACATATTAAGTGAGACATTTTTGAAATGCCTTATATGCAAAATAAACGGGAATTATTCGGGACTTATTGAATTAAAGCCAGGCAGTGTTTTGACAGTTTTTCATTATAAAATGACAGCAAATCTGTTAATATTGGGCCTTTGTTTATTATAAGAATGGGAATGAATATGGGCTTTTTGTATTTAAGGATAATAAAACCACATATTTGTAAATTTGACTTTTTATGACTAAGAAAACTGTCAGCCTACAATGCATAACTGTCAAGAAGTCTTCCTTGTATCATAAAAAATATAACATACAGTCGAACCTCTCTACCTTGAACCTCTATAACTCGAACCTTTTAGGTGGTCCCTACACTTTTTATATGTATTTTAACCTCTTTAACTTGAATTTCTATAACTCGAACTCTCCATAACTCGAACTATTTTGGTTATCCCTTTAAGTTCGAGTTATAGAGGTTCGACTGTATTTTCTATGCTTGTATAGACACAAGCATAATTACAAATGCAAGGCAATTTTTACTTTAAAAAAAATCCAGGTACGATTTATTTATAACTTTTTTATTTTATTTTATTTACATAATAATATGTTAAAAACTGCATTTTCTTTAAAAAATTTGACAGCGTAATTTTTTTCCTCAAAATAGGTTGTAGAATTAAAATAATATCTTGTAAAGTAAGCCAAATATAAAGGATTATTATATTTACAATATTTTTAAACAGAAAATGGGACACGCTGAATCTACACGGAAAAAAATCGTAGTCAAATATATACCTAAAAATATTTTAATACCTTAAGCTACGTTTACATTTGGAGAGTTTACTGGCGGAAAGTACTTTCAGCCACTAAACTTGCTTTGTTGGAGAATTTACTGGCGGAAAGTAGTGGCAGCCACTAAACTTTTGTGTTTACACGTTTTCAAGTTTACTTGCCAAGCAGTTAAAAACAAAATGGCGGTATTGTGTTATTCGCCCATAATGAGTTCACTTCCCGCTCATCGAATCAATCAACTTAAACCTTTTTCGAGTGTAGCTATCGACTTTTGTGGACCTTTCTTTGTGATTCCTCATCGTTACCGTGGTTGCAAAGCTTTCAAATCGTATGTCTGTGTGTTTGTCTGTACGGCCACCCATTGCGTGCATTTGGAATTAACCATGGAACTGTCCACCGAAGGGTTCGTAGGTGCATTCCATCGATTCATTTCCAGACGTGGAAGCGTGACGCAATGCTGGTCAGATCAAGGCAGTAATTTTATAGGGTTCGTAACCAATTACTTGAATACGCAAGAAGTGCTGCCACCAGACTTTCTATTCGTTGACATCTGGGACCTCCTCTCAGTCCACATTTCAATGGCCTGGCAGAAGCTGGCGTCAAAAGTTTTAAAACTCACTTTGTTCGAGTTGTCGGCGACCAGAAGTTGTCTATCATGGAGATGTCCACCCTTACCTGTCGCATAGAAGCCGTACTTAATAGTCGCCCTTTATCTCCTGCCTCTTCAGACCCACACGATCTTCAACCTCTTACCCCTGGGCATTTTTTGACACTTGAACCCCTTAATTCAGAAATTCCTGAGTCAGATTTGTCCGAGGTTCCCCTAAATCGGCTCTCGAGATGGCAACTAATCCAAAAACTACATAGTGATTTTTGGAAACGGTATTCTGTAGAGTATTTGCATACGCTACAACAGCGACACAAGTGGGCTGATTCGTCCCCAAATATCAAATTAAATGATTTGGTTATCATAACAAGTGATCACATTCAATCACCTTTGAAATGGCCGGTCGGTCGGGTCATCGAACTGTATCCCGGCGGGGACGGTCGGGTGCGTGTTGCGACGGTACAGACGGTTACCGGTGTTTATAAGCGGCCAGGTGTAAAACTGTGCCTCTTGCCAAATTAAAAGTAATTTTACTTTTTTTACCTATTACCGGGTATTACAATAGGTTTTTCTTTATTTTTATTTTTAATTTTTTGTTTGTTTGTTTTGCCTTTTTCGGGATTTTGTTATCTCTAATAAACTTACGAAACTTATCTGTTTTCATTCATTTATATTTATCGGTCGATCCTTTTTCTTATATCTATATCTGTCCGGTTGAGATTCTAAAATTGTGTGTTTTGGAGGGCAGTTATGTTAGCTCCCGCTAAATTTCGCGGTTGTTTATATATTTTTAAAACCACACAATTGTATGAAGGACAGAGAGCATTTCGCGCATTTGGACATGCGCACCAACAACCAGAGAGATCCTTTGTCAATCGCCTCGAGAAATGGCGTGTTAATTTCGTTCTCCAACTATTTCAAATATCTACACCTGAAAGTGCTCGATTTTGGTGTACTGAAGCATAGAACTAGAAACTTCAGCCCTTCAGCTACGTGGTGACATCATTAGATCCATTCAGGGGCCCCTTGGAAAGTGGAGAAATTGGCTACAAACTGGTGAGTGCCTTTGTTTCTGATTGCCGTTGCTGTTAAATGTGCTATGTGTGAGAACGACTCTTAAAGGAGATCAACTGAAGATCCCGATTTTTATAGGAATTTCATGAGATTATCATACCAAAAACCTTTGATTACGGGTTAACATAAACTGACCAAATCGGAAATGTGTATGAGCTGTCCTATTTCTCCCAAAATAAATTGGAAGTCACATCACGCCATCTGGTCACTGGTGATAGTTTTGCTTCCTCGCAGTATTTATACAGACTACCGAAATGTACTATTTCAGTTTTTTTACCGGAGGTTGATGATGAACTTTTGATATTCCACAAAATTTCATATTTTTGATATATGTTTAAAGAGGAAATTATCTGATTTCCATCCCACTTATTCATTGTAAAAAACGTGGACACTTTCTCACAGAACGCTTGTATCATGTATTTACATTTGGAGAGTACTGGCGGAAAGTACTGGCAGCCACTAAACTAGCCGGCCCGTCAACTTTTGGAAAGTACTTGCGGGAGAGTAGCAAGTGCACTTTCTTGTAGTTTATACATGGCAAGTTTAGTGGCTGCCAGTACGTTCGGCCAGTAAACTCTCTAAATATAAACGTAGCTGTACAGCGTGTCCCATTTTCGATGGGATTAAATGGGAAACTCGGTTATTATTAAAGATATTGATTTTCTGATTGCACCTTACCGTGCTCTTTTTTTGAGTCCTTAAAAATGGCGTAATCAGATTTTTGCTATACCCCGTAGTTTCGCTAATACAGGGAGTTTTTGAAAAAATTGTATTTTTAATAAACCCTTGTATCTCGCTTATTTTGCGAGATACTTTTATTCTATAAAAACATTTTTATGGCAACATTTTTAGAAGAAAATAATGACGTTGTCAATTTTTTAAAATTTGTTTAGTTTTTGAGATATGGTATTTATCATAAAAAAATTTAATACGGACCTGGATTTTTTTTATTACTTTTTTGATTGGTTTCATGCTAGTATTATCATAAAATAATAAAAATTTAGAAATTTTTGTTTTAAGGTAAAAAAAAAATATTTAATATTTAAAAAAAAAATTAGTCAGAACCTGGATATTTCCAACATAAATATAAACTAAAAATTGCTAGTTAAACAATTTTTAGTTTAACTGTTTTGATACTTAGCATATTAAAATGGTTTTACGTTAATTTACAGATTTATTTGAAGCAAAGTCTACGAAAAATACAAAAAAAACAAATTATAAAAAATAACTAATTTTTCTGATTACCTTTATGTGTAAGACATTGTTGGCATTTTTGAGTAATTTTTCTTAACGCATTTTGCATAAAAATATTTCTGCCATTTAAATATTGGGATTTTGTTGCTTGAATGAAGCAGTCAAACATATCACATTTTTCAAAATCTGGATATGGTCGATTTCTAGCCAGTTTAAAATAATTGTAAGCCATTTACAAAAATGACAAGTAAAATGACAATGTCAATTCCACGCTTTTGTTTTGTAAATTTCACGACCTGCTGTTTGGTTATCAAATAATTAGTATGATATTATTTTTGTAACTTTTTAACGTTTTTTACTTTATTTATAAATCTTTTAATTATCATTTCAAAACAGATAAACTAAAAATCGTTCAACTAGTGTGTCTTGCAATTTTTAATTTATAATTACGTTGGAAATTTCCAGGTTTGGACTATAATTTTTTTTTCAAATATTAAATAGCTTTTTTTAACCTTAAATCAAAAAAATATTAAAGTTTTATCATTTTAAGGTAATAATAGCATGGAACTAATCAAAGTAGTAATAAAAAAAATCCAGGTCCGTATTTAATTTTTTTATGACAAATACCATATCTCAAAAACTAAACAATATTTTTAAAAATTGACAACGTCATTATTTTGCTCTAAAAAAGTTGCCATAGAAAGGTTTTTACAGAATAAAAATATCTTGCAAAATAAGCGAGATACAAGGAATTAATTAAAATGCAATTTTTTCAAAAACTCCCTGTATTAGAGAAACCACGGGGTATAGCAAAAATCTGATTACACCATTTTTAAGGGCTCCAAAAAAGAGCACGGTAAGGTGCAATCAGAAAATGAATATCTTTAATAATAACCGAGTTTCCCATTTAATCCCATCGAAAATGGGACACGCTGTACTTGCGGGAGAGTAGCAAGTGAACTTTCTTGTAGTTTACATATGCCGAGTTTAGTGGCTGCCAGTACTTTCCGCCAGTAAACTCTCCAAATGTAAACGTAGCTTAATGTAAACTACACGTAAGCAGTTTTTTAAACAGACCTAAAATTTTGTGTCTAAATTATTTGTGAAAAAAATGAATATATTTCTGCGAATATATTCGTCATGTTCAACTCTGTAATTAAAAGTTGAACTATAATTTCGCAATTTTAAAATGTTAGCTAAGTTCAAATCAATGTTAAATTATTTGTCATAGAACGTGGTAGTTCTGTCCGCCTGTTGTCTAATTGCTATAAAATAGGGACTTACTGCAATAAGGCCAGGCAATAAGTGCCGGGCACTATTCTGACAATTCCGCATTACAAAAACAGCTGTCTTCTTTCAAAATTAGGCCTTTGTATATTATAAGAGCCGGAATTAATACTGCAGTCATTATTAACGGAAAATAAACGACTGGATTTATAAATTCGACTTTGGTACGTCAATTTTAAAAGATCAACTGAAGTTTTCAATGGAAAACTATCAGAATAGTGCCCGGCACAATTACTACCTGGCTTTATTGCAATAAGTCCCTAATATGTTGATGCGATTTTCAAATTTAAAACATCAAACTTAAAAATTTGCAAACCATTTTACATAAGAAAACTGGAAACTTCCTTGTTTGCTAAAGCCTTTCACTGTAAACAATTTTGACATTTTGTCTGCTTAATTGTTGCAAGTCCCCCTTAAATATTGGGAAATGGTTGTGAGCAACCGATTTAATTTTGGCGGTGTGTCCGAACGTGATAATTCTCGATTTGCAACCAGTTTTTTCCTGAGTGCATCGCCATGTTGTTCCGTTTGGCGTTCTTTGGTGGAATTTAAATTCGTTGAAATCAACTATCAGCAACGGATACTTGCGTCCCGGGGCAAAATAAATTATTCCTAAAAATATAAATTACATACGCACCTAAATGATATCTTATTATTTTACGAGTTAAGTTCATAAACTAGAAAATTTTAATATTAAAACAGGTAACCTCCTACAAGAACAAACAAAACATTTTTGCTCCTTTAAAACAGAGTCTATTTGTTCCACTCGCTAATATTATGTTTCTACCGCTACGGAATGACCATTTTTTTAAATGGAATTGTAAAATATGGCACGAAAACTAATAGAAGAGTACAATAAGTGGGGACTAGAGGTTAATCTCAATAAGACAGAATATATGCGTATCGGTGGAACTAAACAGGATCTAATCTTAAATAACGGGCAGCGAATTCAGTCCTGTGATGAGTATAAATACTTAGGTCTAAAAATTAAAGCTGACGGAACACTAGACAAAGCTATAAAAGATCGAAACGTACAAGGAAGAAAAGCAATAACTTTATTAAATGGAATAATTTGGGACCACAGTATATCAAAACATACCAAAAAGCTTATATATAACACCATTGTAAAAAGTATTATTACATACGGCTCAGAAGTATGGCCAATCAAGGATAGAACAGAAAAAATGCTTTCCGCTACGGAGATCGACTATTGGAGAAAAGCAGCGAGGAAATCAAAAAGAGAAAGAGTTACAAATCAAAGAATAAGAGAAATTATGACAGTGGGTGAACGTACTTTAGTGGATTATATAAGAACAAAACAACTGTTGTGGTACGGACATGTACAAAGAATGAATGGTGAAAGACTACCTAAACAAATACTACAATGGAAACCAACTGGCCGAAGAAAACGAGGACGGCCAAGGAGAAGCTGGAGAGAAGGAATAAACAGCGAAATAAGAATAAGAGGCCTAGATGATGAATTATGGGCAAACAGAAACGAGTGGAGATTGGGTATCGGAAGACGTAGAACGTTGTGAAACCGATAAATATATATTTATAAAATAAGGCGCTGACTGTGACGTAGCATCTAATCGTGTCTTTAATAGTTATTTACCCAACAAATGCGGAAAGTGATACTTTACCACGACGCGGAGTTCGGTCAAGCCGTCAAGGGTGGTAAAGACACTTTCCGCATGTGTTAGGTACAATATTTTACCTATGAGTACCTTTTTTTTCAAAAAAATTGACCTTAAGGGGCGCAAATATAGGTATGGGAGTCAAATAAATTACAAACCTTTTTTTAAAATAATAACACTATTAATTTTTTCTTTCTCAAAGGACGCCAGGGGCGCCAAGCGCAGAGGCGCGGGGAGAGGGGGGCGTTCGACCTCCCTGGCCCCCTATACGACACGCCACTGCATACTAAAACTTCTGAACAGCTTTACTAAAAGAGAGTACACAGTCCAATAGGCCTTGAAAAAACTTTTAATTGACTTGACGCAACTTTCAGATATTTTTTAGAGGTGGCATGTTTCCTTTCAAAGAAACGGGTTAAAGTACCATATTTGTATGGCGATTTGATCCAGATTTAAAGCCATTTTGCGACAATATTTTATGTTGTATAAAATTCGCATAAATTAAATCTTGTAGGCTGGAGTAAAATCCACCAAGGCACATCTCAAACGTGTAGGCGAGCAGCGCCTTACATATGAGAATTTACTACCTTCTTGTTTCAAGTTGAGGCTTTACTCAATAGTAGACCTCTCTATGCTCAAAGTCTAGATCCAAATGACCTCATTCCGCTGACACCAGGTCATTTTCTAACATTGGAGCCTTTAAATTCTATACCAGAACCTGATTTTTCCGACCTCAAGCTTAACACTTTGTCTCGCTGGCAGCTTGTCCAAAGACTTCAAGCTGACTTTTGGAAAAAGTGGCGTTTAGAATATTTAAACACACTTCAACAACGTGTTAAGTGGATTAAGAAATGCAATGACATAAAAGTCAACACTTTAGTCGTTATTAAGAATGAGCAAAAACCACCTATGCAGTGGTCACTCGGACGTGTTGTTTCGCTACATCCAGGTGCTGATGGGCTTACTCGCGTCGTGACAGTAAACACCGCCAATGGTACTTATCGAAGACCGGTGGTCAAGTTATGTGTCCTGCCCCTGCCGGAGGTAGAACACAAGTAAATTTTTCGAAATTTTGCTCAAAATTTTTAATTTTTTTCTTTTCTTTACATATAATTTTTTTTTCATTTTTATAATTTACTAGAATTAAGGTAAATTTTCGTGCATACTTGCACGATTTGGGTAGATAGATATATATTTTTTTTCGTATCCTTACTAAAAACACACGTGTTTTGGTGGCCGGAAAATGTTGGTGCAAGAATTATTTGCCAGCTTTTGGCTACTTTCATATTTCAATATTATTTTTCATTTCAAATTTCGCGGGGTATATGCATATGACTTATCCTCGCCCCGAGACACGCGCGAGTCTGCGCGAGGAGTCGCAATCGGGAAACCGACAAGAAGGCACAAGAAACGCCGTGAGTGCTACAATTTTCCCGTTTTTCCTATCTTCCAAGCGACCAAAACGACTGCAACTAGATGAAAACTAAGGTAGGTGCACCTTAGATATTTTATATGCATCGTTTTTACTGATTTCCTTTCAATAAACTTTACAATTACGTTTTTCAATTTCTTATCTCAAAAATTGGGTATTTCTCGAATGAGTGGTGTAAGTGGTGAACCAGCCAACCTAAACTTAACCCAACTTACGTTTGCACCCTCAGGGAGGTAAGTAGATTTTATACCTGTACATTGTGATTCTAATTTTGATGTTTTTGCTTGGCTTTTCTAAAATTCTACAAACATATAGATTTCTTATAAATGTTGGACAAAAATTTTGCTTAAGTCATCAAATTTTTATTTTCTTTAAAAGTCAAAAATTATACTTTAAAAACCTGCTGCCACAAGTTCCCCAAAAATACAAATATTGTAAAGAATATTCCAAAAATAAAGTTAAAAATAAAAATTATTAAAATGTTCAGTATGACACAAATAATAAGACGGTCACTGCCTAAAAAATACTGCAATATCTTAAATACCAAAAATTACAGATCAAGTTAACTTTGACGGGTGGATTGTTTATGAAAAAGATAGGTAAATATATTTTAAGGTAAAGGGTTCTATTTTGAATCATCAGCAGTTTACCAAACCTGACTTCTAAAGTTCCAGATTTAATACATATCGGCTCATAAATGTAAAAGTTCTCCATATTCAAGAAATCTTAATATACATATTGGTTCATAAATAGAAAACTCTGCCTTTTGGATCTGCCATGTAATTTTTTTAAAGGTTAAATTCATAATTTTAATATGATTTTTTAAATTTAAGTCAAAAGTCATATTTAGCGACTATTAACACTCCAAAGTTCTAAATTTCATACTTATCGGATCATAAGTAGGAAACGTCGCCATTTTGTATCCGCCATTTTCATTTATAATTAATTTTTTCTCATTTCAAAACAAAATATTGTTACAAAACCTATTTTTCTAATTTTGGTCAAAAATTAGGTCCAGGAGCCCATTGTGCAGCGCTATGAGTTGGACAGCAATAAAAATTAGCTGTGCCTTAAAAAGAGATGCAAATGAGTATGTTCCAAAATTACAATTTATGTCCGGGCGCAAATTTAATGCTACGTCACGAGTCAGCGCATATATAGTTTAGGCCCTACGGCGCACTTTAGTCTGAAACCCCAATATTTTGGCCAAAAATAGCAAACTGAACTGTTTAGTTATATATTTTTTAAAGCTAAATAATGGCACCTCAAAATTCCAGCATGATTTGCTTTATTGCCAAACCAGGTTTCGAAATATCGTTGTTTGAATTTGACATTTTCTGACAATGAGCAATTGTTTTTTTATTGTTCATTATTTTTCACTAACTTTAATAAGCTATTTCTAAGAAGTGCGAAGAGTTATAAAAATTTTTAAAAATGGCTTTTTTAACTAAAGATAAGTAGATTATTTTTTGATAATTTCAGTCACAGGGATTTCCAACTTATTCTTTAAATACCAGTGAAAGAAAAATTGTGCAAGAAATGTATAATTTTTTTCTTCTTCGATATTTCATTGGACTAACAAAAAAGCTTTTACGAACTTTCATATTAATTTTTGTGAAAATATTTTCGTCTTGATTTTTACTTTCCGGGATACCTACACTGTTGGTGTGAAAAGGTGCGATAGTCTCCAAATTTGTTATTAATCATGACCGTACATATTCTGATAAACACAGAGTACCTATTCTAGTGCATTTTAATTTGTGTTTCCGTGTGTCTTCTATATAGATAGTAATGAGCAAAGTACCTTAAAAAAAGCAGAATAAATTATAGATATCAAAACTCCCGTCTTAGCAATGATCTTTAAAAAAAAACAAGAAACAAATTCAAGATGGCCGCCAAAATAGATAGGAAATTAATAGAAACTGCAAACATTTAACATCTGTTTTAGGGTATTTGGAGCATCTAAATTCAAATATAGAATAATTTTTATTGGAGGATGGAAATAACAGTTTATATTAGAGGTGGGGGGGGGGGGGGTTAACTAGGTTAAAAAAATTAAACTTGACATGTGTGACAGCGATTAATTAAGGTGCTGAAACAAAAAAAAATAGGTTTAAATTATTTAACTTCCTCCTATCACTCCTCAAATTAAAATATCAATGTAAATTTTTCCTCGATTTAAATCATTTAGTGGATTCATTCTCTCTTTTACACCCTGTATGTGGAGGTAAGAACTTGATTTTTATGAACATTAAAAGTTTTTAATGCAATATTAGATATTCGCTGATTTCAACCAGAACTAGAAAAACTCTGTAGCATTCCCCTGGGAGGGGGAGGCGTGGGAGTCTATAAATAAATTTTGTATGGAACTTACTATAGGCTCGACTAAACTTCTATATGAATTTTTATTTTAGTCTCTACGGCTTCTCCTCTTAGGGAGGAAAAAGGGGTGCTGGGGCAAGGTCGTATGCAACCCAAAACAGAGGAGAGGGCAGGTGTCTGAATTCCATGGCCCTCTTAATTTAGAGGGGGGGAAATTCATATTCTAATTGAATTTGAATGTTCGATTTTAAAAAAGGGGTTACAAAGGGGGACAGCCCAACAGCTGTTCTTCCCCCCCCCCGCGGTTACGCCATGGTGCTAAGGGTATAATTGAGTGAATAATTTTTTTTATTCTCTTGGGTGAATTTAGCAAATAGAAATATTTCCATGATAAACTGTCATATCCATTAAAAAAGTAAAGTTTGGACCCCCAAATAAACGGAGTAAAAAGGCGGATGGGGTTACTTAATAGTTATTAAACTTTTTAATCCTTAGATTTTAGTTCTGCGGACCAAAATACTTAAGAATATATATATAATATTTTGACCTTTTATAATAGACCAAATTTTACCCCTCAGAGGGTCCTAAGGGTGAAAATTAGATTATTGAAACATTTTTTTTGAGAAAATTGGTTTTGTGCACCAAAATTAGAAGGATTTGGGGGGTCTATCCTCTGAGTTTTGCAACTTATATTTTTTGTGAGGCTGTGTATTCTGCAGATCATAATATTAAAAATAATACACTTTTTGAAAGGGCTTTTAGGCAGTATAAATCACGAAAATGGTAGTGGCAAGAGTGAGGGGTGATAAAGAATACTTTTTAATTGTATATTAGCAATTTAGACTTCTTTATTGATTTGTGTTGAAGTGATTAGAGAGTTTAACGGTAAAGGTCTATTTTTGGCCAAAATATTGATCCCTCAGACCATAGTGCGGCGTTCGATACTGCGTTTAATGATAGAAGCAATATACTTGATTTGAATAGATATGACACCCCCCCAATTCTGGCAGGGGGTGGTTCCCCTCCCTTAAACGTGCTTTTTGACGGTTTTTTGCTAATAAGTCGAAAACGGTCAACTGTTCTAAAAATATTCTAAAGAACATTATGCAAGCTGATAAAACTCCGTTTTTAACCGTGTACCTTGGTACCCTCTAAAGGCCTATGAAAAAAGAGGAAAATGTTTAAAATATTTTTTTTAATTTTTTTTGTGACATTTTTTATCCTTAACACATTGTTTTTTCAAAAAAGTAATTTTGTTCAAAAACCCATTGTATAGAGTTAAATATTTAGTAAGTTAGACATAACTTTTAAAAGCAGCCGCCTTGAAATAAGAATAAAAGTCTTTGTAGAAATCCTCAAATCAAACAAAAATTTAGAATATATTTTTGTAACTCATTAAATAATACTCAAGGTGAGTAAAAAATATTTTTGATTAGATTACATATCTCTTAGTTTACAACAAAATCTATAAATTATTATGAAAACTAAAAAAACAGTTTAGGTCCTTATTAAGACACAAATAGACATTGCATTTCAAACATCTAGTTCTAGTCCTTTTTTTGCATCCCTCTTTAAGGCAAAATTTTGAAAGCCTTGACGAATCTGCCAAAGGCCAGTGATTTGACTTATCATACCGCGTGTCTTTTGCAGGCCAAATCTCAGTTCCCTTTATACCGTTTTGTTTAGCTTCTTCATTTAACATTTGAGTTATGTCTGAACTTTTGTGAAAAGACAAAAAACAATTTTGATCTTTAGTAAAACACAAATACGTTTGACATTTAATGCATCTTGTTCTTGATCTGCGTCCGCAACCTTCATTTCCACACATCTGAGCAGTAGATAAATTATCTGCAGTTGGCCAGTGATCGTATCCATCATATCGTTTAGTTATAGTTGGAATAGGTTGAGAATATTTTCTTGGTCTTCCTACTGATCTTCTCGTATTAACTGCTAATGACTCAGTTGTTATAAATGATTTTGTGTCATCTTCTATCCAAGGTTCCGTCAGAAATTCTAAAAAATGTAAAATTAATTATGTTTATTGAAAATACAAATTTTGGAAATGTTTTAAAGCAGTATTCAGAGAAGGAGTATCCTGAAAATTTCTGGAAAATCTAACCCCAAAAGACCTATTTAAAAAATATATTTATTCTGTTTGAAATACGTTTTTTAAACTCTTCGTACTTGTTTTTTCTATAAAACCATTAATCATTCCTTAATAATAATACCCTGACGTATAAAAAGTTACAATTTGACATTTAACATTTTAAGATGGCGGCCGAAGTTCAGATAAAAAAGTTATTTTTTTGTTCCTGTTTGACACAACTAGTATTGCCGTGGAATATATCGATTTAAGACTAAATAGGGGTTCGCCGATTTTAAATATATCATAATAATTGACATATGTCTATTATTATCCAAGATGGCAGCGTTCAAAATATAAAAACAACAGTATCGTTTGGTTTGGTAAATTTTTTCACCAAGATATGTAAGTTTATATTACTCTTAATTAGTTTTAAATTCTAATGTACAAAGAAAACTATAATTTATTTAATTTTTATAGATGGTGGCCGAAAAAGTAAAAAAAAAGACATATCGTTAAATAAGCTGCGTTCGGTATTTACGTCGGATTAATCTTTTTGATCGAAATCGTTCGGTAATTCCATCTAGATCTAGGGGAGGTAGATCTGAATCGTTTGGTAATTCTGCTCAGACTATTTGGACATAAATCTGGTTGCTCCGTACATTTTGATCGACGAAACAGAATAATTCGAGATTGTGACGTAGGTTGTATATTTGTTTTGTTTACAAAAATAATTTTTTTATGTAAAAAGATTGAAATCGAATTATTTGATGTTGAAGACAACAAATTATTTAAATTTCCGACATCACAGGAAAATTTTGTCAAAATTATAGCTTGGCGTGAGTTGCAATTTGTACATAATTTTTTTGGTTATATTTAAGGTTATAACCATTTATAAAAATTTGATCGATTTGATCTGGGTCGTTCGTTAATTCCAATTTGCTCAGACTAATCTGTAATCACGTGACCAAAAATCCGTCGCGTCTGAGATGCAAATACCGAACACAGCTACAAAACACAGGTACTTTAAAAATGTAAAAAAAGTTGAAATATGTCACGTACCGGATGATTTGATTTAATTTACCATATTTTACTTAATAGCTATCTCCCAGTAGGGTCTAGTGCATGCCTAGGAAACTCAATGCAATTTGACAGGTCGTTGGGTTAAAGTTCTCACTAAGCTCAAAAGAGGCGCTGCGGTCGCGCGTTTGTTCTTTATTCTATTTTTTTTGAGAATTATCTGTGGTTTGGATTTTTCGTCCCCCTTTTTTTCAGGTAGAAAAACCTCTTCCACCGCATTTTATTTCGGGTTCATTTTAAATCTATCTTTTTGGCTTATGTAGGTAATCTTTGCTGCTGTGACGCATTAAAATTAAATTTTGTTAAATTTGTAACTTTTGCAATTTTAAATATAAAAGAATAAGAATTTCTAGTTGCTTTTCTGGGTGAAGTGTCTAAAGTTCAGACAAGTATAAAATGCATAGTTTTCCGATACATTTTAAGGTAAGTTTTCTCATTTGAGGTTAGATTGGCATTTGATAAAATTTGTATTGGTAGTGTCTTTTTAACTTCTTATCGCTTACTTTACGGAACTCTGAATACAGGTTTCCAATGCCTGATAGGTGCCTTATTTGCCCATCAATTAAGCACAAATTTAGTGTTAATTTTATGTCTATCCCTTTCTTTTGATATTAAGTAAAAGACACATACAAAATTAACACTAAATTTGTGCTTAATTGTTGGGTAAACGAGGGATTACCCAGCAGCGTAATGTACTTTGAATAAATTTATTCCTTAATTTTAAATCTTTATCTTTCCATAATCTAGTACCTATATGATTAATGTGGTTATAAGTTGATTTTAGCTCACACATATACTATACTATAGTAGTGTGAGCTATAGTGATCCTAATTTTTTCGAGAAAAAAAAAGTTGCTCCGATTTCAAAAATTTTTATATATCTTTGCGTTTCAGATGATTTTGAAACGTTTTTGTTGTGTTGTCTGTCTGTCTGTCTGTCTGTCTGTCTGTCTGTCTGTCTGTCTGTCTGTAGGTCTGTCTGTAACGACCAACGCGCATAACTCAAAAACCGCTAGCCCGATTTTAATGAAATTTGGTACCTAAGCTGGGTTTTGGCTCGAGATGGTCCCATTTAAAAATAAACAAAATCCACCAAACACAAGCCAAATAAAAGGGTGGGGGTAGATTTCAAAAATTAAGTTTATGTAAAAATATGGCGTGTGTGATATCAAACGAAAGGTAATTGAGTCTGGAGTTAAACAAAATACATTTTATTATTTTTTTTAAAGTGGGGGTAGATTTCACAAATTTGAGTTTAAGTAATAACATGGCTTGTGTAGTATCAAACGACAGGTAATTGAGTCTAGAGTTGAATAAAATATATTTCAGTTGTTAGTTATATTAGCTCACACGTACACTATAAATATAGTATCTAGTGTGAGCTAAAGTGCCCATAAATTGGCAGAGTATTTTTTATTGTTTTCAGCTTTTGGATGATATGTGCGACCACTGATAAGCTATGTATATACTACTTTGAAACATACCCTACATAACTTACAACCAAGGCAAGGAGGTACTTTTAAATCATGTCAGATTTTCGTCAAGCTGTTAAAAAGTAGACATTTAAGAATGATTCTCTTCACGAACAACTGTTTCATTATTTATTCACTCACCAGAAATGTTAAAAGCAAATTTAAATATGCTAGATAGTGTTTGGTTTTTCATTATATTTTATTTTACCAATCAATTAGACTATGTATTATTTCATCAATAGTTAGTCATTAATTTGTAGCTTTTTTATAATAATAAAAACTCATTTAAAAAATGTTTTATTTATTGCACTTTATATATCATTTTTAATCTGTTTATATCTTATAAAGACAGTGTATGTCTTTATAAAATATTGACTGATTAAAAATTAAAAAAAAAACTTTAAAATTAAAGAAAATTTATTATAAAAGGCGAATCAAATTTCCCGCCTTAACTTTTAGTTCGTCACTAAGCTCTGCAGTGGGCGCCACAGAGCTAACGACCTGTCAAACAGCCGGAGTTGCCTATCTAATAAAAACTCACTGAACCGCGCCGCAAATCCTTTATCTATGGTCTAGTGGTAGACAGAGTTTTAGTTTCCATCTTAGTCCAATTTTTTATTATTTGTATTTAATAAATTAAACGTCTGATGTTTTTATGTCCTAATCAAAAACTTCGAAATGTACATTGTATAAGATCTACTAACGATATGGAAAACGTTTTTTTATTAGATTCTGCAGGTTCCTGAATCTTATTACTCATAAGACAAAATAGTTATAGCATAATTTTTATACAGGGTGTTTCCTAAATATTGATAATTGGTGTTAATATTTACGTGGTGATTCCTTGCATCATTTTGAGACTTTTGTGTTTAAATTTCGAAAAAACGTCAGCTAGCTACAGGAGTTGTTTTATAGTTTTTTTAGTGTTTTTTTAAAGCAACTCCTGCCATATTCGAGATATTTAGCTTAAATTGTTTTATGATGTTTTTATAATTTTTTTTTAACAACTTGATTCTTAAGTTATGTGTTATTAAAATTATTTTAAGATTTTGTAATTTATTTTTATTAACGATGTTATTATTATTTATAATATTACTTGGTGATATTCTTATTCTCACTCTATAAATCGAACTCTCTGTTGAGTTGGTCAATAAATAAATAAAATAAATAAAATAGTACCGACTTATCTTTGAACATCCTGTATATTGTTAAAGGAGAAGAAACGAAAAGTCCTGCTTACTTCACAAATATTTTATTGTCTAATCACGACGCGTTTCGGTTTTTAAAAAACCATTATTAAATTTTGAGATTGCTAAACTCGAAATAGATCAATCGTCAGTTAGTTTAAATGAAACCACTACTAACGCCCACTTCAAAGAGGTAGCTAAAGTTTTAAACAATTTCAAATAAGATTTCTTTGTCTGCTTTTATTTATTGATTTTGTCAATTTTAAATTGTTTCTGTTCATTTATTACATTATTTATTTTATGTTAGATGTCGCTTTTGTACCTGTTTCGGATATCTGGGTTTTGTTTATATTATTTATTATTTTAACCTATATCTTCTTTGTCAATTAATTGTATTTTATTAAAATTACGTGTTTATGTCCGTTTGACAGATTTTTAATCTGTATGTTGTTTTAGACTGTTTTAAATGTTTTTTAGTTTTTTATTTTTGAGTGTTCCAGTTTTCCATTTGTTTCAAAGATGATTCTTAACTGTCTGTAAGTATTTTTTAGCATATTTTATTTTAAATATTATAATTTAATTATATTTTTTCATTATTCTTACAGACCAGACCACTTGATAATGGTTTTTTTAAAAACCGAAACGCGTCATGATTAGACAATAAAATATTTGTGAAGTAAGCAGGACTTTTCGTTTCTTCTCCTTTAACAATGGTTCAAGGACTTCACCCTGGAGAAATCTACAATTCATCCTGTATATGTTTCAAAAATCTAAATATCAAATAATTTCAAATCTAAATGTTGCAAAGTTATTTTTTCACCTTCAGTTATTTGCAGTGGTGTAGCGTGGGGGGGGGGCGTTTGTCCCCCCCCCCCTTCGCCCCGAGGGTGCTGGCGCCTCATGGGTGGCCGAAGCGCCCTAAGCTTTATTAAGTAGCAGGGCCTGCAACGGCAAATTGAGAGGGTGGCAAAGGAAAGTAAAGACTTGATGACCTTTTTTTTTTTTGGTCGCAAGATTTTTGAGGGGCGCCCTTTTTAGCTGTCGGCCCCCTCCGCCCCTTCAGGCACGCTACGCCGCTGTTTATTTGGTCATAGGTAAAGCGCTTTTGACCACTTTGACCAAATAAACGAAGATTTTTTAGCACGAAATACAAAATTATTTTTTTCTACGACCGTGCATATATACCCACTTTCCCGCACGCATTTTAGTTTTGAAAGCATCACTTTCCCGCCCTAGTGCGGGAAAATCACTTTCCCGCACTAGTGCGGGAAAGTAAAACTATGCCAATTTTGGAGTTGTTCTATAGGTTTATACCTCAAAAGTCGTAACTATCGACTTGGTACAGTGTAGGGAATTTAGCAGATAGGCAATCTGATGAATTATAGCTCATTTCAAGTTTTTTATTCAATTAAAAAAAAAACAGAATAATGGATTTTTTTAAATATTTCTGCATACCCCCCGTATAGTCATGTCATACAACAACTATCAAGCCAAGCTGTGACAGGTGCTTGCTCCAGTTTGCTATGGCAACCAAGTTATGTTATTGTTACTCAAACGTCAAAGCTAGTCAAAGAGCGTCTCTGAAGTGACAGAACTGCCTTTTATTTTGAATAAAATGGATTTTTCAATGGACTGTTCCGAAGATGAACTTCCGGAGTGCATTTTGCAGGCTGCTGAAGATGTGAATGGTGAGCTGCTACCTGCCAAATCGAGACAAAGCTACGAAAAACAGTACAATCATTTCGTGACATGGTGTAAGGAGAAAGGGGTGAGAATCTACAAAGAAGAAGTCTTCTTGGCATACTTCCTAGACCTGAGCAAGGTCTTGAAATCGAATACCTTATGGTCACGCTATTCCATGGTGAAAAGCTTGGTTAAAATTAAGCAAAATCTGGACATAAGCAGATTCCACAAGCTAACATCGTTTCTTAAACAAAAAAATGTTGGTTTTCGAGCACAGAAGGCGCAAGTTTTCACCAAAGATGATATATCGCGGTTTATGTTAGCTCCTGATGAGATTTATTTGATGATTAAAGTGAGTACCATTTTTGCTTTGGCTGGTGCTCTCCGCAGGGCGGAGCTTTTAAATATCACTCTGGATGACATACAGGATAAAGGAAGTCTGATCGTTGTTAAGATCTCCGACACTAAAAATCATTCCTCAAGATCCTTCGTTTCATCCGAAGAAATAAATAATGGATCTTTTTTGATGCTGTATAGAAAGTACGCAAATTTGAGACCTCCTACTACTCCGCACCGCCGGTTTTTCATTTATTATAAAAAAGGAAAATGTTCCAATCAGTGTGTAGGAGTGAACACTTTTGGAAAGATGCCATCAGAGATCGCTGCATATTTGCGCCTACCTAACCCAGAACGTTATACCGGCCATAGCTTCAGACGTTCTTCAGCAACATTCCTAGCAGATTCAGGTGAAGGCATAACAAATATAAAACGCCTTGGTGGGTGGAAGTCCACTGCTGTCGCTGAGGGGTATTTGGAAGATTCCGAGAAACAGAAAGAGAACATCTCGAGTAAGATTCTTTCATCTACCTATGACCTGCAATCGTTGCCAGCACCGTCATCGTCAACTGTAAGTGACCTGCAACTGCTGCCGTCAACGTCCACTGGAAGAGTCCTGCAGACCCAGACGCCATCTTTGCGCACTTTCGATTCTACAAGCGGCCACCAGATGCGAGAATTACCACCATCGAACTCCACTACACCGGCAATTCTGAATAATCTTCAAACTGCAACAAATTGTGTTTTCAATATCACTATTACCAATAATAATAATTAGTATTTTATTTATGTTCAAATAAAATATTTTTTCAAAAGTAAATTTGTGGTATTGTAACATCGGTCGAAGAAAAAATAATGTTCCTAACTCATGCGGAAAGTGTCTTTCCCACCCTCGACTGCTTGCCCGAACTCCGCTCCGCGTCGTTCGGGTCGACTGCAGTCGCGTGCGGGAAAGTATCACTTTCCACACTTGTTAGGAAAATAACTATTTTGCATCTAAAGTTTTCACTAAATTTTTTAAAACTTTTCCAAACGTAATTTATAAACAAAATTGTTTTTTTTATTGTTTATTTTACAAATAAGTATTTATTGTTCATAAAAGGTTAACTATCCAAACATTTGCTAATTTTTGAAAATTTTGTTAAATATTGTACACTCACGAATTGGGACTTAAGTTTCTTAAGATCTCCCTTGTAAATATCAAAATGATTATGCGGTGTTGAAGTTTGAATTTGTATGGTGTTGCCAAATGTCCTGACAATGGCTCTGCATCCTTTGTATCCATGTTTGGTGCAACGCCACTGAGTTTTGTCCGCTTTTTGCAATTTTCGTGTGTCCAGTTTGTAATCGTAGTTGTTAAAAACTAGGATCGGGTATTTCCGTCCTGGAGCAAAGTATATTTCACCAGTGCTTTTATAATCAATTAATAGACCTAAAAAATAGCAAGTGTTTAATGCTGTCAGTTATTTTTTGTTTTTATTTGATTTTTTGGGAAAACCTAACCTTAAATTTTGTTTTGATATTTTTGGGCTCTTTAGCCAAACCTTTAAAATAGCCTAATCATATTAGCTAAAAAAAACCCTGAAACATCGAAAAAAATAGGTGCAAGTTGGATTTTTGTATAATTATTCTTCTCCAAAATCACCCTTGAACTTTCCTAGATATAAAGCCCACCCCCACATAGCACAATCACGTATTTAACACGTAAAAAAGGCGTGAGAAAAAAAGACGCTGATTTTAAAAGCTTTTATATGAAAACAAGCTTAATAGAATAGAATAGAATAGAAAAATACTTTATTGTCAAGAATACAAGTTCTGTAGACAAAGTAGGCTATAGACTATTTTGGACTAAAACTACTTAACATGATTGATCATATTTTTATCATTATTTTATCAAAAAGAGTTAAAATTTTTTTTAAAGCCTAAAAAAGTTGAAGAAAAATGACTTTATACCTAAAAGAAACCATTTTTAAAAAAATCTAATACTAACATGCAATCTGTAAAATAACACTAAGAAAACATTGTTTACATTTTTTTTTTCTTAAGTAAAACTGAACAAATACAAATAAAGGTGCTTGGCACCCAAAGAAAATACTCAGTACAAGAATATCAAAAAATAGATAAATAAAAAACAAGGAGTATTAAGGCTATATGAACTACTTCGGACTAAGACTAAGTTACATGATTCCTATTGTTATTATTATAAGTCCATCAATAAAAAGAATACAAAAAAAAACATAACAAAATAAAAAAAATAAAAAGTCCAAAAAAGTTAAAGGACACAACATCATACCTATGTAACAATATTTTTTTTTACTATAAAACAATATCATCCGTCAGTTTAGATATCAATCAATATATTTAAAAAAAAAAACAGAAAACAAGCTGACCCAATTATTAAAATTTTGTCAAGACATGCTTTGGCTATAAAATTCGTCAAGAGTATATAATGGAGTTTGTAATAAGAATTTTTTCAATTTTTTCCTAAAAATCCTAACAGAAGCAGCACATCTAATATTTTCAGGAAGAAAATTAAAGATTTTCCTTCCCTCATAAATTATTGATCTTTTTGTAAGAGACCTTTTAGGAATTGGTAATGCTACATGGTTTTGTTGTCGAGTAACTTGTGCATTTCCGCCCCCATCATTGCTAACATAATTTTTATATACCAAACTTGCAGTCTCAAGTACAAAAACTGATGTAAGAGTGAGAATTTTTAAGTTTGTAAAATGTCGCCTGCAAGATTCTCTTGGAGATATGTCCGCTATAAAGCGTATGGCTTTTTTTTGTAAAACAAATAAAAGTTTTAGCAGATATTGAGAGGCTGTTCCCCAAAATGCTATGCCATACCTCAAGTGGGATTCGAATAGAGAAAAATAAACTTTTCTGGCTATATCAGCTCCCAACTCTAATCTGACGCTTCTGACAGCAAAACATCCTGATGAAAGTTTTTGACTTAATTTGAAGATGTGCTCATCAAACCGTAATTGGTCATCAATATGGAGGCCTAGAAATCTGGTGACAGATTCACTGTGAAGAGGGTGGTCACCGAGGTTAATGTTCGAGATATTACCCTTAAAGCTGAGGATGTTGGATTTATCAACATTAAAACAGAGGCGGTTTGCATCGCACCACTTCTTTATTTTTTGCAGATCTTGAAATATGCTCAGCTCTAGAACGCTAATGTCCTTGTGGTGCCATAAAACAGATGTATCATCTGCAAAAAGTGTAAATTCACCCAAAATATCCAGCTGAACAAGATCATTAATATATATCAAGAACAATAATAGGTCATTCATTAACGTTATAAAAAATAACGTTGCTAAAAACTGCGTTTTAATAACGCCATTACCAAATTAAAACAGAAATGTTTTTACGTTAGTTTTAAGTGATTTTTATCAACGTTAAAATCACATTAGATTCACGCCTTTTCTACACGAATTTTAAAACGTGACTTGCATGGCTTTTCTACCAAATATTTTTGCGATTTTACTAGCAGCAGCGCCACGTATTGTCGGGGTTTTTCACTGTCGAAATCTATCAGGCAGTGCTTTGGCCTCTAAACTCCAAAAGCCTGTTAAGGAACTGATCCCTGATCCACGATCACGACGCATCTGTTATTAACCTGTTAAAGACATATTAATATTCTGTGAAAGTGTTAAAAAATCTTGTTTAGCTTTTAAAAAAAAAAAAATGTATATAGATAGATATATAGATATTTTGTCTTGCGTTGAGCGCCATCTTTAAAATTGTCTTGAAGTGTTGTAGTCTTAAACTAGTAAACTTTTATAACTTCCTTTCGCGTCTCTTTTAAGTTAAAAAAATGTTATTAAAAAAACGTGACCAAAAAAGACGTAGAAAGTTAGTAGGTTTGAGAAGTCTCAATCAAGTGGCGTTTTAGAACATGTTGTAGAGGACTTTTCAAGTGTGAATTTGGTACATGAAAATAACGAGGGTAAAAAACACGTTATATACACAGCACCAGAAACTTCAGCAAAAAGTACATTTTTATAGCTTGATTTCTCCTTGTTTTTAAGT
The DNA here is from genome assembly GCA_963576565.1 of Aspidapion aeneum. Lineage (NCBI taxonomy): Eukaryota > Metazoa > Arthropoda > Insecta > Coleoptera > Brentidae > Aspidapion > Aspidapion aeneum. The sequence goes on along the minus strand of OY755040.1, from coordinate 138,074,938 downwards.
TATCTTTAAGCATGCAAAAATGGAAATTTTGTATTTCGTGCAAAAAATCTTTATTGAACTATGTCATGGGCAGAGCGCTTTCGACCACTTTGTGGTCATCATCAGTGCCTCTGAAATAAAGAGAGCCTATTTCAAAATTTAGATGATAGTCTGTAAAAAATAAGAGACTTACATGTTCTTGATCTTTGAGTGGTTCCTTAAGTTATAAAACAGATTAAGTCATAAAACAGATTAAAAATTGCCAAACGAACACATAACACGTTAAAATATAATATAAAAAGCTAAAATTTCCTAAAACTATAAGGTACTCTGGGTTTCAATCTCAGTCGTGTTTTAAAAAAGTTGTTTATAAATTTTTTTTTTTTTTTCAATTCTAGGTTAGGAACTTGTTTGTTTTTATCTACATAGCTTTCAATAAGGTGTAATTTTATAGGTGGCTTTTGACAAAGAAAGAAGTGTTTATGTTGATCGCTTTTAAGATTGGTGGATATATAGAGGAAGATGTTGGTGCTTTGTATAAAGATATTTTAAGGGTGCGTTTCATGTAATGGACCTTAAGGGTGGGTTTATGTTTGTGTTTAATTTAGTGTGGTATGACGTGTGGTGGTATTTGGTGTATTTGTGTGAGCGAATCTGTGGTGAATGTGTGTTGTGTGTAAATGTTTTTATATGGAATCCAATCTGTTAAAAACATTTACACACAACACACATTCACCACAGATTCGCTCACAAAAATACACCAAATACCACCACACGTCATACCACACTAAATTAAACACAAACATAAACCCACCCTTAAGGTCCATTACATGAAACGCACCCTTAAAATATCTTTATACAAAGCACCATCTTCCTCTATATATCCACCAATCTTAAAAGCGATCAACATAAACACTTCTTTGTCAAAAGCCACCTATAAAATTACACCTTATTTAAAGGTATGTAGATAAAAACAAACAAGTTCCAAACCTAGATTTAAAAAAAAAAAAAAAAATTATAAACAACTTTTTTAAAACACGACTGAGATTGAAACCCAGAGTACCTTATAGTTTTAGGAAATTTTAACTTTTTATATTATATTTTAACGTGTTATGTGTTCGTTTGACAATTTTTAATCTGTTTTATCACTTAATCTGTTTTATAACTTAAGGAACCACTCAAAGATCAAGAACATGTAAGTCTCTTATTTTTTACACACTATCATCTAAATTTTGAAATAGGCTCTCTTTATTTCAGAGGCACTGATGATGACCACAAAGTGGTCGAAAGCGCTCTGCCCATGACATAGTTCAATAAAGATTTTTTGCACGAAATACAAAATTTCCATTTTTGCATTTGAAAAAACGTGCACGCAACCAACCCCTCCCTTGCTATCTTTAAGCATGTAGATTTAACAAAATAAATATTACATGGTATGGAGTGTTTTGAAGTAAAAAAAAGCTTTGTTATTTTTGTTCACATTAATTTAACGTTGATGTGATTTTTGTGCTATGTGGGGCAAAGGTCCTAAAAACCAATATTTTGCGATTTTCTCGAAAACCAATAACAATTTTTAAAAAAGTGAAGAGAGATAAAATACGCACAATCATTTGGTCTATAATGTAAAATTAAGAAAAAGCCTAATCTAACATTTTAAAAAATATATTTAAAAAAAAATGTTTTTTTTTAATAGAATTTTTTTCTTACCCTGTGGTTAACTTGTTTTAAAATATTAATACTTCATAACATTAAGCTTTTGTTTCTTAGAAGTTAAACAACTTTAAGTAAGCCTTAGGCCAATGGTCAATAATATCCGGACCACCAATGGGACATGGAAAAAAATATTTTCATAAAATTAAGCACTGTATGAGAAACCAAAACGTACATAAAAAGAGTTCAACTTCTGGGTAGAAACAGCTTTAAAATATGCGCAAATGTACACTTTTATTATATTTGAAATTCCAGCCAATATTTGAACCAACCAGCTATTGATAGCAAAATAAACGTAACCTAAGAGTGGTTTTCTAAGGGTTTAAAACGTTATGTAAGTACCTTTGTTTGTTTATATATATAGCAGATTCATTTTAACCCTTTTTTTAGTAGTCGAAATAGCTTTAAAATAACTATACATCCTTCAGAAGCTGTATATTTTTTATTCAATTTTTTTAACATTATTGTTATTTTTCATAACAAAATCTTTAAAGGCCGATTTATGTTAAGTATACTGCACATTCACCACTTGACACTTTATCTTGGAAACATCTCGTTTAATAGCTTCAAAATGGTTATGCTTCAGTGAAGAAGGTACTTGCACAGTGTTGCCAAATGTTTTGATAGTAGCTCTACAATACTGATTGTATCTGCAACGCCACTGGGTCTGGTGAGTTTTGCGTTCAAATCGTGTGTCTAGACAGTATTCGTAGTCTTGGAAGACCAAGATCGGGTATTTCCGGCCAGACGCAAAGTATAACATGCCTTAAAATAAATTGATATTAGGAACCTTTTGCACACACACCATTCGCTAACTTTATCCTTTATTAATGCGACGTTAAACGACAGATATGACCTCATATGTAGAAGTCCAATTTTTACCTTTTGCAGACACAATTTTTATTTGCGTTATTTTTTTTTTATCCTATATGTTAAGGGTATATGATTAATCTAAATAGGGACTAATAATGCAATAAAGCCAGGCAGTAATAGAGCCAAACAGTATTTTGACAGTTTTACGTTATAAAAGTAGCTAATCTGTCAATATCAGGCCTTTATGTATTATAAGAACTGGACTATACGTTCCTTTACGAATGTTAAATAAACTACTTGCTTCTTAAATTTGACCATTATATCAATCCTAAGCTTATAATGTAAAACTGTCAAAAACTGCCTGCCACTATTACTGCCTGGCTTTATTGCAGTAAGGCCCTAATATCAAAGGCTGCTTCTCTTAAATTTATTATTTAACGTAGATAAAGTTTGTACAGATCTTTCCCCTATCAATAAAAAAATAATAAAAATAAAGATATAAAGTAAGATAATACTTTGGTATTATAAAAAATACATACATACCTAGACATAAAGATATATGTATACATTCTAAAAAACTAATTCTGCTAAACAAAAATGTAATATTACAATCTTTTCCCTAGCTTTAAAAAAAATCTTATAAATGTAAAAATTAATTTAATTCGTAATATATATTTTTTCTACGACCGTGCATATATACCCACTTTCCCGCACGCATTTTAGTTTTGAAAGCATCACTTTCCCGCCCTAGTGCGGGAAAATCACTTTCCCGCACTAGTGCGGGAAAGTAAAACTATGCCTATTTTGGAGTTATTCTATAGGTTTATACCTCAAAAGTCGTAACTATCGACTTGGTACAGTGTAGGGAATTTAGTAGATAGCAATCTGATGAATTATAGCTCATTTCAAGTTTTTTATTCAATTTAAAAAAAAACAGAATAATGGATTTTTTTAAATATTTCTGCATACCCCCCGTATAGTCATGTCATACAACAACTATCAAGCCAAGCTGTGACAGGTGCTTGGTCCAGTTTGCTATGGCAACCAAGTTATGTTATTGTTACTCAAACGTCAAAGCTAGTCAAAGAGCGTCTCTGAAGTGACAGAACTGCCTTTTATTTTGAATAAAATGGATTTTTCAATGGACTGTTCCGAAGATGAACTTCCGGAGTGCATTTTGCAGGCTGCTGAAGATGTGAATGGTGAGCTGCTACCTGCCAAATCGAGACAAAGGTACGAAAAACAGTACAATCATTTCGTGACATGGTGTAAGGAGAAAGGGGTGAGAATCTACAAAGAAGAAGTCTTCTTGGCATACTTCCTAGACCTGAGCAAGGTCTTGAAATCGAATACCTTATGGTCACGCTATTCCATGGTGAAAAGCTTGGTTAAAATTAAGCAAAATCTGGACATAAGCAGATTCCACAAGCTAACATCGTTTCTTAAACAAAAAAAATGTTGGTTTTCGAGCACAGAAGGCGCAAGTTTTCACCAAAGATGATATATCGCGGTTTATGTTAGCTCCTGATGAGATTTATTTGATGATTAAAGTGAGTACCATTTTTGCTTTGGCTGGTGCTCTCCGCAGGGCAAAGCTTTTAAATATCACTCTGGATGACATACAGGATAAAGGAAGTCTGATCGTTGTTAAGATCTCCGACACTAAAAATCATTCCTCAAGATCCTTCGTTTTATCCGAAGAAATAAATAATGGATCTTTTTTGATGCTGTATAGAAAGTACCCAAATTTGAGACCTCCTACTACTCCGCACCGCCGGTTTTTCATTTATTATAAAAAAGGAAAATGTTCCAATCAGTGTGTAGGAGTGAACACTTTTGGAAAGATGCCTTCAGAGATCGCTGCATATTTGCGCCTACCTAACCCAGAACGTTATACCGGCCATAGCTTCAGACATTCTTCAGCAACATTCCTAGCAGATTCAGGTGAAGGCATAACAAACATAAAACGCCTTGGTGGGTGGAAGTCCACTGCTGTCGCTGAGGGGTATTTGGAAGATTCCGAGAAACAGAAAGAGAACATCTCGAGTAAGATTCTTTCATCTACCTATGACCTGCAATCGTTGCCAGCACCGTCATCGTCAACTGTAAGTGACCTGCAACTGCTGCCGTCAACGTCCACTGGAAGAGTCCTGCAGACCCAGACGCCATCTTTGCGCACTTTCGATTCTACAAGCGGCCACCAGATGCGAGAATTACCACCATCGAACTCCACTACACCGGCAATTCTAAATAATCTTCAAACTGCAACAAATTGTGTTTTCAATATCACTATTACCAATAATAATAATTAGTATTTTATTTATGTTCAAATAAAATATTTTTTCAAAAGTAAATTTGTGGTATGTAACATCGGTCGAAGAAAAAATAATGTTCCTAACTCATGCGGAAAGTGTCTTTCCACCCTCGACTGCTTGCCCGAACTCCGCTCCGCGTCGTTCGGGTCAACTGCAGTCGCGTGCGGGAAAGTATCACTTTCCACACTTGTTAGGAAAATAACTATTTTAACCTGATAAAACGAAACGATAAACGAAAGTGGTCTTAGGTTTAAAAAAACGTCGAATAATATAAGTTCTGTTTTTATATTAGAGAATTATTGAAATAAAGCCAGGCTATAATAGTGTCAGGCATAATTTTGACACCTTCACATTGTAATATCAGCTGAGATCTTTCAACACACGGCCTTTGTTTAATATATGAACCGGAATAAATAGTGCCTTCTTTTATTAATTGAAAATAAACGACGAAAGTTTCAAATTCGACTTTGGTATGTCAATTTTGAAGGATCAACTGTCAGTTTTCAATGTGAATGTGTCAAAGTAGTGCCTGGCACAATTATAGCCTGGCTGTATTTCAATAATTCTGTATTGTCTTATACAAATTTTTTAATCAAAATAATAAAAATGTTTTACATAATAAACTAGTAGTATGTAGTCCAAAAAGTCTTATGTAAAAATTATTGTGTTAAACAGGTAGACAAACTGCCAGACAAGTAGAATATACGTAAATGTAATGTGTTTTAAAGATCATTGTATTTTACTTTAGAATATCCATTGAAAATAGAAGGTCTTTTCCAAAAATATAATTCGGCTATAACTTTGTGATAGCACATTCGAGTGACATCTATTTGGTACGAGAGTAAATAGTGACTCCTTACGAACCAGTAACTATTACTGGTTGCAGGAATTACTAGAGTTGCCTACCCCAAAAATACGCAGTTTGGCTCGAAAAATGGGTTTGAAGTATATCCTCCAAATAAAGTATGCATCAAATGTTGCGTTTTTCTTAACAGGAGCTGCGCAGAAAGTTCCTACTAAAGTAATGCAAAAGGTCTTTAAAGAGGAGTGTCCGAGTGTATGGACAAAACATAGAAATAAGAATGTTCAACAACACAATTTTAAAAAGTCTAAATTCCATTCTGTCCAGAAATAGAATTCGAGGGAAGCATAACGGATGACATCACTAAAAGGCAACTGATATGGTACGGCCATGTACAACAGATAAACAATGAAAGATTACCAAAGCAAGTCTTAGAATGGCAACCAATAGGGCGCAGAAAAAGAGGGCGTCCTAAACTAGAATGGCAACAGTCAATCCAAAGATCAATGAGTCAAAAAAATTTAACAGAAGTGATTGTCAGGATCGAAGTAGGTGGATCCAGTTACCACCAGAAGTTGATCGAAAACCCCAGAACAACAAATGAAGCTGGACCACTGGACCTTCGAGTTCCCAAATGCTACAGGTCAATAATACACAAAATCATAATTTGGTAAAAAAGAATGGGAAACTACTATAACTTATAATAATTGTACATTTAAGATTGTTAACAAATAAACAAAGATGATGTTTCGTTGATATTCGAGAGAAATTTTTTTACCAGCAAAATTTTCTTCTCACTTTATTCGCAAAGATTGAATTTTTTTTTTAAATATACCTGCTAAAAAATTTAACTATCTAAATTGGGCAGAGTGACAAATTTGGAAATAAAGTCGTTGACTGGACAATTTTTCAAAGTCTCCCATAAACGTCGGAGGGTGTGTGTGAGGCGCATTCGCCTTAATTTTGAGAACGTAGCCGCTGGTCACCAGTTTGGCTTTGCATCCTTTGCTCTGTTCTTTACATCGCCATTTTGTTTTGTGTAAGATGGTCGCTGTCGTCATGGCTGGTTCCACTTTATATTCGAACCGATCCAAAATTAGGATTGGATATTTTCGGCCCTGAATAAAATATACGACGGCTAAAAAATATGTCTAGTTTATTAAGTTTTTTGAAGCTAGCAGAGAATATACAGAGTGTCGCATATTTCCTTGTGTTTAATGATATCAACATTGTTTTAAATGTATTATACCTGTACGATTTTGTATTATTACTATTGGGATTCAAAAAATAATATACTTGCTACAATAGAATGTCGAATCATTTTTAATATAAAAAAGTATTCTCTGGTTTAATGCTGTATTATGGTTTTGTACTATTTTTAAGATTTACAAAGAAATGTTTGTATCATTAAAGGTTTAGGAATATTTTCAAATTGACTTGACAACAATGTGTGGAGATCATTTACTCAAACAAACCTGCCTATGGTTTGAGGTTATGCTGTTTCTAGTATTTCAATGTTCTAAGCTTTTAACGTAATACCACTGGTTATCAATTTTTATCTAAAAGAATTTCCATTCGCACAATATGTCAAGAAAAAATTCTGACTAAACAAACTTTCGAGATTTCCTTTAAATGTCTCATCATGGTCGTGGGGCGCATTTTCTTTAACTTTTAACGTAATACCACTGGTTATCAATTTTGCCTTGCATCCTTTGTTTATCTGTGTACAGTGCCATTTCGTTCTATCTGCATTTTTTAAAACAGTTTTGTATTCGTAACCGTTTAGAATCAGCATCGGATATTTTCGGCCTTGGGCAAAATAAACCATAACTAGAACAAAAGTTTATTTTATTTCTACTGTAATTAACTAACTGTATTAACATCTAGTATATATTATACGGCGTGGCAAGCCTTCTATCTAGGGGTACGAACAGACCAACGTTGCCAGTTTTGCAAAAATATCAATATAATCCGCTACTTGGTTTGCGAAAGGTCAACTTTTCAGTTTTATGTAAGTGCATTCATGGAATGGAGTGATAAACAACCAAAATAATACCTTAAAATTCTGCTTGTTCCTTAATGTCAATAATTCACCTCCTTTTACAAACAGAATTTTAAAGTGTTATTCCTCTTGATTTTCGTTTCACATTCACTAAAGTCAATTTTTTTACACCACAGTATACCAATCTATTGGTAAGCTAACTATTATACAGTGGCGGTTTCTCCATAAGTGCACATGTGCACGTGCACTCCCAAATTTTACTTATAAAAATACAAAAATTTGATCATTCTTTAAATTAATTAATAATTACCCTAAACGGAATTCACTAAAGACTGGAATATTTTACATAAAAATTAATACCCGGTATGTATGTGTTTGTATTCGTGTTCAAACCACTTGCGGTGTGGCGGATGCGCTATATAGTTAGTTCAAATCTAATTATTCACTTTTATTTGCTCCGTAGATGTTGTTTCGTATTCTAATTACGAAATATAGAAAGAGAGGACGACATATCCCAATAGAATTTTACAGTACATAGAATCTGAACCTTCCTGCGGCAGTGCCTAGGACAAAATCTGTGCAAAAACTAGCCTCGATGCCGCCCGCACCCCCGTGACGCCCCCCGCACCCATGGTTCGCGTTGCATTTTAGAGGAGCTCAAGGGCACTTTTAATTAGTGCACTTAAACAATTTGGCATAGTGATGTGCAACGATTACTTTTCCAAGTATTGAGTAGATACTGATACTTCCTATTCGAGTATTAGATTTTATTATTATTTATATTATATTATCGGTAAATCCATTATATAAATATCGGTCCAAATGATTACAAGTACTCTAAACTCGTTACTCATACAGCCGATGCCGATACAATTGATACGACTACTAGATGTGAACCTGTTCACTCAGTAGAAGCGTTCACATTAGTGATGGACCTGTGTGGGAACCGGCACGGCAGTTCCTGGGCTATTATTAATTTTAGTAAAATAAAAAAAAATTAAAATAGTCATGTTGGGCACAAAATATCTTTCTTCCTGGAACACAAAAACTTGCAACCGCTAATCCGAGTTTTTTTTTAAATTAAGACAAAATGTATTATTGTTTAATAATTACTAAAAACATACATGTTAATTTAAAAATAGTTACCACAAATTATCTTTCAGCTACAGTTGTTTTACTTAGGCGCAGGCAATCTCGTAAAATTTCCTGTACAGCGTGTCCCATTTTCGATGGGATTAAATGGGAAACTTGGTTCTTATTAAAGTTATCGATTTTCTGATTGCACATTACCGTGCTCGTTTTTTCAGTCCTTAAAATTGGTATTATCAGATTATTGCTACACATCGTGGTTTAACTAATACAGGGAGTTTTTGAAAAAATTGCATTTTTAATAATTCCTTTTATCTCACTTATTTTGCAAGATATTTTTATTCTGTAAAAACCTTTTCATGGCAACTTTTTTAAAACAAAATAATGACGTTGTCAGTTTTTGAAAATATTGTTTAGTTTTTGAGATATGGTATTTATCATTAAAAAAAAATACGAACCTGGATTTTTTTATTACTATTTTGATTGGTTCCATGCTATTATTACCTTAAAATGATAAAACTTTAATATTTTTTTGATTTAAGGTTAAAAAAAACTATTTAATATTTGAAAAAAAAATATAGTCCGAACCTGGAAATTTCCAACGTAATTATAAATTAAAAATTGCAAGACACACTAGTTGAACGATTTTTAGTTTATCTGTTTTAAAATGATAATTAAAAGATTTATAAATAAAGTAAAAAACGTTAAAAAGTTACAAAATTAATATCATACTAATTATTTGATGGTAGCACAGCAGGTCGTGAAATTTACAAAACAATAGCGTGGAATTGACATTGTCATTTTACTTGTCATTTTAGTGAATGGCTTACAATTATTTTAAACTGGCTAGAAATCGACCATATGCAGATTTTGAAAAATGTGAATGTTTGACTGCTTTATTAAAGCAACAAAATCCTAATATTTAAATGGCAGAAATATTTTTATGCAAAATGCGTTAAGAAAAAATAATCAAAAATGCCAACAATGTCTTACACATAATGATAATCAGAAAAATTAGTTCTTTTTGTGATTTGTTTTTTTTTTTTTTTTCGTAGACTTTGTTTCAAATAAATCTGTACATTAACGTAAAACCATTTTAATATGCTAAGTACCAAAACGGTTAAACTAAAGATTGTTTAACTAGCAATTTTTCATTTATATTTATGTTGGAAATATCCAGGTTCGGACTAATTTTTTTTTAAATATTAAATATTTTTCTTTTTACTTTAAAACAAAATTTTTTTAAATTTTTATTATTTTATGATAATACCAACATGAAACCAATCAAAATAGTAATAAAAAAAAACCAGGTCCGTATTTAATATTTTTATGATAAATACCATATCTCAAAAACTAAACAATATTTTAAAAAGCTGACAACGTCATTATTTTCTTCTAAAAAAGTTGCCATGAAAAGGTTTTTACAAAATAAAAATATCTCGTAAAATAAGCGATACAAGGAATTAATTAAAAAGCAATTTTTTCAAAAACCGCGAAAATTAGCGAAACTACGGGGTATAGCAAAAATCTGATTACGCCATTTTTAAGGGCTCAAAAAAAGAGCACGGTAAGGTGCAATCAGAAAATCAATATCTTTAATAATAACCGAGTTTCCCATTTAATCCCATCGAAAATGGGACAAGCTGTACATACGTCTCACGGTGGTTAGCTTGTCGTTTCTAAACGATAGAAAATATTTTTTTCTATAAGCGTGCGGAAAAGTCCACTTTTCCGCACGCATTTTAGTGTGGAAAGTGCCACTTTTCCGCACTAGTGCGGAAAAATATTTTTTCCGCACTAGTGCGGAAAAGTAAATTTGTTACGATTTTGAGGTGTTCTATAACATTTAGACCGTTCAAAATACATTTGTATCTTTCCTAGCACACGAAATATCCTAAAAATATTTTCGATAAAATAAAGTTTTCAGTAAAATAGGTTCAAATTATAAGTTTTAAACCTCCCCGGTATAAATATCGTCATTGTCAATGTCAAACAACAATGAACACTAGTGGTTTTAGATTTGGCATCTTAAATCACCATAGCAACAAAGTACAAACAAACTGTCAAAACAAAGCCAATTTGGCAGATACAAGCGTCTTTTGAATTTTTCAAACAAAAAAATCAGATTTTCAATGGATTCTTCGGACGAAGATCTACCCCAGTCAGTTCTAGAAGCCGCTAGAATGTGAATAATAATAATTGATTTGATTAAAACGTTTTGAATATAAATAATTTTCTGATTAATTTTTAGTTTTTTCCTCACGCTTATAGAAAAAAATAGTGTACCTAACTCGTGCGTAAAGTGTCTTTTCCGCACTTGATTGCTGGCCAAACTCCGCTATCGCGTCGTTTGGCCATCTGCAATCGCGTGCGGAAAAGAGGCACTTTCCGCACTAGTTAGGTAAACTACTATATGGTTGTAATTTTCACAAATTAATGCTGAAAGTTAGGAAATGTCAACTAACGTTTAAAAAATATGATTTTTATATAATGTGCATTCTGGAGAAGGTACAGTCGCCTCCAAAAATAATGTCGCATATCGTTTTTTTTCCTCTTCAGCAAATAACTTGAAAAATTGATATATTAAGAGTGTGTGTACGTAATTAGCTTAAGCTTTTTATTATTTAACATAATTTTTTCATAAAAATTTAACTCAATTTATTAATCTTGCTATAGATAGATCAATTAATATCAAATTTTGAAGGGTTTTTTTACCATACACTGATATTCTTTATCGTGGTCTTTATATTCACTATTTTCACATACATAGCTCAAAACGGATTGATTTTTATGCTGAGAAACCGATTTCTTGTGCCACACGTTAAATAAATTATGTCGGCCAATCCCATGCGCCAACACTGAAACAATAAATCATAGCTAATCCTCCAGCAACAACCGGCAGTTGAATGTAGGACAAATACAACCCTTGATACATGATTGAAACAATAAAGTCACAAACGCAATTCATACGAAATGATACAAACATTTTCAGTTCAATATATATAATACATATTTGAAAAATTATAATATTTCAGTACAAAACTTTTATCTAATTTTTTTGGTAAGCAAATTGAAACTTTGCAATTGGTTTATTAGTAAAAATTAAAGATACTAACCCATATTTATAATATATATGAAGAAATCACCATATAAACTCTGTTTTACCAACTTGGAGCACTTTTGAAAATCGCCTTTTAGCGCGGAATAAGTGCGCATCATCATATCAAGCGGCCTATGACTTGTCGTCGTGACAGGTGACAACGAGTTAGTTGATCGATTTTTTCATTAAGGGGCCTACAGACACGCGAACATTTCCAGAGATTAGTACGCGCGTACAAGTTTGCGCATACTCTCTTCGTGTGTAGACAATATCCGCCTAAAATATCTCTCGAAGATTAGTTCGCGCGCACAATGTACGCGAGCAAATCTCTCGGTGTCTAGGCAAAACGCATTGATAATATCGTGTCTATGTTTAGAACCTTTAGGGGCCTACAGACACGCGAACATTTCTCGAGATTAGTACGCGCGTACAAGTTTGCGCATACTAATCTCTTCGTGTGTAGACAATATCCGCCTAAAATATCTCTCGAAGATTAGTTCGCGCGCACAATGTACGCGAGCAAATCTCTCGGTGTCTAGGCAAAACGCATTGATAATATCGTGTCAATGTTTAGAACCTTTAGGGGCCTACAGACACGCGAACATTTCTCGAGATTAGTACGCGCGTACAAGTTTGCGCATACTAATCTTTTCTTGTGTAGACAATATCCGCCTAAAATATCTCTCATAGATTAGTTCGCGCGCACAATGTTCGCGAGCAAATCTCGGTGTCTAGGCAAAACGCATTGATAATATCGTGTTTATGTTTAGAACGTTTAATTTTGTCTTCGTGTGTGTAGGCAATTCCACCAAACGTAAATGTATGCAGAGATTAGTTCGCGCGTACTAATCTCAAGAAATGCTCGCGTGTCTGTAGGCCCCTTTTAATTTTGTCTTCGTGTGTGTAGGCAATTCCACCAAACGTACATGTATGCAGAGATTAGTTCGCGTACTAATCTCAAGAAATGCTCGCGTGTCTGTAGGCCCCTTTAGGGTTTACTAATATGGTAGATGGGCACTTTTTTAAGACTTCGTAGTTATTAGTTATGATAGAAAATAGTTCGATATTGAGGCTTCCATCGTCTAAATTAGACAAGCTTACCTCCGTGCGTTTTCATTTTACCTGAAACTCTCTATCCATTTTATCTAAATTGGTCATTAGAATACTCCACACGAATACTCTGTTTAAACAGTGAGTCCGGATTTCCTTTAAATGTCTGGAAATGATTATGCGGCGCATTCATCTTCAATTTTAACACATTCCCAGGTGACATAAGCCTGGCATTGCATCCTTTGTATTCTTGTGTGCACCGCCATTTTAATTTGTTCGCGTATATCTTCTTAAGTTTGCACTCGTATCGATGTAGAATCATGATCGGGTATTTACGTCCAGCTACGAAAAATATTGTGGCTAAAATGAAAAAGCAAATAATATTAAATTAAATCAGTGGGTCGTGGAGTAGTGCTAGTGCTACGGAGCCATGGTACTACCTTATTTTTCTACAAAAATACGTTTTTTTATTTTTAAAACATATTAATGGGTAGATATCTGGAAAGTGACAGATTTTGAGCAAAAATTGTGGACATACATGAAACTTTATATACAAATAAAAAAAATCAATGAAAATTTGACCAAAGTACCAAATAACATGTTGCCATGGAAAAACGTTCAAATTTTAAAATATTTTCTGTTTTTTTGGCCATTTTTTAATTTTAGCATATCAGGTTACTGATGCACTTCACAGGTAACTGATAACCACTAATAAACTTCACAAATGTTGGGATAAAATATAGAACTAACCTTTAATATTTGATTTCTTTTTAAAACAAGTATATTTTTTTATTTTTTCTTTCAGAATTAATAGCTTTTGCAGTACAGGTAACTGACAACTATAACAGGTAACTGATTATAAGAACAAACAAAATTATTTTGAAAAATGTTTTAATTAAAAAAAATGCTAAAATTTGTATATAAAAGTCACAAACGCATTTTTTTATGGAAGGGGGTGGGGGGTAAGGGTGGGAGGAATATTTTTTGTTATTGTTGTATTGTCATCGGACCACTATATGTATACCAAATTTCATCCAAATCGGATAATGGGAAGTGTCAAAAACGCATTTTTCTATAGATGGGGGTGGGGGTAGAAGTGAGAAGATATTTTTTTCAATGCTGTATTGTCATCGGACCACTATATGTATACCAAATTTAATCCAAATCGGATAATGGGAAGGGTGTCAAAAACGCATTTTCTATGGAAGGGGGTGGGGGTAGGGGTGGGAGGATATTTTTTTCTTAATGTTGTATTGTCATCGGACCACTATGTGAATACCAAATTTCAGCCAAATCGGATAATGGGAAGTGTATCAAAAACGCATTTTTTTATGAAAGGGGGTGGGGGTAGGAGTGGGACGATATTTTTTTCTTAGTATTGTATTGTCATCGGATCACTATATGTATACCAAATTTCATTCAAATCGGATAACGGGAAGTGTGTCAAAAACAAATTTTTCTATGGAAGGGGGTGGGGGTAGGGGTGGGAGGATATTTTTTTCTTATTGTTGTATTATCATCGGACCACTATGTGTATACCAATCGGATAACGGGAAGTGTGTCAAAAACACATTTTTCTATAGGATAGGTGGGTATAGGGGTGGGAGGATATTTTTTTCTAAATGTTGTGTTGTCATGTTTCATCGAAATCGGATAATGGGAAGTGTGTCAAAAACGTTTCACAAGATTTGATAGTTAGATAGTTAGTTAGAACATGTGAAGCTAAATAAAAGCTTGTAAAAAACGAGTCAGTTACTTGTAGAGCAGGTCAGTAAATTGTAAGTATTCTAACAGGTAACGGATGCACAGGTAACTGATGATTTTGTCACGTTTTGTCAGATATTATTAATACTACTAAAATTGAATCTAATAAACAAGAAAACTCAAAAAGTGTATCCTATTGTAATTATGTTTCACCATTTTTCAAATTGTTTATTTGTTGTTCTACCTTTTAAAAACTTACCAGGTTACTGATCAAACTGAAGGTTACACACGCGAGTATGGATCGGTTAAAGGACACACCCACTGTCTTAGACGTGTGACATCGAATTAAACCGTTGGCGCGTTTTCCGAATCACAGAGCTCTTTTTCACTTAGCAACTGAAGGTCAACAATGATCGAATGATGCCAAATGGATAAAAAATCTGAAGACACAGGTAACTGATGCAATTTTTGGTGACAAAGTTGAAATTTGAATATTTAAAAACAACTAACTTTTGTTTTTAATGTTTACTAAGAAATTACTCCAATAAATAATTATAAGAACATAATTTAATTAAAATATAGTGAAATTCTAATTGTTCACACTCCAGGTTACTGACGATTGTTACATAAAACCTCTCTTATCTAAAGGAAATATTTTTTATAATCTTCCAAGAATGAACTTGCTTGTCAGTTATTTAATAGAACTATAAAAATAAAATTAGTTTTATATAAAAAAAAATATTTTAACATGTTTTTGTGTAGGTCACATTAAAATCCGTCACTTTCCAGATATTCACCCTAATATGTTTGTTATTTTATGCATTTCTTTTGGATTTATATAAACCCTGTGCAATGCAGTGGATCATACTCCGTATCGATAACGCGCGACGCCTGGCTGGCCCGCTGCCTGCCGTTGAAACGCAAAGTAAGTGGGGGGGGGGGGTGAAATGTGTGCCGCTTATCTGCTGGCGCGAACAGATAGAGATTTTTACCAGTGGCCTATATGAGCGACAGAGTTGGACAATTTTTACATTGTATAATGTAAAGAATTAACTTAAATTTGTGCCAGACACGCCAACCAGTTAATGTGCAGTTAGTCGTCTTGTTCTTGTTCGTAGAGCATGTATGCTTTAATTTAAGCCATCTAAATTACGGAATAAACAAGATATCTATACCCTGCATATTGTTCCATTTTTAAGTGAAAATTAATAAAGTTAGCGTCTTAAAAAATTCTTTTAGTGGTTTTTCGCTAGAGGAAAAACTAAAAATTAAAGAATTAGGCCGGTCACTACGTGATTTAATAATTGAAAAACAAACGTGGAAGTGGACAACAATCGCGTTGTCGTAAATTTATTAAAACTATTTGTGATAAAAATAATGTTTATTTTTGTAACTTTTTTATAAATACCTATACCTAAAGACTGTAAACTAAGGGTAAGTTAAGTTATTATTTAAATTAATTCATCAGAATTCTTGAAAAATTTGGGTGGTATAATTTGGGTAGGTCTGGGTTAGTTTCTTTAAAAAGCTAGGGTTAGAAAGCTGTTTATATTGTCAAATAGGTAAAATATTAAAATCAGATTTTCATAAAATTTATTATTTTAAAATTATTTAAAAAAACAACTTTCTCCTAAATGCTGATGAGGCAGTACCTATAAAATAATAAAAGTTCAGTGAACGAACTTCGCTTTGATGTGTCAGCAATTATGGCCCTGGCAACGACCCATCGCCAATAAGTGCTGACGAAGGAAGAAAGTTGTATTGGGAGGTGCTGGCTCATTAGCGGGTATCAGTAAGTAAATGAAAGTAAAAGAGTACAGAGCCCAAAGATGTGTCCTGACTGTGTCTGGTTTTATTACGAGTATTACTGTAAGTATCTTTATATTTATATTGGATATAATTTTATAAAAGAAAGGGAATTTTAATATTACCAATACATGTCTTAAACCATTACATTTTTTCATTCCAAAGCTATTTAATTTTACATTTAAAGAAAATATATATTGGTAAGGTTGTTTAGAGACTGACGATCCTCATCTTCTCCAACAACCCTACCGATATGGCTCGCACCCAATAGTCGCTAAAGCCGGGGTGCGACAGTATACCGAAAATAAGTTTTAAAAAAATACACAAGTAGAAGAAGAGGTTTTAAACAGATTTGCTGAAGATCCCAGACGTTACGTTTTACCAATGAGTATATGACTCATATAGAGTGGCAACCGGCGAGCTTTGCAACATTGAGGGGCAGATGGCGCTGAAATAAATTCGTCTGGTACGCAATATTCAGGAACTACTAGTACGATTTGCCATGCCTATTATACAAATGCCATTAGATTATATATATATTTATCGGTTTCACAACGTTCTACGTCTTCCGATACCCAATCTCCACTCGTTTCTGTTTGCCCATAATTCATCATCTAGGCCTCTTATTCTTATTTCACTATCTATTCCTTCTCTCCAGCTTCTCCTCGGCCTTCCTCGTTTTCTTCGGCCAGTTGGTTTCCATTGTAATATTTGTTTAGGTAGTCTTCCATCATCCATTCTTTGTACATGTCCGTACCACACCAGTTGTTTTGTTCTTATATCATCCACTAGAGTACGTTCACCCACTGTCATAATTTGTCTTATTCTTTGATTGGTAACTCTTTCTCTTTTTGATTTCCCTGCTGCTCTTCTCCAATAGTCCATCTCCGTAGCGGAAAGCATTTTTTCTGTTCTATCTTTGATTGGCCATACTTCTGAGCCGTATGTAATAATACTTTTAACAATGGTGTTATATATAAGCTTTTTGTTATGTTTTGATATACTCTGGTCCCAAATTATTCCATTTAATAAAGTTATTGCTTTTCTTCCTTGTACGTTTCTATCTTTTATAGCTTTTTCTAGTGTTCCGTCAGCTGTAATTTTTAGACCCAAGTATTTATATTCATCACAGGACTGAATTCGCTGCCCAGTATTTAAGATTAGATCCTGTTTCGTTCCACCAATACACATATACTCTGTCTTATTGATATTAACCTCTAGTCCCCACTTATTGTACTCTTCTATTAGTTTTCGTGTCATATATTCGAGGTCGTCATAATCCTGAGCCACCACCACCATACATTAGATTATAGCAGTCACTAAATACTGCCTACTAGACGAGTTTATTTCAGCGCCATCTGCCCTTCAATGATGCAAATATCTCAGAAACGTGTTACTACTATATTCCGAAATTGATGCATAACGGAGTTTTTCAGTTTTAAACTGCCAAAAAACTTTTATTAACAATAATGGATTTTGACCAAAATTTAATCACCTCTTTACAATATTGTATTTTAATTTTATTTATTTCGTATAGAACATATAAAAATACTCTGCCAATATATGGGCCCCTAAGCTCACACTAGGTACTATAGTTATAGTGTACGTGTGAGCTAATATAACTAAAAACTGAAATATATTTTATTCAACTCCAGACTAAATTACCTTTTGTTTGATACCACACAAGCCATGTTTTGACTCAAATTTTTGAAATCTACCCCCACCCTTAAAAAAAACAAAAACTATAATGTATTTTGTTAAACTCCGGACTCAATTACCTTTCGTTTGATATCACACACGTCATATTTTCACTTAAACTCTAATTTTTGAAATATACCCCAACCCTTTTTTTTAAATAAATTAAAATGTATTTTGTTTAACTCCAGACTCAATTACCTTTCGTTTGATATCACACACGCCATATTTTCACATAAACTCTAATTTTTGAAATCTACCCCCACCCTTTTATTTGGTTTGTGTTGGGTGGATTTTGTTCATTTTTAAACGGGACCATCTCGACCTAAGACCCAGCCTAGGTACCAAATTTCATTAAAATCAGCCAAGCGGTTTTTGAGTTATGCGCGTTGGTCGTTACAGACAGACAGACAGACAGACAGACAGACAGACAGACAGACAGACAGACAGACAGACAGACAGACAGACAGACAGACAGACAGACAGACAGACAGACAGACAGACAGACAGACAGACAGACAGACAGACAGACAGACAGACAGACAGACAGACAGACAGACAGACAGACAGACAGACAGACAGACAGACAGACAGACAGACAGACAGACAGACAGACAGACAGACAGACAGACAGACAGACAGACAGACAGACAGACAGACAGACAGACAGACAGACAGACAGACAGACAGACAGACAGACAGACAGACAGACAGACAGACAGACAGACAGACAGACAGACAGACAGACAGACAGACAGACAGACAGACAGACAGACAGACAGACAGACAGACAGACAGACAGACAGACAGACAGACAGACAGACAGACAGACAGACAGACAGACAGACAGACAGACAGACAGACAGACAGACAGACAGACAGACAGACAGACAGACAGACAGACAGACAGACAGACAGACAGACAGACAGACAGACAGACAGACAGACAGACAGACAGACAGACAGACAGACAGACAGACAGACAGACAGACAGACAGACAGACAGACAGACAGACAGACAGACAGACAGACAGACAGACAGACAGACAGACAGACAGACAGACAGACAGACAGACAGACAGACAGACAGACAGACAGACAGACAGACAGACAGACAGACAGACAGACAGACAGACAGACAGACAGACAGACAGACAGACAGACAGACAGACAGACAGACAGACAGACAGACAGACAGACAGACAGACAGACAGACAGACAGACAGACAGACAGACAGACAGACAGACAGACAGACAGACAGACAGACAGACAGACAGACAGACAGACAGACAGACAGACAGACAGACAGACAGACAGACAGACAGACAGACAGACAGACAGACAGACAGACAGACAGACAGACAGACAGACAGACAGACAGACAGACAGACAGACAGACGGCGCAACAAAAATATGTGTGAGCTAAAAATATTTTTCCTTCCTAGCCCGCGTAGCAATGGCTAGAGAAGGTGCTAGTTTCGACGAAAAAATTTTAGCTCACACATATACTATACTATAGTAGTGTGAGCTATGGTGATCCTAATTTTTTCGAGAAAAAAAAAGTTGCTCCGATTTCAAAAATTTTTATATATCTTTGCGTTTCAGATGATTTTGAAACTTTTTTGTTGCGCCGTCTGTCTGTCTGTCTGTCTGTCTGTATGTCTGTCTGTCTGTATGTATGTCTGTCTGTAACGACCAACGCGCATAACTCAAAAACCGCCTGGCCGATTTTAATGAAATTTGGTACCTAGACTGGGTCTTGGGTCGAGATGGTCCCATTTAAAAATGAACAAAATCCACAGAACAGAAACCAAATAAAAGGGTGGGGGTAGATTTCAAAAATTAGAGTTTATGTGAAAATATGGCGTGTGTGATATCAAACGAAAGGTAATTGAGTCTGGAGTTAAACAAAATACATTTTAATTTATTTTAAAAAAAGAGTGGGGGTATATTTCAAAAATTAGAGTTTAAGTGAAAATATGGCGTGTGTTATATCAAACGAAAGGTAATTGAGTCCGGAGTTTAACAAAATACATTTTAGTTTTTGTTTTTTTTAAGGGTGGGGAATATTTTAAAAATTTGAGTTTATGTCAAAACATGGCTTGTGTGGTATCAAACAAAAGGTAATTTAGTCTGGAGTTGAATAAAATATATTTCAATTTTTAGTTATATTAGCTCACACGTACACTATAACTATAGTACCTAGTGTGAGCTTAGGGGCCCATGTATTGGCAGAGTATTTTTTGAGGTAACGCCAAAAATGTTTTATTTATCTGGGTGTATTTTGACCTATCCTAGAAATATCGTCGTGATGTCTGTCTGTGTGTATGTCTGTCCGTAACACCATAGCTCCTAAACTGTTAAACCGATGTTCATAAAATTTTCAGGTAAAATAATGTTCGACACTCTAATGAGCTGATTAGATTCATTACTGCTCATTAAATTTTTTTTTAAATGATAACTTGTTAACAGAGCATCGCATCAATATGCGGTTTTCGCAGTATAGTAGACTACATTTTGCTCAATAATTTGTGTTGTAAGCAAAAACTTTGTAGGCGCTTTAGTTTCTGAGAAAATTTTCTTAGTTTTTTTTTATAAATTGGTTTTTGCAAAAACCACTTTAAAATTAAACAAAACATTTTTTTTTTCAAAAGCGATTCTTTTATAAAAATTAGTTAAGTATGTCGGATTGATGGATTTAAAAACAAAGTTGAATTATCATTTAAAGTAGCCCTCAGCCTAGGTCAGTAAGAAATTTGTTTTGACATTTATTATTATCATAATTAAATTAAATTTATCCATGTTTACTTATATTTTTATTTGAATAAAATAAAAACAAATTTTATTTTTATTTTTGCAACATGATTTTTTTAATAACTTCTATTGTACTACAAGGTGTACAAATTTAAAAATAACCAAAATACGGCCGAGTTTTTCTAGCTAAACGAAAACGACGCCGGGACACAATGTACAGCGTGTCTCACTTTCGATGGGATTAAATGGGAAACTCCTTAAAAATGGCGTAATCAGATTCTTGCTATACCCCGTGGATTCGCTAATACAGGGAGTTTTTGAAAACATTGCATTTTTAATAATTCCCTGTATCTCGCTTATTTTGCAAGATATTTTTATTGCAACTTTTTTATAGTAAAATATTGACGGTATCAATTTTTTTAAATATTGTTTTTAGGATATGGTATTTATCATAAAAAAAACTAAATACGGACCCGGATTTTTTATTATCTGCTATTTTAATTGGTTTTAAGCTATTATTATCCTAAAATGATAAAACTTTAATATTTTTTTGACTGAAAGTTAAACAAAAATATTTAATATTAAAAGAAAATTAGTCCAAACCTGGAAGTTTCCAACGCAAATATATATTAAAAATTGCAAGACACACTAGTTGAACTTTTTTTAGTATATCTGTTTTGAAATGTTAATTAAACGATTAATAAATAAAGAAAAAAACGTTAAAAAGTTACAAAATTATTATCATAGTAATTATTTGATGGTAGCACAGCAACTCATGAAATTTACTTCAACATGGAAAAACAAAAGCGTGGAGTTGACATTGTAATTTTACTTGTCATTTTTTCAAAATTATTCTAAAATGGCTAGAAATCGACCAGATTTTGAAAAAAATGTGACATGTTTGACTGCTTTATTCAAGCAACAAAATCCCAATATTTAAACGGCAGAAATATTTTTATGCAAAATGCGTTAAGAAAAATTACTCAAAAATGCTAAGAATGTCTTACACATAATAGCAATCAGTTGGAAAATTTATATCATTAAAGAAAAATTAGTTATTGTTTTTGTATTTGTCATGTCAAATAAATCTTCAAATTAACGTAAAACCATTCTAATTTCCCAAGTATCAAAACAGTTAAACTAAAAATCGTTCAACTATCCATTTTTAATTTTTAATTACGTTGGAAATTTCCAGGTTTGGACTAAACATTTTTTTTAAATATACTTTTTTTACCTTAAAAAAACAAATATTTAATTTTTATTATTTTGTGATAATAATAGAATGAAACCAATCAAAATAGTAATAAAAAAAATCCAGGTCCGTATTTATTTATTTTTTTTGTGATAAATACCATATCTCAAAAACTAAACAATATTTTAAAAAATTGACAACGTCATTCTTTTCTTCTAAAAAAGTTGCAATAAAATGGTTTTTACAGAATAAAAATATCTTACAAAATAGGCGAGATATAAGGGATTATTAAAAATGCAATTTTTTCAAAAACTCCCTGTATTAGCGAAACTACGGGGTATAGCAAAAATCTGATTACAGCATTTTTAAGGGCTCAAAAAAAGAGCATAGTAAGGTGCAATCAAAAATTCGATATCTTTAATAATAACCGAGTTTCCCATTTAATCCCATCGAAAATGGGACACATTATACACCGCAAGTAATGTGATCTAATTTTTTATAATTATGTTTATACGAGTAGTATCAAACGGAAAAACTTCCAATGTTTTACAACTCGTCACAATAAACATTACACCAGCCTTAAAAATAAATAAAATTAAATAACCGAACCGAACCGAAGAGCGAAAAAAAAGAATCAAACAATAAAAACTATCCATAGAATGCATGTACAAGTTTTATGGATTCCTTAAGATAAGGAGTTAACTTTTAAAGGTTAAATCCCCTTCAAAATATTCTATCTTAACTTGTTGTGCCATAAGGTTTTGTAAGCTTCCCTTAAACGTGGGATAATGGGTATGTTCAATCGATTTAATTCTTAAAGTTTTCCCGTAAGACATAACTCTGACTTTGCATTTGCTTGTCACTGCTTGCGTGCACATCCACACACTTTTGTCTGGATTGCGAACTTGAAGTTTGTATTCGTACTTGTCCAGGACCAAAATTGGGTATTTGCGACCTGGGGCAAAATATACCGTTCCTAAAAACACCAGGGTATAAGTGAATAGCTTAAATAAAAAAGGACAATTTACTACGTTTATTTAAGTAGTAATGTTACTCGGCAGAAAAATGCTGTATCGCATCGCTGTAATTTTTTTAATGATATAACTTACATCAACAATTTATATAATCTCCAAGGTAGCACAAAGAATTGTTTTGATTTATACTTGATTTTATCCTGATTGATTTTGTCTTCTTATTTACCAAACCAAACATTTGGTTATTTCTAGTGTTGCCGCCGAGATGAGAGATTCTCACCTCTCGTCTCGTCTAGCCCTTCCTCGACGAGCTCGAGACGAGACGAGATAAAGACCCTTTCTCGTAGAGAGATTCTCGTTTTCTCAAGCAAAAGAGGTTGGTTTAATAAATTTTTTGTTCGTATTGACCTATTATAGAGCTAAGCTAATATTTATGTACTGTTTTTTTTTTAAAAGGTATGCAACAATAGGGTGTTTAAATATATATTTATTTTTAGATATCTCTTTAGGTCTTGGGAATCATTATTATTTTAAGCATTAAGAAACAATCAAAAATTGCTTTTTTAAAACAAAATTTTCTAAATACATTCTACTTACTGCATTCTACATACATACTAGTCCTGCCTATGCACTGCCTAGTCTTGCATAGTACTGCTTAGTCCTACATTTAGCCTGCATGTGCACTGCCTAATCCTGCATTTAGAGGTACTCCCTAGTAATGCCTAATAACTAGCTAGCACCGCCTAAAAATTTTTACACCTTTCTGCCTATTATAGTTGTTCACCCCTTGTAATAAACATAACCTCAAAAATTTTACCGTCATTTACGAAAAAGTTATATATATATTATAGACAATGTGAGAAAAATTAATAGAAATAATTTAGTTATACTCACATCAAAGTGATCTTCACAAATGTAAAGTGAAGATGTATTAGATAAGGCCCTTGGGTCTCTTCGAGCAAGTTCTAGCCACTTTTTCCGTTCTTTTATGCTGTAGGCACATGAATAAATAGATTTTCAGGTGTTTTTATGCTAGTATTCGAATACTGAGGTACTACACACCACTTATAGGACATTTTTTTACATAAAAAACAGTATAAACACAGACCAAAAACAAATAAACACTTGAATGCCGTGTATCTGTCCGCGAGTTTACTGCGCTGTGACGTCATTGCGACGCCATGCTAGAAATGAGCGTTTTAGCGGCAAATTCAAATCGGAAATTAGAAAACTTGATTTTAAATGTAGTCATGATAAAACAAACTATTTTAATAATTTTCCGTAGCATATTAGCATGTACAGCATGTCCCATTTTCGATAGGATTAAATGGGAAACTCGGTAATTATTAAAGATATCGATTTTCTGATTGCACCTTACTGTGCTCTTTTTTGGAGCCCTTAAAAATGGTGTAATCAGATTTTTGCTATACCCCGTGGTTTCGCTAATACAGGGAGTTTTTGAAAAAATTGCATTTTAATTAATTCCTTGTATCTCGCTTATTTTGCAAGATATTTTTATTCTGTAAAAACCTTTCTATGGCAACTTTTTTAGAGCAAAATAATGACGTTTTTTTTAAATATTGTTTAGTATGGTATTTATCATAAAAAAAATAAATACGGACCTGGATTTTTTTTATTACTATTTTGATTGGTTCCATGCTATTATTATCTTAAAATGATAAAACTTTAATATTTTTTTGATTTAAGGTTAAAAAAACTATTTAATATTTGAATAAAAAAATATAGTCCAAACCTGGAAATTTCCAACGTAATTATAAATTAAAAATTGCAAGACACACTAGTTGAACGATTTTTAGTTTATCTGTTTTGAAATGATAATTAAAAGATTTATAAATAAAGTAAAAAACGTTAAAAAGTTACAAAAATAATATCATACTAATTATTTGATGGTAGCACAGCAGGTCGTGAAATTTACAAAACAAAAGCGTGGAATTGACATTGTCATTTTACTTGTCATTTTTGTGAATGGCTTACAATTATTTTAAACTGGCTAGAAATCGACCATATCCAGATTTTGAAAAATGTGATATGTTTAAATCCTTCATTCAAGCAACAAAATCCCAATATTTAAATGGCAGAAATATTTTTATGCAAAATGCGTTAAGAAAAATTACTCAAAAATGCCAACAATGTCTTACACATAATGGTAATCAGAAAAATTAGTTCTTTTTTGTAATTTGTTTTTTTTTTGTATTTTTCGTAGACTTTGTTTTAAATAAATCTGTAAATTAACGTAAAACCATTTTAATATGCTAAGTATCAAAACAGTTAAACTAAAAATTGTTTAACTAGCAATTTTTAATTTATATTTATGTTGGAAATATCCAGATTTGGACTAATTTTTTTTTAAATATTAAATATTTTTTTTTACCTTAAAATAAAAAATTTTTAAATTTTTATTATTTTATGGTAATACTAGCATGAAACCAATCAAAATAGTAATTAAAAAAATCCAGGTCCATATTTAATTTTTTTATGATAAATACCATATCTCAAAAACTAAACAATATTTTAAAAAGTTGACAACGTCATTATTTTCTTCTAAACAAGTTGCTATGAAAACGTTTTTACAGAATAAAAATATCTCGCAAAATAAGCGAGATAGAAGGGATTATTAAAAATACAATTTTTTCAAAAACTCCCTGTATTAGCGAAACTACGGGGTATAGCAAAAATCTGATTACGCCATTTTTAAGGGCTCAAAAAAGATCAAGGTAAGGTGCAATCAGAAAATCAATATCTTTAATAATAACCGAGTTTCCCATTTAATCCCATCGAAAATGGGACACGCTGTACTGTGGCTTACCTTTCGTTTACTTGAAACACAAACTTTGTGCTTGAAACAAGATGGACAAAAGTGTAATTTAATTGTACTGGTACAGTTGATGCTTATTAACGAAATTTTTTTTTGCAAATTATTCATAAGCGGGAAATTTTAGTTTTCTTTCTAGCTTTTGGCGTAAATTTTGCTATTTAAGAATTTGTTGATTTAAAAAAAAATGTTTTTGGACGATTCTTTAAAGAGCTAAAATTCTGAAAATCAAATAATTTTCTTGTTTATTTTGAAAAATATGGAAAATTCTGATGAAAAATCTGCGAGTTAAAAAAAGTTTAATTGTCTCTTGTGCATTTATATTAAAAATACATAGAAATTTCATGCAAAAACATGTTGTTCCCTTAAAAAATACGAAAAGTTATGATTAAAAGAAAGTTGTTTTAAAAAAAGTTTTGGTTAGTTTTGAGAAAAACACATTTATGCAAGGAACCGAACCGAACCGAACCGAATCGAACCGAACCGAACCGAACCGAACCGAACCGAACCGAACCAACTATTTTAAATAATATATTTATTTCTTTATTTTTTAGGAATTATTTTATTGGCAAATCTTTTTCTCAACTCTTATTTAATCAACGTGGTATTTTGGAACATATATTCTGCCGTTCTTAGTAAAACCCACCTATCTCCGTTTTCACTTATTTTGAGAAAATCGAGTTTGAAGTTTAAATGCTTGCCAAGAGATACATAGTGATATATTTTTTTGTGTGCATTTTGTGTCCTGTTATAGAATCAGGTAGGTATTCGTGGGTAGAGGACAGACCAAAAAGAAACTAAGGTACCTTTGGCAACGTTTCGGATTTAATTAATCCTTTTTCAAGCCTCAGATGGAAATGGACCCAAGAAACATTTCTATCTGAGGCTTGAAAAAGGATTAATTAAATCCGAAACGTTGCCAAAGGTACCTTAGTTTCTTTTTGGTCTGTCCTCTATACACGAATACCTACCTGAATATATTTTTTGTTGGTAAAGGTTTATGGGTTTCTAGTAGCCATATGTAAGTAATAAAACAAAAAAAAAGTTACAAATTATTGCCTAATTAAAGCCACTTTCGGTCCTAACTCATTTTTGATTTTTTTGCAGATAGGTAGGTCTTACTTAGGACGGCAGTATTGTATTTACTTCTTTATTTATTGTATGTATGCATATACAAAGTAGATCCCAGAATGGACTCACATTTTTATTTTGGAAAAAAGTAAGTACCATAAATAGAAGCGAGAGAAGAGTCCTATCATCGAGACGAGAGACCCATTTTATCTCGCACAACGAGGCGAGACTAGAGAAGGACATCTCTCGTCTCGTCTCGCGGCAACACTATAAATAACTTATAGTTCTCAAAACATTTATTAATAGTAAATAATTTAGTTCCTAAGAATAATAAGTAACATTAACTGTTTGTGAAACAAGACCCCTATAATCTCCGTGAAAGCAAGGAGGATGATTGTGACTGACACTCGATTTGATCCTGATGGTTTTCCCGGAAGAAATAATTCTGGATTTGCACCTGGTTTTGCCTTTGTATTTGCAACACCAAATGCTTTGGTATTCCTTTCTCATCTGAATGACATATTCGTAGTTATTGACCAACATGATTGGATGTTTGATGCCCGCTTTGAAGTGGATGACCGCTAAAAATATATTAAAAGTTTCTTAGAATTTGTAAACAATTATCGTCCTGAAAATATAAGAAAAAAATATGTAACTAAACTTTATTTATTAAAAATTATATTTAAACACGTAGTTCCAAAGTTATTTTGTATGAAACTATTTTTTATATCTTGTAGTCAGTTTTATTTACTGTAATATTAACAATTTGAGAAGTCAACTGAGTAATATCTCCCTTAAAAGTAGTTGGGTGGTTGTGAGCAACGGAGTTAGTTTTAAGGTTTTTTCCATACGTGTATACTTTAGACCTGCATTTAAAATTAGCTTTTTGTTCATAGGTGCAACACCAGGTGCTCTTCGTCTCCTGTCGTGATTTAAGACTGTATTCATAGTTCCTGATCACTATCTTAGGATGTTTGCGGGCCAGGTTAAAGTAGATTATTCCTTAAAATTAATTGGTGGTAATTTTATTGTATACATAATAATATACACTATAGAGTCAAGGCTATCCCACAAGCATTTACTTCTCTTTCTTCTCTCTTTAATTCTCTTGACCATAATCTTTATAATAATTTATTGCCTGAAGGTATCAAAAACTTGGAACTAAATAAATTTAAAATTAAAATTAAAACCTATTTTATTGATAATGCTTTTTATTCGGTCATCGAATACAGGCCACTTTGAGGTAGAAAACTCGAAAAACGTGTACAGGGTGTCCCAAATTGGGCACTTTTAGGGGGTTCAAGGTACTTCTAAGGTAGACAGAGAAAAACTGACCACGCATTGCGAAGCTCAAGTTTCAAGGGAAGACTTATAGTGGAAACTGCATTTTGAAATATCGTCTCGTCTTTGAGCTACGGGGGTTTTTTGGAAAGTCTGCATTTTGGAAGGGGTTCTATAACTTTGTCATTAGTGGAAATTTTGATTTAGAGTAAATTGCAATTTTATAGACTATGTCACGAGGAATTCACCCGCTAAATTAAATTTTAACTGTCACTTTTAGTTTTTGAGATATGACATAAAGTTGCATTTTTTCTTATGGAATGGCGTATATTTTAATTAATTTTCGAATTCGTCATTGAATTATTTTCAAAATGATGTATCATATGTCATAGTTTGATTGAGCGGTTTAGGAGATATTCAGCTTTTTCACTTATTTCTAGTGCGCTATGATTATTTGCTGAGGCAGGTAAAGGCACTCCAGTATTTTTATTATTTTACTCAGTAACAAATAAATATAGTAAGGCTGGTTTGGAAAAATTATAATTCAGCTGACAGCCCTCAAAGCCTAGTTATAAAAAGTTTTAAAAAAATTATACATATTTCAAAATAAAATTATAACGCTTTTGTGAAAAATAATTTCATATCAAAGCGTAATGTCAAATTGTTTAAACAATTGAAAACAATGACAAAACGCCAAGACGCAAGGCCAACTTGATTTGCATAGTATAAGATAACAAAACTATAGGAGCATTGAAGTAGGATTTGACCGCAAGGCTTTCACGTCAATGGCGCATGACGTTATTCAACGCACACTAGGCAAAAATAAAAAACTTTAATTATCTCCGAAACCGCTCAATCAAACTATGACATATGATACATCATTTTGAAAAGAATTCAATCACGAATTCGAAAATTAATTAAAATATAGGCTATTCCATAAGAAAAAATGCAACTTTATGTCATATCTCAAAAAGTAAAAGTGACAGTTAAAATTTAATTTAGCGGTTGAATTCCTCGTGACAAAGTCTATAAAATTGCAATTTACTCTAAATCAATATTTCCAATAATAACAAAGTTATAGACCCCCCTCCAAAATGCAGACTTTTCAAAAAGCTCAAATAAGAGACGATATTTCAAAATGCGGTTCATCATCACTATAAGTCTTCTCTTGAAATTTGAGCCTCGTAATGCGTGGTCAGTTTTTCTTTGTCTTCCCTAGAAGTACCTTAAACCCCCCAAAAGTGCCCAATTTGGGACACCCTGTACATAGTTTAAGTGCAATTAAATGCCACCTAAGTTCTGGTGAACTTGTATGTGGCAGAAACTTATAGTTTTAGTCATTGGGTAAATATTATTGAAAAAAAGCCCAAGACAAAACTAACCAAAGGACTAAACTAAGGAAAAAAAACATACAATTAAAGATGTCTTTAGATACAAAAAGGTTTATTAAAAATTATTGCTCATACTCGATATTAACAATTTGAGAAGTCAACTGAGTAATATCTCCCTTAAAGGTAGTTGGATGGTTGTGAGCGACGGAGTTAATTTTGAGGTTTTTTCCATACGTGTACACTTTAGACCTGCATTTAAAATTAGCTTTTTGTTCATAGGTGCAACACCAGGTGCTCTTTGTCTCCTGCCGCAGTTTAAGAATGTATTCATAGTTCCTGATCACTATCTTAGGATGTTTGCGGGCTACGTTAAAGTAGATTATTCCTAAAAATTTATTTGTGGTAATTTTATTGTATACATAATAATAAACACTATAGAGTCAATGCTAAAAATCGAATTGGCCAAACAGCCCCCATAGCGTGACCTAGACACCCTGTATGTATTTTACTAGAGGGGTTGATTTATTTATTTGCTTGTTATGTAAAACTTGTTCGATTTTTTTATGACTTTTTACAATAAAGTTCATTAAAAATCCAAAAATACCAGTGTTAATCTTTTTAAAACAAAATTACACTACAAAAAAAAAACATTTTTTGATGTAATTTTTGTAAACACATCTAAATAAGTTTAAAAGTTGCCGAATATAAACAAATAGATGTAGGTGAGGCGATTATTTTCCACGGAGAAACGGACACATTTGCTTATGCTTTAAATTTAATTTTTGTATGAGCTAATGGAACGGCTCTAAAAAATTAAGGATTACTATACATTTAAAAAAAATTGTTTCACAAGAATAATATAATAATTATCATAATCTTCTCCACGGCGTCCGTTCGGAACTGAAAACAATGAGTTAACAAAGTATAAAGCAACTTCAAAAGGGTAAAGTCAACCATGGGCACCGGTGTTTCGGAAAAAGGCATCTCCAAACTATTTTCTGTTGTAGCTTATGTATATCTCCAGGGTAGAGTGGGAATGAAAGTCAAATATCTTAATTAACATTTTTACTTGAATAGAAAGATATTTTTTATAGAAATAAAAACTTTTCTTTATAATTATTATTTGCAAAAGATATTACAATTTTTGTAAGAAAAGAATAGTGTGTTAGTTAACTTCGGGTCAGGGATGGTGGTCATGGTGCCAAAAAAAGAAAAAGGACAATTAAAACGGATCCTATGAATATTTTTACAACTAAGGAAATCCTTGATATCTATATTAATAAAAAATACGTAACATTTTATTATAACAAAAATATGCTTATTATTTACTAAATTTATAACTTTGTCTAGTTTGAAAACATTGTAAATACTTAGAACAATACTTTTAACGAATATGATTTGTTTTCTTAGCTATGCATATTTATACAATAACACTTACGTAATGTGCATGAGACTCCAAAAAAAATTGCCAATTTATGGGCTCTTAAACTCACAAGATTAATATACAACTTAAAGGTAACAGACGTCTTTTTGGGTATTTTTCGTGCAAATTTGGACAAACGCTCGGACACGTCGATTTTGTGTACGAGGGGGACACTTTTTGGCTATCTTGAAATTTGGTAGCACGCACCATCTTCGAGGGGTATACTTTACCCCTATATTTTGAATAGGGAAACTGGGTCTAGTGATATCTTGTTTTGAAGGCCTCTTGAATGTCTTTACAACCATGTAAAAATTTCAAAAATCTATCCATTAGTTTTTGAGATAATTGCCTTCAAACTTTCAAATTTAACATGGACTGATAAAATAAAAATTTAATCAGAATTTTATATTTTTCGGATTTAATTTTTATTTTATCATTCCATGTAAAATTTAAAAATTTAAAAGCAAATATCTCAAAAACTAATCAATGGATTTTCAAAATTTTTACATGTTTATAAAGATATTCAAAAGATCTTCAAAACAAAGTACCACTAGACCCACTTTCCCTATTCAAAATATAGGGGTAAAGTATACCCCTCGAAGATGGTGCGTGCCACAAAAATTTCAAGATAGCCAAAGAGTGTCCCCCTTGCAAACAAAATCGACGTGTTCGAGCGTTTGTCCAAATTCGCACGAAAAATACCCAAAAACCCCTCTGTTACCTTTTAGTTGGAACACCCTGTATATTTTATATATAATGTACATAATACTCAAACCTACTTGATATCGTAAATAAATACAAATTTATATTTTATGCAAAATTTAGGGATAATTTTGACATTTGGTATAGAAGAACAAGCATTTACTCCCACTGTAATGTCTGGTAATTTTAGAAAGGCGCACAAAAAATGTTCAGGCTGTCTTACTGGGTGATTTATCCCCTAATATCATTTTTACAGTGTTTACTATATACAAAATGTTAACCTTAATATAATAAGTCGCGCTTTATTTACTTTACTTGCTATGAACTGTTTCCAAAAACTCAAGTTTTTTTCATCTGAATTTCCTATGTCTCGTATTCACATTGTACGAGGTGCGACAATTAAATTTTAAGACTGGCCCCCGTACAAACAGGTTTTAAATCTCCACGCCTTGGGCGGTTGGAGTTATTCACCTTGATGTGGGTTCTACTACCGCGCGCAATCTTGTCGTCTTTCCTCTGGTAGTTTGGCTTTCCTAGTGGTTTAAAGCGGGTCGTGCATAGCTCATTTGCCGGAATAACGACAAACGAAAAATTAAGCAACGTATTAATTTAAAGTAAAACTCAAAAAAACGGCTACTGAATGCTTTCGAATGCTAAAGGATGTGTATGGGGAGCAGTGTATATCTCGTGCAATGATTTTTATGTGGCATAAAAGCTTTTTTGAGGGTCGTAAAGAAGTAAAAGATGATGAACGAGAAGGGCGCTCGAACACATCCAAAACAGCAATAATAAACTATTTTAAAATATATAAGAAAACATACCGTAAAGTAATACATCATGCAAAAAGGAAGTTTTATGAAAATCGTATCAATAACTCAACAAATTTCCAAAAAGAATGTTGGTCTGTTAATGAATTTACTAATCGAAATAAACTTTCAACTGACATAAATACTGATTTATTACCAAATGATTTGAATGATTTTTATTGCTCTGTTGCAGAAAATATTACTAAAAAAATTAGCTGTAATGTTGATCCCATTTCATACCTTAACGATATCAACATAACTAATGCGTTTATTATATGAAACAAATCCTGATGAAATTAAATATACTTTAAATTTAATAAAAAATAAATCTTCTACTGGCATAGATGGTATTTCCTTAAATATACTAAAAGAATTACCTTTTATTGCAATTAAAACATTATCTGAAGCTATAAATCATCCATTTTTATTGGGATATTTTCCTTCTTGCCTTAAACTTGCTAAAATAATTCCAATATATAAAGGAGGTGATAAAAATACACCATCTAATTTTAGGCCAATATCTCTTTTATCAACTCTTTCAAAATTAATAGAAAAACTTATCAAATCGCGTTTAGAATTATATTTTTGTGAAAATAATATGATTAATATTAATCAATTTTTTTATGAAACAATTATTAAACAGTATTAATGATAACGAACATGCGGCTGCAATTTTTTGTGATATTTCTAAAGCTTTTGATTGTGTTAATCATGAAATTCTTCTTAAAAAATTATTTATTTATGGAATAAGAAACAACGCTTTAAGTTGGTTTAAATCATAATATAATCGCCTTCAATTTGTATCAATAAACAATTTAAATTCAAATAAAAATAATATTCAATGTGGTGTTCCTCAAGGTTCAGTACTAGGACCAATACTTTTTTTAATTTACATTAATGATTTACTAAATATTAAAATTTCTGGTTATTTTACAATATTTGCAGATGATACTACTATTCTTTGGAAAAATAAAAATATAGATGTTCTCTGGAATAATATAAAAAATGATATTATTTGTATAAAAACTTGGTTTGAATCAAACCAACTATCCCTTAATTTTTCAAAAACATATGTAATTGGTTTTAAAGAAATATCTCAACAAATTATAAATATAAATAATAATAAAATTAATACTACAGATAATATAAAATTTTTAGGACTTAACATAGACGAAAATTTAAAATTTCAAAACCATATTCATAATTTAAATAAAAAATTAAGTTCGGGTTGTTATTGTGTAAAAAGTATTACAAATGAATTAGGTAAATCAATAGGCAGAAATGTATACTTTTCTTTAATTGAATCAAACTTACGATATGGCATTCCTTTCTGGGGTACATGTTCAATGTATTTATTTAGATCAGTGTTTATTCTTCAAAAAAGAGCAATTAGGTATTTATGCAATGTAAATTCTAGATATCACTGCAAAGACTTGTTTATCAAAAATAATATTTTGACTCTTCCTTGTTTATATATTCTTGAAATAATTTGTCTGATAAATAAACATCTAAATTACTTTGAAATAAACCAAAATACTTATTCAACGAGACAAGTTAATAATCTTACATTACCTATACCACATTCATTTTTATTTAAAAAATCCATAATTTATAAACAATATAAAACTTAATAATAACTATAACATATTTAGAAATAAGTGCAAGGATTTTCTTATCACTAAAGCTTTTTATTCAATTAACGAATTTCTTGATCAGAGTTACAATTAAGGAATAATTTTAAACTTAAAATTCTCAATTATTATAAAAAAAACAAGTAAATTAAAAAAAAAATATATATATATATATATATATATATATATATATATATATATATATATATATATATATAGATATCCGCTGATCGTTGTGACATCCAAGCGTAAAAATTTTAGATATCTTGTGACATCCTTCGACGCCGTGACATCCAAATTCGGATGTCACAACGTTTTTCCATGTTTTTGGTACAGTTCTGATGGGGAGGGCCCGGGTGTACCTAAATTAAATGGATGTCATAGCATACCATGAGTCTGATAAAGAATACAGCAAAATTTTAAAAAAATTTTGACGCCAAAATTTCCGTGTATATTGGCGCGAGTATATTCAAGAATCGATCCAATTGATATTCATCACTCTGTGACATCCAATGTATATTTTCATCTTAATTGCACGCACTTGTAACATCCGTCAAAGCGACAACCTTGCATTATGCCTATTTTATTAATTAAATTTGGTTTATTTTTTATTTTGGGGCGGCTGTTGCCATGTGTTCTAGCGATTCACTTGACTTGCATCTTTGTAAAAATATTTAAAAATGTTAGCATAATAAATAATGTTAGCTAGCTTATTGGGAACATAAATATAAAATAAAAATAAATATTTCTTCATGTACCTCAGAGCAAAAGTGAATTAACTAACGGACTTGGATAGGGACTTGATACTATTTGTGATTTGCTATCTCCGTCCTCCTTTTTACCACGTAGTTAAAGTCAGATGAGTAAAAAGAGCGCTAAATTTTAACTCTATTCAGTGATTTTTTTACAAAAACAAGTCTGCTGAATCAAATTAGAATTCTTATAAATCAATCAATACATATATACCGGGTGGGCCAAAAAAAACCGCACAATTTTTTTTCATTATAACTTTTGAACTATACCATCGATTTTAATGGGACAAACTGCGCTTGGCAGAGAATTAATCAAAGTTTTGACTAATTATAATTATTTGTCAGCGATCTCAAAATCCAAGATGGCGGACAATATTAAAATGTACCCTTTAAAGATGCTGGTTTATTCTTATGTTGCAAACACATTTGAATTATTTTTTTAAATTAGTAGAAAAGCTGCGTTCTTGCCACGCACAAGGTATGAATCAGCAAAATCGGTTTGATGGTGATAGTGAAAATATTTTTGTTTCAACCATTGTTCTGAAAATTATACGATTGCCTTGCCAATCATGTCTGCATTTATTTCCCTACAAATTGATTACTACTGAACCTTTGACTTTGATGAAATAAAAAACATCCTGGTGAGATTGATGAAAAGATCATGATCAAAATTTATCGCCATCTTAAAATTTAAGATGGCGAACAGAATTATACTTTATTCTTAAAAATGGTGGGTTTATTCTGATTTTCTGGAAATATTTTAGATTTTTTTTTAATTTATAGAAAAGCACTACTTTTCCCGCGCACAACAAGGTACAAATTAGTAAAATCGGTGTATTGATTCTCAAAAAACCTATTACTGTTTTCGTCATTGTGTTACAGATTATACGATTGCATTGCCAACCCTGCCTGCATTCATTTCCTTATAAATCATTATTACCAAACCGATTTTAGTGAAATAAGAAAAATGATGGTGAGAATTGATTGTTCTTTCAAGGTTATAATCGAAATTTGCCGCCATCCTAAAAGTTAAGATGTTGGACAGAACCATACTTGATCCTTCAGAGGCAATTTTATTCTTATTTTTCGAAAATGTTTTAGTTTTTTTTATTAATTTATTGGAAAGTACTACTTTTCTCCCGCTTAATAAAGTACATTTTAATAAAATCGGCAAAGTGGTTCTCACAAAATCTGATTTTGTACAATTGTTTTACAAGTTATGCGATTGCATTGGCAATTTCTGTCCGACATCTTAAATTCTAAGATGGCGGCAAATTTCGATTATAATCGTTAAAGAGCAATCAATTCTTACCACGATTTTTTGTGTTTCACTAAAATTGGTAGAATTTATAAGAAAATTAATGCAGACAGGATTGGCAATACAATCGTATAATCTCTAGAACAATGATTTTAATAATTTTTACCTCGTTGTATGAGGAAAAAGTAGTGCTTTTTCATAGATTAAAAAAAATCTAAAACATTTTCGGAAAATAAGAATAAACACGCCATTTTAAAGAATCAAGAATAATTCTATCCGCCATCTTAAAATTTAAGATGGCGATAACTTTGATCATGATCTTAAAAAAGCAATCAATTCTCACCAGGATGTTGTTTATTTCCACTAACATCGGTTCAGTAGTAATGAATTTATAAGTAAATAAATGCAGACATGATTGGCAAGCAATCGTATAATATGCAAAACAATGGTCGTGCCTGGCAAGAACGCAGCTTTCTTACTAATTTAAAAAATAATTAGAACATATTCGCAACACAAGAACACACGAGCATCTTTGAAAGGTACATTTTAATTAGGCATTTCGTTTCCCTAGTAATGAATTAATTGTATGTTTTGTGGGTTTTGGGAAGTTGAAGAAAAACAACCATTGATTTTATGGCGACGTTTCGTGTTTAGACTAACACTTTTTCAAGCCCTGAAATGAACAACAAGCATTACAATAGGAGCAAATGATTCTTAAATTTATAGTATTCAAATATACAAAACAATAACTTTGCAAAACAACTTACTCAAATCACAGTTGGGTCTTCGGCAGCAAAGCCAGTGAGTATTGGTTTATTGACAACAGCATATTACACATTTTTTTTTTATGGAAGTTAAAATATTTATTTTTGAAATTTTTGTCTTTTATTTATAATTTTAGTTAGGCTAAGTTTTAATTCTTCGAATATCTTATTGTAGATTGTTACCTGGACATATTTCTATGGGCTATTTAGCCACAATTTACGATAATTATGTAAACTGTTCACAAATTATGTTTTTTCTTTGTCGATTAAATTTTTTTTTTTTTTTTTTTTTTTTTTTTTTTTTTTTTTTTTTTTATAGAAACTCAATATATTATTTCTACTCACTAGTGTTGCTAGCCGAAGTCATTAAAATTAATTAAAATTTAAATTTGTCCCCAAATGAATGAAGACTTAGGTATTAATCAGGTCACAGAAACTTATTCATTAAAGTAAAATGAGAATAGTTTCACTTAATAATATTTTAAAATAGTCAAGTTAAAATTACAACACTTAAAAAGAATACAGACATTTAACAGGTCACAAAAAACAATTTCCAAAATTACAGTTTTAAAAACAAATAGGAATTGACGTTCATTATTATTCTTTTGACTAGAAAAGGGTATCTAGATGTTATCTCTATATCACAGAAACTAATTATTTTCTTAAGTTAAACATTGAGTTGTTGTTTATACATATTGAGTATTCCATTATAAACAATACTTAGCCCTCTAGTGTCAGTTCTAAGATTTATGGTGTTATTTAGGTTAATATATATCATTTCACTAATAGTCCGTTTATAATAGTTTTGTTCCGAGTCCAACACTTCAGTTTTATCAAATCTGAAGTTGTGCCCTGTATCAAAATGGTGTTTTGATAATGCTGTTTTTTCAGCATTATATTGCCTATCATTTTTACAGTCACACTTATGCTGTTGAAGTCTTTTATGTAAGTATTGTTTTGTTTGACCAACATATGTTTTATCACATTCACATGGAATTTTGTAGATTAGATTGCTCCTTTTATCAGGTGGAATTTTATCTTTTAATTGAGTGAAGAAAATATTTGTGGTTTTTGGATTATAAAAAGCTAACTTAGTGTCGGTTTGTTTAAAGCAAAAATCTATTTTTAAAGATAAGTTTTCAATATATGGAAATTTGAAATATTTAAATTGTTTTTTTGTTATTGTCGGTTGTTTTGACATGTACTTTGTGATGTTTCTGTTAATGAAATTGGTCGGATAATTGTTATTTTTTAAAATATTTTTAACCTTCCTAATATTTTCTTCATGAAATTGGGGGCTACTTAGTTTTATAGCTCTGTGCAAAAGGCCACTGATTATACCATTTTTATTAGAGACAGGGTGATTAGAATAATAATTCAGCAATCTGCCTGAGCTGGTGGGTTTAGAATACCAATTTGACAGAATGAGACCATTATCTTGGTGGTACAACTCGGTGTCTAAGAAACTCAGTTTACCATTATTTTCCGTTTCCATTGTGAATTGCAGAGATGGGTGGAAGTTATTAAAGGCTGCTAATAGTTCATTCAACCTGTCTCTAGGTGCCGCAAGCAAAGTATCATCTACATATACAAATAAAAAAGGAATTTTAAAAGGCAGTGTTTTAAGGATATTAGTGAAAAGGAAATTCATCACTAAGTTGGCCAGAATTGGGCTAGCTGGGTTTCCCATGGCACTTCCATCTTTTTGTAAGTAGATCTGGTTATTGTAGGAAAAATAGCTGGTCTCAAAACAATACTTAATTAGTTTAATTAAAGTGTTTTTTGAAATATCTGTGTAATTGGAGATAAATCTATAACTTTTTTCAACAATTTCAAGTACTAACTGTTTTGGGATATTGGTGAAAAGACTGACAACATCTAATGAAATTAGAATATATCCCTCAGGAATTTGTAAGTTTTTAACACTTTCTGCAAAATGAAAAGAGTCTCTTATATTGTAATGAAAAGTGGACACTATTGGGCTAAGCAGTTCATGTAAAAACTTAGCTATATTGTAACCTGGGGAATTTACACAGCTTACCACAGGTCTTAAGTGGAGGCCATCTTTGTGAGTCTTCCGAAGGCAGTACAACTTAGGCGAAACTCCATTGTGGATTTTAAGTTGAGTTTCTTGTTTTGAAGTTATCAAATCTTCATTCTTTAATTCAACAACAAGGCTGTTTGCTAAAGACTGAAATTTCTGAGTAGGATCCTTATTAATTGGCTCATATATGTTTGTGTCACTTAACATTTCTGTGACTTTCTTATGGTAATCTTCTTTTAACATTATCACAGTAGAGTTACCTTTATCGGAACGACTGATCATAAGTTCTGGGTGCTCTCTGACAAACTTTTTTGTTGTGTTTACTTTTTTTAATAGACATTTATTAGTAGTCTGGTTATTGTTACGATAGAAATTTGTTATTATGTTTGTAGTTTGTGCTCTTAAAATATTTTTATGGTCCTCAGTACAATCTTGAGCTGAAATGCATGACTCCAAGTCCTTTATAATGTTTGGTATTGGAATTTCTTTTTTTGTTAGTGGAAGTCCAAATTTAGGACCTAAGCCTAATGTAGTTTGTACTTCTTCAGGAAGTTCTATGTCTGTGTAGTTGTAAATGTAATTACTTT
This sequence comes from Aspidapion aeneum, assembly GCA_963576565.1. Taxonomy (NCBI): domain Eukaryota; kingdom Metazoa; phylum Arthropoda; class Insecta; order Coleoptera; family Brentidae; genus Aspidapion; species Aspidapion aeneum. The sequence goes on along the minus strand of OY755040.1, from coordinate 138,035,469 downwards.
GAGTTGACATGCAGAATTCATTTTGTTGTTTTAAAAGAGAATCTAATTTTTTTAAATTTGTTTGTTTAATTTTAAGAAATTTATTGTTAAAGTTATGGTAGTTTTCATTTGTACAATGTAAATAAACTTCCTCTGGAACTAATGTTTTGAATAATTGTTTTATTTTTGTGATTTCCCTCTCTATTTCAGACAACTTCCATATGAAAACAAACAATACTTACATAAAAGACTTCAACAGCATAAGTGTGACTGTAAAAATGATAGGCAATATAATGCTGAAAAAACAGCATTATCAAAACACCATTTTGATACAGGGCACAACTTCAGATTTGATAAAACTGAAGTGTTGGACTCGGAACAAAACTATTATAAACGGACTATTAGTGAAATGATATATATTAACCTAAATAACACCATAAATCTTAGAACTGACACTAGAGGGCTAAGTATTGTTTATAATGGAATACTCAATATGTATAAACAACAACTCAATGTTTAACTTAAGAAAATAATTAGTTTCTGTGATATAGAGATAACATCTAGATACCCTTTTCTAGTCAAAAGAATAATAATGAACGTCAATTCCTATTTGTTTTTAAAACTGTAATTTTGGAAATTGTTTTTTGTGACCTGTTAAATGTCTGTATTCTTTTTAAGTGTTGTAATTTTAACTTGACTATTTTAAAATATTATTAAGTGAAACTATTCTCATTTTACTTTAATGAATAAGTTTCTGTGACCTGATTAATACCTAAGTCTTCATTCATTTGGGGACAAATTTAAATTTTAATTAATTTTAATGACTTCGGCTAGCAACACTAGTGAGTAGAAATAATATATTGAGTTTCTATAAAAAAAAAAAAAAAAAAAAAAAAAAAAAAAAAAAAAAAAATTTTAATCGACAAAGAAAAAACATAATTTGTGAACAGTTTACATAATTATCGTAAACTGTGGCTAAATAGCCCATAGAAATATGTCCAGGTAACAATCTACAATAAGATATTCGAAGAATTAAAACTTAGCCTAACTAAAATTATAAATAAAAGACAAAAATTTCAAAAATAAATATTTTAACTTCCATAAAAAAAAAATGTGTAATATGCTGTTGTCAATAAACCAATACTCACTGGCTTTGCTGCCGAAGACCCAACTGTGATTTGAGTAAGTTGTTTTGCAAAGTTATTGTTTTGTATATTTGAATACTATAAATTTAAGAATCATTTGCTCCTATTGTAATGCTTGTTGTTCATTTCAGGGCTTGAAAAAGTGTTAGTCTAAACACGAAACGTCGCCATAAAATCAATGGTTGTTTTTCTTCAACTTCCCAAAACCCACAAAACATACAATTAATTCATTACTAGGGAAACGAAATGCCTAATTATCATGAAGCGGGTTTCTTCTCAAACATCAGAGAACGGTTTGGACAACAAGCATTTATTTCATGTAAAAAATGGTCAAGACATACCATAAAACTGGCTAGTTTAAAGAATAGACATATATTTTTACTAAAATGTCGATCACTTGACATTCTACCTAAACATTTAAGTGGAAGCATAAAGTTTATGTATCCCATTTTAATTGACAATCACCCTTTTACAAAAAGGGCAGATAAATTAGCAACTAAATTTAAAAAGTCATTGCTTAGTTTAGAAATTGATGTTACCATATGGAAGTTGTCTGAAATAGAGAGGGAAATCACAAAAATAAAACAATTATTCAAAACATTAGTTCCAGAGGAAGTTTATTTACATTGTACAAATGAAAACTACCATAACTTTAACAATAAATTTCTTAAAATTAAACAAACAAATTTAAAAAAATTAGATTCTCTTTTAAAACAACAAAATGAATTCTGCATGTCAACTCAAAGTAATTACATTTACAACTACACAGACATAGAACTTCCTGAAGAAGTACAAACTACATTAGGCTTAGGTCCTAAATTTGGACTTCCACTAACAAAAAAAGAAATTCCAATACCAAACATTATAAAGGACTTGGAGTCATGCATTTCAGCTCAAGATTGTACTGAGGACCATAAAAATATTTTAAGAGCACAAACTACAAACATAATAACAAATTTCTATCGTAACAATAACCAGACTACTAATAAATGTCTATTAAAAAAAGTAAACACAACAAAAAAGTTTGTCAGAGAGCACCCAGAACTTATGATCAGTCGTTCCGATAAAGGTAACTCTACTGTGATAATGTTAAAAGAAGATTACCATAAGAAAGTCACAGAAATGTTAAGTGACACAAACATATATGAGCCAATTAATAAGGATCCTACTCAGAAATTTCAGTCTTTAGCAAACAGCCTTGTTGTTGAATTAAAGAATGAAGATTTGATAACTTCAAAACAAGAAACTCAACTTAAAATCCACAATGGAGTTTCGCCTAAGTTGTACTGCCTTCGGAAGACTCACAAAGATGGCCTCCACTTAAGACCTGTGGTAAGCTGTGTAAATTCCCCAGGTTACAATATAGCTAAGTTTTTACATGAACTGCTTAGCCCAATAGTGTCCACTTTTCATTACAATATAAGAGACTCTTTTCATTTTGCAGAAAGTGTTAAAAACTTACAAATTCCTGAGGGATATATTCTAATTTCATTAGATGTTGTCAGTCTTTTCACCAATATCCCAAAACAGTTAGTACTTGAAATTGTTGAAAAAAGTTATAGATTTATCTCCAATTACACAGATATTTCAAAAAACACTTTAATTAAACTAATTAAGTATTGTTTTGAGACCAGCTATTTTTCCTACAATAACCAGATCTACTTACAAAAAGATGGAAGTGCCATGGGAAACCCAGCTAGCCCAATTCTGGCCAACTTAGTGATGAATTTCCTTTTCACTAATATCCTTAAAACACTGCCTTTTAAAATTCCTTTTTTATTTGTATATGTAGATGATACTTTGCTTGCGGCACCTAGAGACAGGTTGAATGAACTATTAGCAGCCTTTAATAACTTCCACCCATCTCTGCAATTCACAATGGAAACGGAAAATAATGGTAAACTGAGTTTCTTAGACACCGAGTTGTACCACCAAGATAATGGTCTCATTCTGTCAAATTGGTATTCTAAACCCACCAGCTCAGGCAGATTGCTGAATTATTATTCTAATCACCCTGTCTCTAATAAAAATGGTATAATCAGTGGCCTTTTGCACAGAGCTATAAAACTAAGTAGCCCCCAATTTCATGAAGAAAATATTAGGAAGGTTAAAAATATTTTAAAAAATAACAATTATCCGACCAATTTCATTAACAGAAACATCACAAAGTACATGTCAAAACAACCGACAATAACAAAAAAACAATTTAAATATTTCAAATTTCCATATATTGAAAACTTATCTTTAAAAATAGATTTTTGCTTTAAACAAACCGACACTAAGTTAGCTTTTTATAATCCAAAAACCACAAATATTTTCTTCACTCAATTAAAAGATAAAATTCCACCTGATAAAAGGAGCAATCTAATCTACAAAATTCCATGTGAATGTGATAAAACATATGTTGGTCAAACAAAACAATACTTACATAAAAGACTTCAACAGCATAAGTGTGACTGTAAAAATGATAGGCAATATAATGCTGAAAAAACAGCATTATCAAAACACCATTTTGATACAGGGCACAACTTCAGATTTGATAAAACTGAAGTGTTGGACTCGGAACAAAACTATTACAAACGGACTATTAGTGAAATGATATATATTAACCTAAATAACACCATAAATCTTAGAACTGACACTAGAGGGCTAAGTATTGTTTATAATGGAATACTCAATATGTATAAACAACAACTCAATGTTTAACTTAAGAAAATAATTAGTTTCTGTGATATAGAGATAACATCTAGATACCCTTTTCTAGTCAAAAGAATAATAATGAACGTCAATTCCTATTTGTTTTTAAAACTGTAATTTTGGAAATTGTTTTTTGTGACCTGTTAAATGTCTGTATTCTTTTTAAGTGTTGTAATTTTAACTTGACTATTTTAAAATATTATTAAGTGAAACTATTCTCATTTTACTTTAATGAATAAGTTTCTGTGACCTGATTAATACCTAAGTCTTCATTCATTTGGGGACAAATTTAAATTTTAATTAATTTTAATGACTTCGGCTAGCAACACTAGTGAGTAGAAATAATATATTGAGTTTCTATAAAAAAAAAAAAAAAAAAAAAAAAAATAAAAAAAATAAAAAAAATTTTAATCGACAAAGAAAAAACATAATTTGTGAACAGTTTACATAATTATCGTAAATTGTGGCTAAATAGCCCATAGAAATATGTCCAGGTAACAATCTACAATAAGATATTCGAAGAATTAAAACTTAGCCTAACTAAAATTATAAATAAAAGACAAAAATTTCAAAAATAAATATTTTAACTTCCATAAAAAAAAAATGTGTAATATGCTGTTGTCAATAAACCAATACTCACTGGCTTTGCTGCCGAAGACCCAACTGTGATTTGAGTAAGTTGTTTTGCAAAGTTATTGTTTTGTATATTTGAATACTATAAATTTAAGAATCATTTGCTCCTATTGTAATGCTTGTTGTTCATTTCAGGGCTTGAAAAAGTGTTAGTCTAAACACGAAACGTCGCCATAAAATCAATGGTTGTTTTTCTTCAACTTCCCAAAACCCACAAAACATACAATTAGTACATTTTAATTTCGTCCGCCATCTTGGATTTTGAGATAAAAGACAAAAAATGATAAATTAGTCAAAACTCTGATTATTTCTTTGGCAAGTGCAGTTTGTCCCATTAATATCGATTGTATAGTTCAAACGTTATAATAAAAAAATGTCCAGGTTTTTTTGGCCCACCGTGTATAGGAAACGAGCTCAGAAACTGCTTAACCGATTTTATAGAAACCCCCCCTAATTACGCCTCTAATATATTTATTTATTTATTTCCAAGGAGTAGCACATATAAGAAAAATTCAGAAGAATAATTTAGGTACCTAAAAAAAAGTAACATATGGGTTAGCCGATTTGGAAAAAAAATATAGATATAAAAGAAAAGAAAATGGGAATAAATTGCTAGACTGAATAATGAAAATCTTATATTTTTATTTTATATTATTTGCATAATAATTAAGGGCCTTAATTCTGCCAAAGTGGCGCCAGCGTCAGTAAATAAAACATATCGAGCTAGGTATAGAGCTACATAATTTATCAAAAATTCGCTGAACATAGGTAAGTACCTAGTCCAGATTATCTAGATTTTTTTTTTAATCTAGGTACTGTAGTCATAGATTTTACTGGAATATCGGCCATTTTTTATGTACCGAGCAAAGCCGATTAGTAATCAGTTTCTATGTGACTATGCCTGGGGGTGCTTCGCACCTCCCTGTTTACGTCTTGGAGGTGCCCTAGCTAAGGACACTCATCGTAAAGGCAAGCTTTATAGGAAGCGAAGCTAACGTCAAGCTTTCTATTTTTTGGTTATTATTTTTGACATGTTTTCCTCGGTTTCGCATTGGCGGTTCTGTTTTATTTTGAAGATGTTGTTTTACACAGTATGAAGGTACCTAAACTATATATATGTAATTAAAAAGTTATGCTGCAAACTATCTTGAAACTGTATCATTATTAAACAGATTTTTAGACTGTGTTAAAACCATATTTTTAAAATGACAACAAGCCGCCAATGCGAAACCGAAATATGTCAAAAATTATAACCAAAAAATATAAAATCAGAGTTAGGCTTCGCTACCTGTAAAGCTTGCTTGACGATGAGTGACCTTAGCCCTAGCCCCTTACTACCCCCGTAGTGGGCGCCCCTGTAGGTATTCTATTTTTGCAAACGGCCGGTCCGCAATCGGCCAGCCCTGGGCTGAGTTGGGTATGTATACTTCAATTTAAATTCGTCTCTCTGTGACATCCACACTTACATAATTATGTCTTCGTTTTATTTGTGACCCCGCGTAGAAATCGAGCAAAAGCTGTTCCGGCAAAGTGTTTTTTGTTTTTAATCAAAGTTTATTGAATTCAAAGGTAAGTAGATCTGAGGACATGGCAGTGCCTCGCCAAGTTCGCGCGCCGTAACCATCTTTTCTTAAAACATTTCAGCCGATATTTGACCTACCTAAAACTCTACTTCGGAATGAGCTACGAATCTCAAACTTTGCACAGTCGTAGATCTCCATGGAGTTAACAACCCCTCCAAGTTTCATGGAATTCCATAAAGTAGTAAAGTAGTTACGAAATTTCAAAAAACGTCGAAATTGCCACTCACTGACTCACTCACTCACTCATGTATAGATCATCAATATTGTACTTTCAGATATGCTACAAAGCTAAAATTTGGCAGACTGATAGAAATTATGACCAAACCCCTGGAAAAAATCATAAAACCCCAAAATTTTAATTTACTCCCCTCCCCTATACTATTAAAGTTATGTAAAAGTAGCATCGCCCACTTCCAGAAATACTAGAGAGTTGAGCTTTGGCAGACTGATAGGACCTATGATAAAACTATAGGAGAAAATCAAAAAACACCAAAATTTTAATTTACTCCCCTCCCCTAAACATTTAAAGTTATGTAAAAGTAGCATTGCCCACTTCCAGAAATGCTGGAGAGTTGAGCTTTGGCAGACTAATAGGAACTATGATAAAACTATAGGAAAAAATTAAAACACCCCAAAATTCTAATTTACTTCCCTCCCCTATAAATGTAAAGTTAAGTAAAAGTAACATTGCCTACTTCCAGACATGCTAGAGAGTTGAGCTTTGGAAGACCGATAGTAACTATGATAAAGTTATATAAAAAAATTAAAACACCCCAAAATTCTAATTAACTTCCTTCCCCTATAAATGTAAAATTATGTAAAAGTAACACTGCCCACTTCCAGAAACGCTAGAGAGCTGAACTTTTTAAGACTGAAAGACAATATGATAAAACTATATGAAAAAATTTAAAAACTCCAACATTTTAATTTACTTCCCTCTCCTATAAATGTCAATTTATATTAAACTAACATTGCCCACTTCCAGAAACGCTAGAGAGCTGAGCATTGGAATGCTGATAGAAATTATGATAAAACCATGGGAAAAGATTTAAAAAGTCCAATATTTTCATTTACTCTCCTCCCCTATAAATGTAAAGTTATGTAAAAGTAAGATTACCCACTTCCAGAAACGCTAGAGACCTGAGCATTGGAAGACTGATAGGAACTATGATAAAACTATAGGACAAAATTTAAAAACACGACAATTTTAATTTATTTTCCTCCCCTATACATGTAAAAGTAACATTGTGCACTTTCAGAAACGCTAGAGAGCTGAGCTTTGGAAGGCTGATGGGAACTACGATAAAACCATGGAAAAAAATTAAAAAACCCCAAAAATTTAAGTAAGGCATTGCAAAAATTTTGAACAATATTCCGCATATTTTACTACTTTAAAAATTAAGTATTATCCAATTCCTTTAAAAAAGAAGTGAAATCATAAAAAAAACATTTCATGTAAAAAAAGCCAAGTACGCGAAGATGGCATTCCGTAAAAAGAATTGAGATAAAAGTAAAGCCAAGTTCTCCAATACAAAATGAAAGGTTCAGACAGACAGACAGACGGCGCAACAAAAAAGTTTCAAAATCATCTGAAACGCAAAGATATATAAGCTCACACTAGTATAGTATAGTAGTCGTGTGAGCTAAAATCGTGGGCACTTTGTGCCATATTTTCTTTGTATATCAAGAGCCCGACCTTTTTTCACAATAATACTAGTTTTTTTCGTTCATTATTGTTTTCAACTAATATTAAGAATTATTTTTAACTGTTTAGAAGTTTAGAAGCGTGTTTTTTAGTTTTTTTAACTATATTTATTTTTTACTTTTTAGTTTAATGTGCTGTGAAATCGTGTTTTTTAATTAACTATATTACGTCGGTATACTGGCAAAATACACTCAAAGTCATTTTTTTTAGTTTCTGAGCCATGGTGAAACCTGGCCATTACAACCAAATTTAAAAAATACATTAAATCACAGACTTCACAAAATCTATAAAATATTACTAAAATTTCAAAAAATAACTTTTTTTACATAGGTACTTACATACGTTCTCCAATATTCAATGCATAAATAATGTAAAATTCAGGAGTTTCTCAATGAAATCAAATGTCTCAAATGTTGTTCCTAATTTCAAAACTTCTTAAAATGCGATTTTCTCAAAACTAAATTTTTTACTTTGAGTGTATGTTGCCAGTATACCGATGATTTATTTTCACAATAATACTAGTAATAATAAAAATAAATTATCCTGATCAGGATAATGAGAAAAACTTAATAAGGAATATTTCTTGTGGGGAGGGGAGCGAGACCTCATTAAGCCGTATTTTAACCTATTTTATTGTTTTATTCCTGAAATATATGAAAAATGTCTGCGAAATTATTAATCTTGGCGTTGTCACCGGTTCTTGATAATTGTATACAAAGTCTAAATTAAATTTGTTCGTTTTTGCAAAATTCTTAGGCTTGGGGGGGTGGCGGTTCCCCGAAGTACCCCCAAGGGTGCACCTGAAAAATTATTGTATTGTCACCGGTTCTTGATAAGTGTGTAAATCTGTTCGTTTAAAGTAGGTCAAAATCTAGTCCAAAGGAGTCAGTTACAAACATACATACCTACCTACAAACATACAGGTGAAGCTAATAAAAGCGTGTCAAAAATAAGAACTTACAAAATACGAAAACTTTTATTTAAAACTTGTTATTTCCCCACAACTTTTATTCTGGTAACGGAGTTTTCAGAAATTAATTAAATCTGATTTGAAAAAAAAATAAAGCGACCTAAACACCCAGAACGACTGCGTTTTTCAGATGGCTGTACGTAAGTTAAAAAATTTCAAGGTAAAAGGCAGAAAAGCCATTTCGATGTAGTAAACCGATTTTAATGTGCAGCTACAGGTTTTTCAAAAGTCCGAAGAACCGAACCGAACCGGATAAACATACATACAAACAAACAAATGTCACAAAATATTTTTAAGTTATCTTAAAAAAAAATCCGTCGAACATAATACCTTTCCTAGCTTTTGCTGCACGAACTAGGAAAGTAAAAATTGGGACTGATAAAAACTGAAGTCTGAGTCCAAAAAGATATTGGGAGTTAAATACAAAAACGGACAACTTTTATCTAATTTGACCTACAAACTGTAAATATAGGGTACAATAATTAATAATAGGCTCATTATTTTTCAACTAAATTTAACTAAAGTTAAGTTGAATAGATTAGGAATTTTTAAATCTAGTCAGATAAAATTTAATCTGGCGAGTTTTTTTAACGTCAAATTGCCCGATTTGAATGAAATTTGGTACCTAGGCTGGATCTTGGGTCGAGATGGTCCCAAATAAAAGGGTGGGGGTAGATTTTAAAAATTGGAGTTTATGTGAAAATATGGCGTGTGCGATATCGAACGAAAGGTAATTGAGTCTGCAGTTAAACAAATTACATTTTAGTTTATTTTAAAAAAAGGGTGGGGGTAAATGTCAAAAATTAGTGTTTAAATGAAAATATGGCTTGTGTGGTATTAAACGAAAGGTAATTGAGTCTGGAGTTAAACAAATACATTTTAGTTTAAAAAAAAGGTGGGGGTAAATTTAAAAAATTAGAGTTTATGTCAAAACATGGTTTGTGTGGTATCAATCGAAAGGTATTTGAGTCTGGAGTTGAATAAAATATATTACAGTTTTTAGTTATACTGTCATAAATAAGTTTAAATTCGGATCATTTTACTATAGCAATAACCAATATTGCTGCGCTTGCACTAATTTCGTCTATAAAAGCCGGTGCTGGATAATAGACCGGCATCACTCTAGCAAGTGATCAACCCAGTATACCACTGAAATACGTGGTCCCTACTAAACACACCCAGTACACCACTGAAATACGTGGTCCCTACGAACCCAGTACACCACTGAAATAAGCTGGTCCCTACTTAACATACCTAAGTAAAACCTCACTATGGTGGTTACGCTTTATGGCCCATAAGGCCAACTCTCTACGGCCTATAAGGTCTATTTCTTATGGCCCCTAGGTCAACTCTCTCCAGCTAGCATCCCTCTTTTTACATTATTTAATTATTTATAGCAATAACCTCTATTCCTGTTAATCTGTTTTCTTATATAAAATACATGTATAAATGTGGATTCTTTATACTTAATTTTCATATTCCCCTAAATTCCTCAGTCACAAGGGCACTAAATAACAAACCTTGTGACATATATGGTAGAGATACCACTTGTCACAAATATAGTCGTGACAATATTAGCTTACACGTACACTATAATTAAAGTACCTAGTGTGAGCGTAGGTGCCCATATATTAGCAGAGTATTTTTTTTAGTCCTTGCCGTATATTCATCTTGTAAGCCAATTATGACATCAATAACGTGCTTGTATATTTTATTTGTTATTTTCTTCCCCGTGACATCCAGTGTATATTTTTCTTATTTGCATACATATACCTGTAACATATTTGCACACATTTGTGACATCCCTAACGTCTTTGTATATTTTATTTGTTATTTGTTTCCTCGTGACATCCAGTGTATATTTCTTATTTTTATAGGTACTTGTTACATCCGTTATTTTTATGAAACATTGGCAACATTGCTGGATGTCACAAGTTAACACAAATATTTAGGGATGTTACAACGTCAAAATTTTTTGTATATACAATGGACGCCACAAAGATATGAAAATTTTTTTTTCTAAATTTGTGAGTTTATACAAATATTTTTATGGAATTAAAAATAAAATATTTTTTATTACATTTCATATTTTTTATTTTTGGATAACACCAGGTTTTAAAGTGGATGTCACAAAAACCGACTTTTTGCTGGATGTCACAAGATACAACGGTCGAGTATATATATATATATATATATATATATATATATATATATATATATATAATCAAACAACATAATTAAACCACTTATTGGATGGATTTATATATTTTATATTTTTTAAATGATTTTTTCTATTATTATTATTAGTTATGTATTTGCTTTGTCTACAAAGTTTTATACTTTATATAAGACAATAAAGCTTGATTTGATTTGATTTGATTTGATTCTTTTTGATATTCCCACTAAGCATAAAATCGTAAAAAACGTTAAATAAATGTGGAAAAAGAATGTTTCTTTGTCTAACACAAATTTGTGATAAAATTAAGTCAACTTTTGACATTAAAAAAACATGTAGAAAATCCTAACGAAAATTTCATGTAAAAGCAATTCCAAAAATATATTTCTTAATAACGTTAAGAAACCAGCATTAAAAAAACCATAGTTTCACTAACATTCAAAATAATACCATCAATATATGGGTATTTTTATAATGTTTTTCCTAGATCTCACTTCTAACGTTGAATTTAAGATATATGAAGCTAATAAATGTTTTGTTTTTTAAACAATAAAAAAATATATACTATAGAGGGCACTTACTACAAAATTATTGTTTACATAGAATTTTGAATTTTATTTTCAGAAGCTACGAGTCGAATTGCCTTTACTGAGTGTCGAGTTCACGAAAACCTCAACGGACTGTTGCTGCCCTGCGTTTCCAAAATAGAAGAATTTTATTGACATTATTTATGTTACCTTATCTTTAGAGATATTTGGAAAAAATATATTTTTTCATTGTTAAAAAACATTTATTTCTCAATGTTAGAAAAACATTTCTTTTTCACTGTTAAAAATCAATATTTTTTTAACGTTCGAAAAACACTTTAAAAAAACGTTATAAAAACATAAGATTATTTTTCTAACGTCAGAAAACGGGTTATTAAGCTTTTTTTTCACTATGAATTTGACGTTAGAACTAACATCCAACCTAACGTTATGTTTTTAACTTATATTATTATTAGTAATTTAAGTAAAGTAGATTTTTTACACCAGTCTTATAATTTTATTGTCACACTTCGTATATGTATCCCTTAAGATTCTAAAGCTGACTGAAGTAAAATAGAAATAACAGTAAAAAAATATTACGCTAAAAACTATTTTAAATACACAAAATTAACGATTTGAGAAGTCAATTGTTTAACATTACCTTTAAATGTAGGTGGATGATTGTGTGAAAAAGAGTTAATTTTTACATTTCTATCGTATGTGTATACTTTAGCTCTACATTTATAATTAGCTTTTTGTTCAAAAGGGCAACACCAGGTGCTCTTCGACTCCTGTCGCAATTTATGCCTATACTCGTATTTGTTGATCACTAATTTGGGATGTTTATGCGCAACATTAAAGTAGACTATTCCTAAAAATCACCTTGTCATAATTTTAATAAATATATACAGTTTTTTAAACTATGGATTTGACGGTAGGATTAGATCAGCGTTATAGGGTTGTTAAAAAAATTAAAAATTATAACTCCTGATTTATAAGTTGCCGTTCGTTAAAGTTGGGCAAAGTTCGGCCTTGCCGTTCGCGAAAGTTGGAGATAATTCATCTTTATCTTTCGCCGTTAGAGATTCGTAGTCGGCCACGTACGTCACACATAGTTGGTTTATTTTTGTATTTTCCTTTTATTTTAGCTCACACATATACTATACTATAGTAGTGTGAGCTATGGTGATCCTAATTTTTTCGAGAAAAAAAAAGTTGCTCCGATTTCAAAAATTTTTATATATCTTTGCGTTTCAGATGATTTTGAAACTTTTTTGTCGCGCCGTCTGTCTGTCTGTCTGTCTGTATGTCTGTCTGTCTGTATGTCTGTCTGTCTGTCTGTCTGTCTGTATGTCTGTCTGTAACGACCAACGCGCATAACTCAAAAACCGCTCGGCCGATTTTAATGAAATTTGGTACCTAGGCTGGGTCTTGGGTCGAGATGGTCCCATTTAAAAATGAACAAAATCCACCAAACACAAACCACATAAAAGGGTGGGGGAAGATTTCAAAAATTAGAGTTTATGTGAAAATATGGCGTGTGTTATATCAAACGAAAGGTAATTGAGTATGGAGTTAAACAAAATACATTTTAGTTTTTTTTTCTTCAAAAAGGGTGGGGGTAGATTTCAAAAATTAGAGTTTACGTGAAAATATGGCGTGTGTGATATCAAACGAAAGGTAATTGAGTCCGGAGTTAAACAAATGACATTTTAGTTTTTGTTTTTTTAAGAGTGGGGGTAGATTTCAAAAATTTGAGTTTAAGACAAAACATGGCTTGTGTGGTATCAAACAAAAGGTAATTTAGTCTGGAGTTGAATAAGATATATTTCAAGTTTTAGTTTTATTAGCTCGCACGTACACTATAACTATAGTACCTAGTGTGAGCTTAGGGGCCCATATATTGGCAGAGTATTTTTTTGTTTATGACAAATGCTAAGTCAGAAAAGGTTAGGGGCTCCATTTTAAACAAAAAAACTATGAAAAAAATAATTTTTTTAGGTTATTATTACCGAACGGTTGCGAACGGAAGACGGCCACCTATAAATGCTAAAATCCGTCTAGGAACTGTGAACCGTGCGTCAACCGTAAACGGCAACTTATAAGTCAGGGTTATTGTTTAAAATAGAATGTTTTACTGGTATAAAACAAAATACAGGGTCTCTATTTAAGGCCAGTCAAAAAACGGTGAGGTCGACCACACTATTTTGATAAAATTTTGAGAGCCGAAGGTCAAAGTGTAATAATTTATTATACTAATTAATATTTATTTAAATAAATAAAATATTGCAACCTAAGTAGCAGTTTCCATAATAAGCATGTAATTACTATACTTTACCTACGATAAATGCAAGTTTCATATTAATACTATCAAATCTAAACACTAGCACATTTATTATTTTTAGTACTATTACTATTATTCATGCAATATTTAATGTTTCTAAAAGAATTGAGGCATTATTTGATAAAGTTCCAGTTTTTACATATTTCGTAAAATTTAAAAATACCTTTTTGAATTTTGATTTCTTTTTTTTTTTATTTTTTAGTTTTCGAAAACTTTTTAAATTCAAATATATGTATTATATTATTTTTTGTCTATAGTGATCCTAATTTTTTCGAGAAAAAAAAAGTTACTCCGATTTCAACATTTTTTATATATCTTTGCGTTTCAGATGATTTTGAAACTTTTTTGTCGCGCCGTCTGTCTGTCTGTCTGTATGTCTGTCTGTAATGACCAACGCGCATAACTCAAAAACCGCTTGCCCGATTTCAATGAAATTTGGTACCTAGGCTGGGTCTTGGGTCGAGATGGTCCCATTTAAAAATGAACAAAATCCACCGAACACAAGCCAAATACAAGGGTGGGGGTAGACTTCAAAAATTAGAGTTTATGTGAAAATATGGCGTGTGTGATATCAAACGAAGGGTAATTGAGTCTGGAGTTAAACAAAATAGATTTTTGTTAAAAAAAAGGGTGGGGGTAGATTAAAAAAATTAGAGTTTACGTAAAAATATGGCGTGTGTGATATCAAACGAAAGGTAATTGAGTTCGGAGTTAAACAAAATACATTTTAATTTTTGTTTTTTTTTAAGGGTGGGGGTAGATTTCAAAAATTTGAGTTTAAGTCAAAACATGGCTTGTGTGGTATCAAACGAAAGGTAATTTAGTCTGGAGTTGAATAAAATATATTTCAGTTTTTAGTTATATTAGCTCACACGTACACCATAACTATAGTACCTAGTGTGAGCTTAGGGGCCCATATATTAGCAGAGTATTTTTTAGTATTTTGAAAATGGAAATTTAAAGTTAATATATTTTTAGCTCACACATATACTATACTATAGTAGTGTGAGCTATAGTGATCCTAATTTTTTCGAGAAAAAAAAAGTTGCTCCGATTTCAAAAATTTTTATATATCTTTGCGTTTCAGATGATTTTGAAACTTTTTTGTTGTGTTGTCTGTCTGTCTGTCTGTCTGTCTGTCTGTATGTCTGTCTGTAACGACCAACGCGCATAACTCAAAAACCGCTTGCCCGATTTTAATAAAATTTGGTACCTAAGCTGGGTTTTGGCTCGAGATGGTCCCATTTAAAAATAAACAAAATCCACCAAACACAAGCCAAATAAAAGGGTGGGGGTAGATTTCAAAAATTAAGTTTATGTAAAAATATGGCGTGTGTGATATCAAACGAAAGGTAATTGAGTCTGGAGTTAAACAAAATACATTTTAGTTTATTTAACAAAAAAAAAAGGGTGGGGGTAAATTTCAAAAATTAGAATTTATGTGAAAATATGGCGTGTGTGATATCAAACGAAAGGTAATTGAGTCTGGAGTTAAACAAAATACATTTTAGTTTTTTTTTTTTAAGTGGGGGTAGATTTCACAAATTTGAGTTTAAGTAATAACATGGCTTGTGTAGTATCAAACGACAGGTAATTGAGTCTAGAGTTGAATAAAATATATTTCAGTTTTTAGTTATATTAGCTCACATGTACACTATAAATAGAGTATCTAGTGTGAGCTTAAGTGCCCATAAATTGGCAGAGTATTTTAAACATTTTTCTGAAAATAAATTTTATTCAAAACTTTTTGATATTTAATATATGATATTAATCAGTGTCGTTTTAAAAAAATGTTTATGACTGGATGATACGCCGCACCCTTTCATTACTATCCTAGAAGCATAAATGAGCTATTGGTCGTGCCCAAAACGGCCGATAACTAACGCTATTTGACACTGTTGACATTTAAACAAATGTAGTTACCGGCAGACGGTTAACATAAGAATTTTGACGTATAGTTTTTGCAAAGTCAGTTGAACAAAGATAAAAGCCGACCATCGGCCTATCCTTTAAAGAAAGTGACACGGGCGGCTGTAGATATACTCATGAAAATTATTTCATTTAATTATAGCGTAAACTAAAGAAATAAAAATAGATAATAAAACTTTATATTCCAACACCTACAGAAGCGACACTGATTTATTTTCTAACTCTGCATACCGCCGACTAAAGGGGTCCCGAAAAAAAGTAATAAAAAGCGCATCTCAAAAAAATCTGCCACTCAGGTACCATTCATCCACCTGGGCTCGGTCGGTCGGAAAACAAATACTTTGTGGTCGGACCGCAAAAAGCCGCGCCTTTTCTCTGTCGGTAGGGTTGGAATTATACCAGGCAGATTTTATATGAATTTGGATAACTTTTGAAGGGCTGAATGAAGCAAAATTTCATAAAATCGATGGAACCCCGTATTAGGAGTTATTCAAGTGATTTTGCAAAAACTTTACGTACAACGTGCGCAATTGTGTTTTAACGAGCTTCTATTACTTTCCGCGCCATTTCGGTTCGGTTGGCGCTAGCTGCACAATTCACTGACCGCAGTGTGGATGATCCATTCTTTAACTTTTTATACAGTACCATAAATGTACAGATACTTTTTACCAAGGTACCTCAATCTAATGTATGTATTTAACAACACCTAACCTTTTTAAGATAGATATGGTAGGTAGGTTTAATAGTAAACTATTTAATTTTGAAAATTAAAACCCGTAGGCCACTGGCATATATATGGGGGGGCCTGGGGGGCCCGGGTCCCCCCCGAAGCTAGGATTTTTTTAGATATTTTCGACATATTTCATGAATAAAAACATAAAATAGCATAAAATACGCCCTCATGGGGTCTCGGGCCCCCCCCCCCCCCAAAACTGCCTCGGGCCCCCCCCGAAACTTTTTTCTATATACACCACTGCCGTAGGCTACAGACGGAATCCATTTATTTTACATAGGGCAAGATGGGCAAATAAGAAACAGGGGTAATAGGACATATTTTTTTGCTATTCTTGCATTTTGTCTGTAAAAAAGATAAGATACGTTTCTTCTATTACAATACTAAAAAAGTTTAGCATTTAGTGCTCTTTTTAAAAATATTTTTTCTCATCTATATGGCCCCACCATGCTGCAACTCAGTGCTTATGTTGATAAGCCTTATAGTTTTTAAAATATGAATTTTCAAAATTTGGCCATTTTGGTCTTATGTGATTTCTTACCCTAAAATTCGTTAAATGACGTTTTTCCGAATCCTAACTCAAGGTGTGGTTTTTCTGCATCTCTATGACCCCACAAGACTGCAACTTGGTGCTATTATTGATAAACTGTAAAATTTTTGAAATATGAATTTTCAAAGTTTGTTCATTTTGGTTTTATGGGGTTTCCTACCCTAAAATTTGCTAAAACGACCGTTTTTCCGAATCTTAACTCAGGGTGTGGTTTTTTCGCATCTCTATGGACCCACCATACTGCAACTTGGTGCTTTTATTGATAAACTGCTTAGTTTTAGAAATATGAATTTTCAAAATTTGGCCATTTGGTCTTCTGAGATTTCTTACACTAAAATTCGCTAAATGACCTTTTTCCGACTCTTAATTCAGGGTGTGGTTTTTTCGCACCTCTATGGCTCCACCAAACTGCAACTCGGTGCTTTTGCTGACAAAATTTATAGTTTTTAAAATATGAATTTTCAAAATTTCGCCATATTGGTCTTATGGGATTCCCTACCCTAAAATTCGCTAAATGACGTTTTTCGAATCTTAACTCAGGGCGTAGTTTTTCTGCATCTCTATGGCCCCATCATACTGCAACTAGGTGCTTTTGTGGATAAACTGTATAGTTTTTGAAATATGAATTTTCAAAATTTCGCCATTTTGGTCTTATGGGATTCCCGACCCTAAAATACGCTAAATGACGTTTTTTCGAATCTTAACTCAGGGTGTGCTTTTTTCGGATCTCTATGGCCCCCTCATACTACAACTCGGTGCTTTTGTTAATAAACTATATAGTTTTTAAAATATGAATTTTCAAAATTTCGGCATTTTGGTCTTATGGGATTCCCTACCATAAAATTCACTAAATGACATTTTTTCGAATCTTAACTCAGGGCGTAGTTTTTTTGCATCTCTATGGCCTCATCATACTGCAACTCGGTGCTTTTGTGAATAAACTGTATAGTTTTTGAAATATGAATTTTCAAAATTTCGCCATTTTGGTCTTATGGGATTCCCTACCCTAAAATTCGCTAAATGACGTTTTTTCGATTCTTAACTCAGGGTGTGGTTTTTCCGCATCTCTATGACCCCACCCAACTGCAGGTCGGTGCTTTTGTTGATAAACTATATAGTTTTTGAAATATGAATTTTCAAAATTTGGTCATTTTCGTATTATGGGATTCCCTACTCTAAAATTCGCTAAATGACGTTTTTTCGATTCTTAACTCAGGGTGTGGTTTTTTGGTATCTCTATGACTCCACCATACAGCAAGTCGGTGCTTTTATTGTTAAACTATATAGTTTTTAAAATATGAATTTTCAAATTTTGGCGATTTTGGTCTATGGGATTCCCTACCCTAAAATTCGCTAAAAGACGTTTTTCCAAATCTTAACTCGGGGTGTGGATTTTTCGCATCACTATGGCCCCACCAAGCGCGGATCTGGGCATAAATCAAGGGGGGGGGCGGTAAGTGTAGACGAAAAATTTATTTCTGCATTTATTTTTTTCTAGAGGGGTAATTATCCGTTGAGCCCTTTATTGATTAACTAAAAGAGCATATATTTTTTTCTAGGGGGAGTAATTACCACGTTACTCCAATAACTAGAACTGGGGCAATAAGTAGTACATTCTTTTTTGTTCCACTTTAATTTGAGTAGTAAAGTTGTCTTCAAATTTGACAAAAGTGACCTGTATAAAGCTTTAGAAATTGCAACTTTCAGAAATATTAAACGGCAACTAACGCAAATAGTCCACAATACACCACTATTTTTTAAGTGATGACTAACAGGCTGAATTGAGTCGCTCAGCTCTAGAGTGGCCCAACAGCAAAATTGGCGTTTTCGAGACTATCAAAATTAATTCCATTCTTTACCTATTTTGAAATAAAACTGGTCCAAATGAACTTTGTCCATTCGTTCAAAAATGGCAGCAGACTGATAATTTATGCAAATCATGAGTGGCCCAAGTGGTAGTTGGGCCAGTTTTGTTTTTCAGTCTATATTTTCACTTAGGCCAGTCTAGAGCCGAGCGACTTAATTTTTTACTTAGCTTTATTTAGCTGAGACGCCCAACTTTTTCCCCTGCGAAAATAATAATTGAAAGTGATTTCTAACAAACTGCGCAGGCGTAGACATGCTTCAAGCATCGGACTTACTAAGCCAAGCATATGATTTGTAGGACAAAATTGCCATTAATTTTCAAACACATTTTTGCAGCTACCGAAAAAAAATTGCCCATGCTTGGTTTCGTCAGTCCGAAGCTCAAAGGTTTTTGCGCCCGTGTATTCTGCATCTCGGCATAATAAAGCTATGTACAAGAATTAAGAAGAAATAGACCAGTGTTCTATAAACTATTACTATTACGAGGTTTCTTATTACCCCACGGTAGTCAAAACGAAGGAGTAATTTTCATTTTGAACTACTTGTTTACATATACGTAATATTCCAATACTCCCTGTTACCTATTTACACAATGGTTGGCGTTTGATGCAAACATTCAGAAATAAAGGTACGAAAAATGCACAGATACCAAATTTATACAGATAGAGTTTTTGTCAATTGTACGCCGATGATTTGACGTAACGAATACAAGAATAAAATAATATTCATGCGTAAAATTATAACCAGGACATTTTATCTTAAGTATTGTTCATACTCGTCTTAGTCTTTTGTTTTTGATTAGTCTTTGTCCTTTGATTAGTCTTAGCTGTCTTAAACAAAATCGGCTGTTCATACTCGTCTTTTGTTTTTGATTAGTCTTAACCCACTGAAAAAAAAATCAATTTCAATAAAAAGGCCCCTTTTCAATAGTAATTTTCTACACAAAACAATCTTATTTAACCTAATTTGTGCACGAAACACAGACACGAAAGAACAAAAGCGAAAAAGAAAATAAAAACAAATAAAAGTTTGAGGTTATGTTGAGATTTTCTGTTAAAAACATGAATAACGGCGGTAAATTCAAAATTTCGGCCGCGCGCTTGCGCTCTTCGGACGCCCTGTAAAAAAAACAATAAATATCAGCTGATGTCTGTCACTCGTCTTAGTCGTTGTCCTAAGGATTGAAAGTTGGCAACTCTTAAGACAAAGACTAATCAAAAACAAAAGGAAAAGCATTGTATGAACACTCCCATAAGAAACAGTGGTTTTAACTTTCTTATGACAAGACATATGACTAAACCAAGACAAAAGACTAGACAAAAGACGAGTATGAACGATCCATTAAGGACCGCAAAGAGGACAGACTTATACCCATTGATATTGCTATTTCAAACATGTTTGCATTCTGCATCGTAAGGTACCGTAGGTATTGCAATAATACGTACTATATGAAAATAATATGCATATGTCTTTGAAAGTAACCAATCAGGTCTTTTTTGCTTAAAGACCCCAAGGCAGTTACCGTGGGTATTGAAATATTATGTATATGCTTGTTTATGATAAGCTAAATTTAAAAAGAATTAATCAAAAGACTTGACCAGAAACTTAAATATTAAAACTACAAATTAACTGCTTCCTTAAAACAAAATAATATTCCCCAATCTTCCCCTATTTAGTAAACGTCTCTCTCTCTGTCTCGACTTTACTGGTCTTGCCCACCAAACAACAAATAACCGGTCCGTTGACGTCGACAAAAATCGGTACGAAAAAGGCGAACGAATTTCGAACTGTTAAATATTGTTAAAGTTATCGTTGGTATCGGTGAAGTTATGGGGCCTAAATTTGGCCTGAACAAAAACTAAGTCCTATTAAGATGCTCATTAAAGTAGTATTATTACTGGTCCTAGCTAAACTATTTTAAATACTCAATATTAACAACTCGAGAAGTCAGTTGCTTAATATCTCCCTTAAATGTAGCTGGATGATTGTGTGCAAAAGAGTTAATTTTAACATTTCTTTCGAATGTGTAAAGTTTAGATTTGCATTTATATTTATCTTTGTGTGCAAAGATGCAACACCAGGTGCTCTTTGTTTCCTGTCGTAGCTTATGCTCGTACTCGTAGTTGTTGATCACTAATTTGGGATGTTTCTTGTCGCCATTGAAGTGGATCACTCCTAAAAATTAGTGGGGTTTTAGGAAAGTTCCTTTTTTCCTTAAAGTACTTCTTTATCTAAAGGTCTAAAGTCCTAAGGTGATTCTTTTTTTTAGTTGCTTTTTTGTCAAGTCGATGTTTATAACAGAAGAATTTAGCACCAGTATTTACTAAAGTGTCTAAAATGCTAAAGTACTAAAGTTCTTAAAACTCGGTATAGATTTTGGTTACTGTTTGTAAACTTTAATTTGAAAAATTTTTAAGATATTGTCAGGATAGAAAATAATGTCCTATTAAGTAAATGGCACAAGTTACGTTTATAAGCAAGTGCACATTAACCCTAAACAATCTAAGGAAATGAACTTCTGTATATAGTTCAAATTGTATTAAAAGTAACAAATTGTATACAGAAATTATTATAAACAAGAAGCGATTAATCGGTCATCGATGATGTTTATACAGGAAACAAAACACATCTCGATATCCTATCAATGGCAAACGGTAATAAAAGCATCTCCAAAAGAGTTTAGCAGTTAGCTGAGAACCTAACGTCCCAGGCGTAGTTATCAGTGAAGACAAGTAGTACGATAGTCAAAAATTATAAGAAGTTGAGCGTATCGAGAAAATACACATTTGTAGACAAAATGTATTTAAGTACAATGTAAGTAGTAATTATAAGTATTATATAAACTGTGTTACGTCACGATAAAACCCCCTCGTGACAATATCTTAAATTTAAAACATTTTAGAATATTGCAAAGTTAAAATTTTTTACAATTATAAAAATAACAAAAATTAACAAGAAAACCGAGAGTTCTTGTAAAGAAATAAACACAAAACAAAACT
This sequence comes from Aspidapion aeneum, assembly GCA_963576565.1. Classification (NCBI taxonomy): domain Eukaryota; kingdom Metazoa; phylum Arthropoda; class Insecta; order Coleoptera; family Brentidae; genus Aspidapion; species Aspidapion aeneum. The sequence continues at coordinate 138,013,633 of OY755040.1, read as the reverse complement.
GGAAACTTTCCTCCATACACTTTTAGTAATCTAAAGAAAATACAAATAAAATAAAATACTATATAATTATAATAAGTGATTTCTAATTTGAATAAAACAACTTAATTTGGATAATTTTCCAAATAATCATGATCACGAAAAAACTTCCGGAAATAATTTTAACTCTTGTGGTATTCTATCTATCTATTTTGCCTTCTTTGATCCATTTTTGGACATAGGCATCCCCCAATATCTTTTACTGTTCTCTCCCTGTCGCCGTGTTCCTCCATCTAGTTTCCGGCATGTTTCTTCAAATCGTCCGCCATCTCATTTGAGGTCATTCCTTACTTCTTTTATTTTCCCAAGGTCCTCAGTTTACAATTCATTTGTTCCATCGATCGTCTTTTATCTCATATTATCACTGGCAAATTTCTGTTGTAATTTTGCTACCTCTCCTCTGACATCCCTTACTTTTGTTTTCCATTCATTCCTTTACTATCTGTTAGCTTTACATGTAACATTTGTCTTTCCATTGATCTGGGCTTTTGTCACCTTATCTCTCTTTGATTTTGTAAGTGTAAGGTCTGGGATTCATAGGTAAGTACTGAGAGGATACATTGGTTATACACTTTTTTATTTTGAGGTTCATTCTACTCGTCTCTTGATTTCAACTGTTTGGTTTTCTTTATTTACTTCAATAATTTGTCCCAGATCTTCCTTTGTCTGTTCTATTTTTTCTTGGTTTATTCATCTGTGTTTGTTATGATTTAAATTTTAGTGTAGTTCATACTCAAGCCTATGTTTTTAGCTGCTGTATTCATTTCTTCCAACATTTTTATCAGTTTTTCCTTCTTATCTGTTATTAAGGTGATATCGTCAGCAAATCTTAGATGGGGGATCTTTGTACCTTTTTAATGTCAAACACCTCAGGATTGTTTACACAAAATATTTTCCTTAAAATAATTTGGTATAATGAGGTCCAAATGGTTGGTTATAAATCAGAAAAATATATGTTAATAAAAGTAATAAGTAAACAGTTTTGAATATAAGAAATACTTTATTTTTAAAATATCACTGATAATATTCTTGATCTTTAGGCTTTCCACGTTGGGTATTAATTGAAAAAAAAAATTCTAAACAAGGTATTAAAAATTTTAAATGTTTGAGCAAATCTTTCTTTAAAATCTTCTCGTATTATCTGATACCTAACTTCTGTTTTTTCCATGTAGAAATGGAATCGATAAATTACATAAAAGTGTAATGTAAATAACTCCCCCATTGCTCCATAATTTTTAACAAGGAATAATATTTAAAAAAATTCAATTCAGTAGGTTTAAAAAAAAATTATTATACTTTGCAACAATTTGATCTGTCGTAAATTATAACTACCTATCCGTAAAGCAGATCTATATTACTAATATCAAATAAAGAAAATTATTATAAATCATAATAATGTTGCTAAAAATACACTAAAAACACCAAACCAACAAAACAAAAACAAACCTATTTTTAAAAAGAAAGATCCGTTACTTATTGAAAATTATAGGCCAATAACGGTGTCCTCAGTGCTGGGCAGAGTTGTTGAAAAGTGCATTTATAATCAAATGATGTCTTTCTTAAATAAATACAACATTATCGGGAAAAATCAAAATGGATTTTACACGGGTAGGTCCACCGAAACCGCAGGTCATGATCTTGTGTCTTACATATACACCGCACTAGATAAGGGCAAATATGTGGGAGCACTGTTTTTTTACCTGTCTCGGGCTTTTGACACCCTGGATATAGGCATGGTTAGTAGAAAACTTTATGCAATTGGATTCAGAGGTGTTTTCCTGTCTTGTATCGTGTCATTTTTGAGTCACCGGAAAATATATGCTAAGGTTGAAAACGAAACATCGGACTATTTTGACGTTGATCTTGGAGTTCCGCAGGGCTCTGTATTGGGCCCTTTAATTTTTCTATTATTTATAGAAGATATAAATGAATATATTAGTTCTGAATGTCCGGTAGTCTACTGCGATGACCTAACTGCTGCAGGATCAGCTGACAGTCCTGGGGAGCTTCAGGATCATTTGAATGGTTATGCCAGAGAATTTACGGATTGGTGTACCAGAAATCGTTTAATATTGAACTCGGATAAGACAGTTTGTATCCAGTTCTATAATCGAAATGCAATTAATACTGATTTCTTTATAACAGTCAATAACAGCCATATTGAACTCTCAAACTCCACGAAATTTTTGGGCACTATGCTAGACAGTGATATGAGATGGGAAAGCAATATTGAACAGGTTTGTACAAGAATCAGTAGGGGTTATTACGCAATATTGCAGCTAAAAAATCTTTTAGATATTTATCAACTATTAAATATGTATTACGCTTTAATATATTCACATATAAGCTATAATATTGCACTTTGGGGTTTAGCCAGTAACGTCAATAGATCGGTCAAAAAAAGATAATTCGACTGATGTTTAACTTAAAAACTGCTGATTCTTGTAAACCGTATTTTAAACAATATAATATTATGACACTAGCCAGTTTGTACATATATAAGTGCATTTTGTTTGTTAGAGATTACCGTAACACATATGAAATAAACTCCAGTTTTCACTGTTATTCTACTAGAAATAGACAAGATTTCATAAACCAAAAACATAAAACATCTTTGTTTGAAAAAAGTCCGGACTATATGGAATGCAAATTATTTAACTGTCTACCCACAATTATAAAAACACAGACAAATCCTATCAAATTTAAAAAAAAGCTAAAAATGTTTTTAATCGAAAACTGTTTTTATACCACTATCGAATATTCTAATTTTAATAATAATTATTCATGATCTCAATTTTTCTAAATAAATTTTTATTATTTTGTCTGTCGTTCTTTTGATTATTGTATATACTTTTAAATTAATATATTTGCTCTATATAAATATTTTACTGGCCTAACAGCCTGAATTTTAAATAGCATATATAGCAACATTTTTTTGTGACTTTATATTTTTTACTTATTCTCGACAATTTGTTTGTGTGTTGTTAATTTTAAGATAAGAGTATTTTCTTTTTATGATTCTTATTGTTTCGATAGAAAAAATATGTTAGGTACCTAGTATAGAAATAAGATTTTTATGACCTGTCCAATGTCATTGTAATGATCTTTAAGGATGAATAAAGAACTTGAACTTGAACTTGAACTTGAAAACAGCAACTCAATGTTTTCCAACATTTTTAAAACAAAATGAGAATAATTCGGAAACTGTTTTGTTTTGTTGGCGTTTTCAGCAACTTTTTATTTTCCCGTCGCCTGTCGGTAAAGATCAAAGTGTTGATGTTCTGTTTTCGTTTTGGGCAACTTTGTTGGTCTAGTTTGTACGCGAAGAAGAAGAAGAAAAAACATGTGTAGTTTCTGTGTGGAAAATTACCATGTCCGGAGAAAAAATTAAATGGGGTGTTGAAAATACATGTAAATTAATTAAGTTTTATCAAGAAGCTAGATTGTTATGGGACGCCAGACACCCTGATTATAAAAATCGTTATAAAAAGGCAAACGCCTTAAAGGAAATAGGAATATTGTGTGATACTTCTTCAGAGAAAGTGGACAGAAAAATAAAAACATAAATCATCAAAAGCTAGTTCTAGAGAGAACACAGAAATTATCAGTTATTAAAAAAATCCGAAGTTGGCCACATTTTCTATCGGGGATCATAAAAAGAGTTCACTAATTATTGTTTTCCTATAATGTTGACAGCAGTTGACAATTTGTTCGTGTTTTCGTTTGTTGTGTTGCTGTTTTGTTGATGTTTTTGTTTTGTTGGTTTGATGTAGACCCGGCAATACAATGGATTTTACTGTTTTATTTTTCATGTTCGATATTAACACGTTGAGGTGTCAACAGGTTCGGATCACCCTTAAAATTGGGCGGGTGATTATGTGGCACAGCATTAATCTTAACATTTCTGCCATAGGTGTAAACTTTGGCTTTACATTTATAGTTCTGTTTTTGTTCGTATGTGCAACACCACGTCGTTTTAGTCTCTTGTCGAACTTTCAGTTTGTATTCGTAGCTTCGAATGACTATCATTGGATTTTTTACGCCGGGTTTAAAATATATTTTACCTAAAATTAAATAATAAGTTATGTGCACTAAAGATGTTTTAAATATTTAAAAAAAGTGGAACTGCCACAGTGACACTTTTACAAAATAGCGGAAAGTACAATCAATCAACAAATATTTTTTTCAAAACATGTTTAATTACAAAATTAAACAGATTTTCTTTTTTTACCATTTTTCATAAATCTTAATTTTTAGTTAAATTTATTATTTAAATACAGGTGATCTTGAGAAATTAGGTTTCAATAACATAAACTAACCTTCTCAAGTTTACCTATTTAAATTATATAAATTATTTAGTTTATAAAACAACATATTATATTGAATTTTATATTTTATAATTTCTCATGAACCATAACAATTTTTTAATATAAAAAGAGAGGATTTATCTTAATAAAGCAAATTCAACATTTGATAGTTGTTCTCACTATACCTACTTAGTTTACTGTACCATAAGCCTTCTTGGTCATTGCAGGGAGTGAGGCTGCTCCCTGGCAATAAACTTGTTACTTTAATCCCGCTGCTTAACCAAGCCGAGTTAAGCAAGTGTTATTTTCAAACACAGCTTGCACAAAACATATTTATTTAATTGTTTTTACAAGTTTTGGAACCCTACAGTGGAACGTTTTTTTTAGTTGTCAAGAAATTTGCACTTAAAAATTATCTGCGTATAGGCAGGTAAATTATTTGTTTGAAACTCGTAGACAATGATTGTGTAGAAATAAAATTTCGGACTTCCATTGTCTTTATTTATTTTAAAACACGACGTTTCGGTTAGTAAGTATCTCTAACCGTTATCAAGTGTAAACTAAACAATCTAGTCTTTAGGCTACTACTTATACTACTTGGGGTGCAGTCAGGTGTGCCTTTTTTAATCCTAAGACGCCTGTTTTCCTTAAGGAGTGGTTTCCATATGTTTGGTATGTCCGTGCTTGGTTGACTGAAAACTTCTTTATTCTGCATTATAAACGCAGCTTCAATAAACTTTCGTTTTCGCCAATGCGACTCCTTATGTAAAACTTTAGCTTCTGACCACTGAATCCTGTGATCATTTGACCATGCATGATCTGCTAAACCGGATTTTTCAATATCCCCTAATTGGGTACTTTTTAGATGTTCATTTACTCTAACCTGAAGAGGGCGTTTCGTTTCACCTACATATGATTTACCACACTCACACGGGATTTGGTAGATACATTCCTTATTATTTGAGGGATTTTCTGGTTTTGTTTTAGTTACAAAACTTCTTATCGTATTTCCCGAAGAAAATACTGTTTTTATATTATAGTGTTTAGCTATTCGTCCTATACGAAGCTAAGGTTTTTTTAGATATTTTCCAGATATTTCAAGAATACAAATATAAAATAGCATATTATACGGACTCATGGGGTTTTGCCCCCCCCCCCCCCCCCGAAACTTGTCGAGCCCCCCCCCGAAACATTTTTCGATATACGCCACTGCTCTAGGTATTGCTTTTTGAAATTTAAATTCGCTTTTATTTTTCTAATTTGTAATACTCCTGACTAAGCACCTCGATAACAACACTTGGAGAATCTGGAGGATGATTGTGTTTCCCGGTCAACGTAATTGTCTGATCGTAACAAACGTGACATCTTGCGGAACATGTTTGCTTATCGTAGTTTTTGCATTTCCAATAAGTGGTTGATTCTCGGCTCATGTGCTTTACGTATTTGTAGTTATTTACATATAGGTTGGCTATGCGTTTACCTTTCACGTATGTTGCTAAAACTTAAAATAACTTTACAAAAAGAATCTAATGACATTGGAAGAAAATTAAAAGAACCAACTTGTATTTATTTTAATGAATATAACTGGTTTTTAAGGTTTATTGACATAAATAAAACTTGGCTTTCTATTCTTAAACAAGATTTACAAAATTTTTCTTGAAAAATACTTAATACTGTGATGATATTTTGAATATTACAATTGTTTTTAAATTTTTTTTAAATGTGATTTTGATATAAAATTTCATAACGATACTAAATTTAGAAAAAATGACATAAACAAAAATTGGGCGTTTTATTAGTGAAATTTTTCAAAATTGATTTTTACTGAAAACTTTTTATAATTATTATTATTTTTGAAATTATTTTAATTTTGTTGAAACTAGTAAAAAAAATTGACTTTAGTTTGAAATTTCATAAAATTATACATTTATAAATATTATAAAGAGATTAGAAAAAATTTTAAGAACCAAGAATTATTTATGTATATCGTGTGTTTCACGAACATTGAAACAGAGGCCTTTTTGTGTATTTTTAGTGCGAATTTGGAGAAACGCTCGGACACGTCGATTTTGTTTGCGAGGGGGGCACTTTTTGACTATCTTGAAATTTTTGTAACACGAACCCCCTTTGAGGGGTACACTTTACCCCTATATAATGAAAAGGGGAAAGTGGGTCTAGTGATACCTTCTTTTGAAAGCCTTTTGAAATGTTTTTAGGATAGCGGTACATTTGGATTAAGTGCATCCGTTGCAGCGCCATCTTGTTTTCTGACGTCTATCCGCCATCCTGGTAACTATGAAATCGTCAAACTCAAAACAATACGGCCCGACACGTAACGCCAATTTGTCCCAGTGCACTAGTTTAAGGTGCCAACAGTAACTGTAGAAGCTGGTGGCATCACGAGGGTGCGGGGGGCATCGATCGCCGCAATTGATTCACAAGAGCACGAACCGAAGTAAGGCCCAGATTCTGTTTACTGTAAAATTTTATAGGGACATTTTGTCCTCTCTATATTTCGTAATTAAAATGCGACATAACACCTACGGTGCACAGAATTTGGGTCCAGTTAAGCGCGGTAAACACGAATACAAATACATACATACCAAGTATTAATTTCTAGTTAATATTCAAGTTTTTGGTGAATTCCTTTTGGGGTTTATTGATACTTTATGATGAAATTACACAGGTACACAAAAAAAAAATTTGAAAACTGCCCTGGTAGTTTTCACTGATTTTTATGTTTTTTGTTGTGCTGAATCCAAATCTGTCAACAGTTTTTCTCTATCACATCCAGATTTTTTGCTAGGGTTAACGAGGTTTACGGGGTTTATAACTCAACAATGGTAAAAATAAGTCTAATTTTACTTACAGAAGAAAGTAAACGTATATTCCGAAGTATAGTTAATTAATAAATATAATTTAGAAACATACTAGGAATATAAAACCAGATGTTGTCCTGGTGGGATCGTTTCTTCTTTCCCAGAATACCTGTTTTTGTGCGTTGCTTTACGTCTTTTTCTTCTGGGGTTTCCCGCATCAACAACCAGCAGAAATCAACCATCATATTGGTGTTCCAACATCCCTGATACCTTCTCTCTGCGTCCCTGATATCTTGGTGAAACCTTTAGCCCTGTTCTTCACTATAGTCTCCCAAGTTTTCGGGGAAGTAGTCGATGTGCGAATACAAGAAATGCACTTTTAGACTCATATTACAACCCTGCAATTTAAAAGCATTTAACATCCGATCTACAATAGCTTTGTAGTTGGGCGTCCCTTTTGTTATTCTCTTTGAAGGAGTTCCAGGTTTCTTTTTCCTTTCCTGAGTTTCTGTGAATTATGTGTCAACAATAAGTTTCCTCATATTTTCCTTTCTTTATCAGGTTGTGTCCCTTCACATCGCAAGAGCAGAAATAGCAGTCACTTCCGTGGTCTTTTCATTTATGCCCTATCATAGGTATTCCGTAACGAAATGCATGTTTTTTGCCTTTTAGCGATAAGGAAAGATCTTCGACACAAGTCTTACACACTTTGTGCGGAGTTTACGGTTTGTCCTGATCACCTAACTGTAACTGAAATATATTCTTTTACAAACGCGGTAATGTTCCTCTTAAGGTATATTCGCCGCATATGTAACAAAAATTGTTTGGTAAGTTTATTTAACCTCTATTAGCCATCACAACCACAGCACTTGCAACTTGTTACACTGTATCACTTCCTAATAAAGCTTGATCACGACTAAGCCAACAACAAGTAAATAGAAACTTGCCAGACACCCAAATAAATGCATGGACAGGTTTTTACAAGCTTATAAGAATAAGCACATGTCTCTACTCGATATAAAGTCAAAACTATTCATGACACATAACTAATAAACAGATAGAACACTGACCTATTACTGTAAATGGGACCATCCTGGTAACACTCATATGAAGCAAAAAAATCAATTTGGCGAAAAATCGTGACGTGATGGAACTTTATGGGTAATTTTCCGGATTCAGCACCCAAAAATCTATCAGGAACAGTGGAAAAATTGGAGGCAGTTTTTTGGTCGTATACCTGTGTTATTAATTAAAGAATGATCAAATTTCAATATTTTTTTAAAGTAAAGTTTGAGAGTCGTGCACTTATTGCGGAACCAGTGCTTGTTAGGAGAGTTCCTTTTTTTTATATGACACAATGCAAATGATTTTAATAAAAAAATTCTAGTGCAAGAGTTTTTTCTATAAAATATAATAATTAAATAGAATACTGTTTTGTAACCAAAAGTCAAGAAAAATAAAATCTTCTGACATTATAAAATACTTGAAACTGTCTTTCGACCAACGACGCGTAATCTTCTGTAGTCGCAGTTGGCAGGTGATTGTGCTCTCTAATAACGATTATTTTGTTTTGAAATGTTTTTAGGATAGCGGTACATTTGGTCTTAGTGCATCCATTGCAGCGCCATCTTGTCTTCTGACGTCTATCTATCATGTGCATTAGATAGATGTAGCCATCGTATATGATAATGGGATTTTTTCTTCCTTTGTTCCTTCCAAGGTAAACAGATTTCCAAATACCTAAAATTTATTATTAGAAAAAGTTAGCAGTATCTAACAAGTTTAGCGCAGCGGACCCATCTTCACAATAGCTCCCAACTAACATTTATACTAGCGACTACAGGCTCCAAAAACTTTGCTACTATCTTATGGTAGAAATGTGGTGATCCCAAGAAAAATTCGGCACTTTTTAGTTCTGTGTACTATCTAGTATCACGAAAAAGTAGAGCTCTAAACTACTTCTTAGGATTGTTACTTGATAGTCTATTCTGATAGTCTTCCCTACCACGATAGGACGTTGCCAAAGTTTTACTTTCTTTTTAGTCGTTATTTCGTAGTCGCCGTGACTTGTGTATGTTACTTAATTACCACTAGAAGGTTAAGCTTCATTGAAGTCGCAAACAAGTGTATCCGACAACTACATTATAACTTTAATTTTTACCACAAAAGTTTGTGTTATATAGAGAAAATAACTTTTGGCAACAACTTGAAAGTTGTAAATACGTAATATTTTTTTGCGTCGATCTTTTAAAGTAGACACTACATTCTGTTTATCTTTGAGACAAATTGTTAAGCCTAAATCATTTATTGTTGTAATCTGCAGAGTTTTTTCATGTACTGGGTGGAAAAAAAATATGCCACTTTAGTCAAACTCAGTATGTAGGTACGTGGGCACAATAGATCCATTTGTGGTCGCAGTGCATGGCGGTCCAGTAGGGCCTGCCACCACTTTCGAATACATACATACATTCTGTTTCTACTTTGGAACCGTAGACTTTTTGCAGTCGCATCTTGGTCGCGCTCATTCTTAACCCTACTTTTGTGGCTCCTTTTATAAATAAGAAGTAGTTTTTCATGGATTTCCAACCGATCTAGAAATGTTCAACGTTTATTTTTTTAGTTATAGTAACAAAAATTAAAATCAGGATAAAAAAAAAGAAAACATAAAAAATGTGTTCAAATCGGTATTTTTGTCCCACAGTAACATAGTACATATTATAGCCATAACCAAACTAAAAAAACTTTGCCAGTTTGTGAATAGTGTTCACCATATTGTGTAATAGTTCTACCAAAAAGAAACGATAATAATATAACTACATCGCTACTTTTATGCCATTACGGAAAAAAACCAGCCTCTACGACGTAGTAGATACTTGGGGGCGACGTAGTAGTGTAGTCGTTACTACAATTACTTTAAACACGTGGCTAAGTAGTAATAACCGCAAGTTGGTAGCGGGAGTACGTTGCGGTTGCTTCTAAGAAATTATTCCTGGTGAGGGTGTCGTCGCGAAAATTTAAATGTTAGTTGGGCTGAGTGGATAAAAAATGTTTTCAATTTGATATCGCACTTTATTTTTTAAATTTGTATTTAAAGCTAAAAATAAACATTATTGGTGATAATATTGTCTCTCAATAAAAACACTCTGCTGTATAGTTTTCTTAAAATCACACCCTTCTGGTTGGTGATTGTGCCTTGCTCTAATTTTAACAGTTTTGCCAGATGTCAAAAGGTAACCGCTGCATTTTTCCGACAGTTTAACGCATCTCCAACGAGTCTCGTTTGATTTACGAATATGCACGACGTAGTAGTATCCTTCCAAATAAAGTTTAGGGTGTTTTCGGCCTGCTGTTAAGTATATTGTGCCTAAAATTAAGAATGTGATAATGCTAAAATATGAACTAATCTATTACTAACCAACGCGAAACTTAGTAGCTGTGAATTTAAAAATCAAATAAGTTTCGTGGCTAATCGGGTAAAAAGAAGTTTTTGTTTCTCTCGTATTGTTTGATTTTTAAATTCACGGGTACGAAATTTCACGTTTGTTAGTATTATTTGGCTTACAAATTCCGCTGATTGACGCTCCTGTGTCTGATGGCGGGTAAAAACGCTAATCAGCGTTGATCTGGCCTGAAAGACAGATGAGCTATCATAGGTCACCGATGGTTTGTTTCTTTTTATTAGCAGTTTATTTTTGCCTGCTCTTGCTCTAGTTTCTCTCGTATCTCAGTAGATGGTGCTTCTTGCGAGAGTTGTCTCACTATTTACACAGGATTAAAGACAAAATCGTCTAATTAACTTCGCAAGGGTGTCACATTGACCAAGCAATCTATTAAGAAAATTGACAATCGTAATAGTAACAATTAAACAAACAAACAATAATGCTGAAAACCATTTATTTGTTAATGAATACATTTATACGTTTATAATTATGTAAGTATAGCGAATATAGTTATAAGAATTTTTAAGTTATTCTTCATAAACCATTTTTCTACGAGCATGCGAAAAGTGTCAGATTTTCGCACAAATTTTAAAATTAAAAGTACCACTTTTCCGGACGCTACAAAAATCCTAAGAATCGGTACTTTAATATAAAAAAAATTCGGTGTCTTTATCAATCCGTTTTTTAAATAGTTGTCAAAAACCTATGAATTAATAAACGTTTTCTTATAATTTATTTTTTTAAATGTTTATCGCACGCTCTATGAAAAATAGTGTTCCTAACTCTTGCGGAAAGTGTTTTTTTCGCACTTAGTTGCTGGCCTAACTCTGCTAGGCGTCAGTCGGCCAACTGCAATGGCATGTGGGAAAGTGACACTTTCCGCACTTGTTAGAAAATATACCCACCTATGATTATCTAAAAACTAAGTGTAACTAACATGTATACACGGTAAAAAATTTTGTCTACAATGAAAACATGTTCTTTTCTTGACTAAATTCTTTTACCTTAAAACAATTTGTTCTGAATTAAAATATTTCTTTTTAGTTCAACGCAGCGTTTAATCTTGAAATGAGACTTTATTTTTCTTCTCTAATTGTTTTGTTTCAGTATACTGCAGTTTGTAACACAGCAAATTGTCTTCATATAAGTAATATTTTGCTTCCAGAGAAAACGGTGCCTTAGATTCAGTTCCAATTTATAATAAAACAATTTCTGTTTCACATTAACATAAAGAGACAAGACATTTTTTTGTGCTAAATCAAGAAAGTACAAATTATTTTACTTTTAATTGTTTTTTACCGTGTACTGCGCTTTTATAGCGCTGGTTTTTGAGAAAAACTATATATCGATACCCTAATTCTAATACGACGCCGTCGCAAACCACAAAAAAATTAAAATTCATATTTTTGCGTCAAAGGTTAGTAATTATGCATAGCTACAAGCTACAAGCTTCGCAACCAACAAAAAAATATGAAACGGTCATTACCGCGATTTCTTACAAGTGGTATCCTACTAACGCTGTATAATTTATGAGCATGACGTTAGCGAAGCACCCATCGCAGATCGAATCGTGACTAGGTGGATAATTTGCCGTTAATTAGTCGTGAATTATTTGTGGAAAAATTAATTTTGTCGCTCTTATTTTTGACCCTTTTTTTGGGTGCTTCGCTAACTTCATATGAAGTTAGCGAAGCACCCTCGTAAAAATGGCTTTTATCAAAATCGAATATGGTGGATAATTTGCCGCTAATAAGTCGTGAATTAGTTGTGGAAAAATTAATTTTGTCGCTCTTTTTTTTTACCGTTTTTTGAGTGCTTCGCATAATTCATATAAAGTTAGAGAGGCACCCAAAACACACTCAAAACTAAACGCGACAAACTTAATTTTTTCACAACTAATTAACGACTAATTAGCGGCAAATTATCCACCATATTCGATTTCGATACGTCATGTCTAAAGCCATTTTTACGAAGGTGCTTCGCTTATTTTATATGAAGTTAGCGAAGCACCCTCAAAAACGGTCAAAAATAAGAGCGACAAAATTAATTTTTCCACAACTAATTCACGACTAATTAGCGGCAAATTATCCACCATATTCGATTTTGATAAAAGCCATTTTTACGAGGGTGCTTCGCTAACTTCATATGAAGTTAGCGAAGCACCCTCAAAAACGGTCAAAAATAAGAGCGACAAAATTAATGTATCCACAACTAATTCACGACTAATTAACGGCAAATTATCCACCTAGTAGCGATTCGATTTGCGATGGGTGCCAAAATATGAAGTTAGGGGAGCACCCAAAAAAAGGGTAAAAAATAAGAGCGACAAAATTAATTTTTCCACAACTAATTCACGAATAATTAGCGGCAAATTATCCACCATATTCGATTTTGATAAAAGCACCCTCAAAAACGGTCAAAAATAAGAGCGACAAAATTAATTTTTCCACAACTAATTCACGACTAATTAACGGCAAATTATCCACCTAGTAGCAGTTCGATTTGCGATGGGTGCCAAAATATGAAGTTAGCGAAGCACCCAAAAAAAAGGGTCAAAAAATGAGAGCGACGAAATTAATTTTTCCACAACTAATTCACGACTAATTAGCGGCAAATTATTCACCATATTCGATTTTGATAAAAGCCATTTTTACGAGGGTGCTTCGCTAACTTCATATGAAGTTAGCGAAGCACCCTCAAAAGGGTAAAAAATAAGAGCGACAAAATTAATTTTTCCACAACTAATTCACGACTAATTAACGGCAAATTATCCACCTTGTCACGATTCGATCTGCGATGGGTGCTTCGCTAACTTCATGCTCATGTATAATTTGCATCTAACTTGTCTTATTCTTGTAAAATTTTGTTGATTTGGGTTATGACGTATCAGAATTAGGGTATCGATATTCAAAAAAAAAATCATCTAAACTAAACTACCTAAAACTTGTAATATTGTAACTAACATGTAAGTATTGTCACCAAATAAAGGATTTTAAGTTTTCCTTGATTGGGACTTTATGGCGTTGTTTAAAGGAAAATCTAAGATATTCAGTAATTTTATGAATATAGAAACTCTACTTTGAAATGCATTAATAAGACCTTTTTAAATATTTAAGGCAGGAAGTGAGTAAAGTCAAAATGTACGACATTTGATAAATTGTTAAAAACTAATCTATTTTCTTTAAACAACGTTCTTAAATTAATTGGTTTAAGTTACAAAAAATCCGTGCAAAGGCAAAAGAGTGTATAGTGTACCTACAAAAAATACCAAAATGACCTAGTTTTTTAAATTTTAAAATTCTTCGTTGTCTGTGTGTAGAAATATAGATTTTTATCATCTTGATATCTTAAAAAATAACAAAGTGTTATTAAATTTAAAAAAGGAATCATCGAAAATAAATTTGAATGTAAAAAAATGTTTTGAAGATTGTTTATCTCGAAACTATTGCTAACAGCTTCTTTTGCGTTTGCAAAAAAGAAAAAATATAGTCTTTCCATGTTAAATAACCCTTTATGTCCCCCGTCTAAAAATTAATTTTTGAAGAAAAAGGTGCTAGTAATGCAAATATTAAAAATTTTAAAGATTTTTAAGAATAATTGTTTTATACTTTATCATATAGTATTTGATAAATAAGTTTTGTTTTGTTCTTGTAGACAGGAATATTTTTTGACTCGCTTCGAACTTTGTAACGTATTAGAAAATCATTACTGGGTACCTATTCTGGGTCTTGAACGATGTGAAAATCCACATCAAACGCTTTGACCAATAGCAAACTCTGAGAGGTCGCGTGTTGTGCGAAATGACTTGTCTCGACCAATGGCATAGTCGCCAGATCTTCAGAGTTAGTGAATTTTACGTATTTGAAGTAAAATCTATTCTCATGCCCTGTACCGACTGAACGTTTCTCGGTCGGATCGTAGGAGAAGCTTGCGCAATGGAGGGCTTTTTGAATAGCACGTGATGGCTCGGAGCTAATTTAAAGCCTGCCATTGGTCAAAGCATGTCAGCAAAATTGGCGAATACAAGAGTCTTGGTAGATTTTATAACGGGATATTGCTATATTTGATTTTTGATTAATATTAATGGCATCAAATAAATACAGTCGAACCTCTCTAACTCGAACCACTATAACTCGAACCTTTCTATAACTCGAACCTTTTAAGTGGTCCCTGGACTTTTTATATGAATTTTAACCTCTTTAACTCGAATTTCTATAAGCCGAACTCTACATAACTCGAACTGATTTGGTTGTCCCTTGAAGTTCGAGTTAAAACTGTAAAACGCTGATCACCATGGAAAGACTAAGCTGTATCTATAGCATATTCTTTAAATCTACAACTACATACTAGTTTAAAAGCAATAGAATAATTATTAATATTCCGCGAAAAAACTTCACACTTAATTTTTTCGGTCGTTAAAATTTTTCTGTCATCATTTTTATTTAGGTGATTTTCCCTTTTTCATCAAGGTTTTACAGTGATTTCTTATAATACGGAGTTGATCATAAGAAACTGCACGTAATTTCAGTGGTTCAAAGCCGGTAGTTTCTCTGAAGGTTCCTCTGTGGTTGTGTGGCGTAACAAAAGCAATAAATTCTTTACCCATAAGTCTTACATGCGCCTCGCAGTAGTTTTTAGTTCTGAACTTGTCTTTTTCATCTAATTGTCCATCTTTGTTTTTATAGAAAGCGGTGTGACAAGAAAAGAGGAGCTCGCTAAATCGCCTTTGCGTTAGGATCATCAGGTGGCCATCGTACCAAATTTTAAACGGATTCTCAAATTTGAAAAATAATGGGTATGTTCCTCCAATTAAAATTTCGGCTAAAAATAAAATCAATAAAAAATAAAAAAGATAATGTAAACTCAAAGACAAAATCTCTTATAGTCTAATAGCCCAGTAGGATTTTGGGCTTGAATTGCAAACCGATACTCATATATTTTAATCGATTCGTCATAAGACCATGTCCCAAAAAAAATGGAGATACCTGCAAAAATCCTGCATAAACAACCCGCCATCTTTGTTTAAAGATGGCGAAAAGGAGTTTGAACCAAATGTACGTAACTTTTTTATTATAACATCGATTTTACCCAAACAAATTGTGATTAGCTTCTAATATAATGGCCTCTCAAAATCACTATCAATACTTTGTTTTTTATTTGTCTCTATACTATAAATTCTGTAAGTTCCTCAAATACGCAATTTTTTTTTTAGGTTTTTTGATTTTTTTAAAGAAAACTACTGGATTTACAAAAAAAACATAAAATATAAAAAATATGCAGATTATTAAGATGTATTCATGGTGGGTCTAATATTTGCTGTAGATTAAGCGGTTCTCGAGTTACACTCAAAAAACGACTAAATTGGCCTATACCTACCCCCAGGTACAAAATTTTCATATTTTCACCAAAGTCATGAAAGTTACTAAAAAACTATACAGACCAAAAAAGGATGTCAAGATAAATAAGAAACGGCTATTAGTTTCAAACAAAAACTGATACTGAGGTAGATATGGCGGCTTAAACATGGCCGAAGCGTAATTTACAATTTTATTTTTGAGGGTAATTTTTTTATGTAAAACAAACCCCCACGAGGTTAAAATGTACCTCAGCTAAAAGACAATTTAATTATCTTTAAAAAAGAATAGTACACTTTTTGTCGTAAAGTTAATAGTTTTCCTGAAAAAAACAAAAAATATGCGGCATACATAATTCGATGTTTTCGTTCCATAGAAGTACGGCAATGGCATGGGTCCATTAAGGGAAAAAATAATTTATGCACAGATAAGCGAACCCGCAGTTACATATTTACTTAGCGTCAAACATCTTACAAAAAACATATTTGATACTTTTCTGTTAAATTGACAGGTGGTCACGTGATTTTGACAACTTCTTAATGGTTCGAGCTAGAGACTTGGTTCTTTTTTGTTTTTTTCAGGAAAACTATTAACTTTACGACAAAAAGTGTACTACCCTTTTTTGAGGATAATTAAATTGCCTTTTAGCGGGGGTACACTTTGACCCCATAGGGGTTCGTTTTACATAAAAAAATTACCCTCAAAAATAAAATTGTAAATTACGCTTCGGCCATGTTTAAGCCGCTATATCTACCTCAGTATCAGTTTCTGTTTGAAACTAATAGCCGTTTCTTATTAAGCTTGACATCGTTTTTCGATCTGTATAGTTCTTTAGTAACTTTCATGACTTTGGTGAAAATATGAAAATTTTGTACCTTGGGGTAGGTATAGGCCAATTTAGTGGTTTTTTAAGTGTAACTCGAGAACCACTTAATCTACAGCAAATATTAGACCCACAATGAATAGATCTTGACAATCTGCATATTTTTTATTTTTTATGTTTTTTTTGTAAATCCAGTAGTTTTCTTAAAAAAATCAAAAAAACCTAAAAAAAAATTGCGTATTTGAGGAACTTACAGAATTTATAGTATAGAGACACATAAAAAACAAAGTATTGATAGTGATTTTGAAAGGCCATTATAGTAGAAGCTAATCACAATTTGTTTGGGTAAAATCGATGTCATAATAAAAAAGTTACGTACATTTGATTCAAACTCCTTTTCGCCATCTTTAAACAAAGATGGCGGGTTGTTTATGCAGGATTTTCGCAGGTATCTCCATTTTTTTTTGGGACATGGTCTTATGACGAATCGATTAAAATATATGAGTATCGGTTTGCAATTCAAGCCCAAAATCCTACTGGGCTCTTATACTATTACGGAAAAACAATCTTTTTGAATAATTAGGTAGTAGTTGAAGGCACCGTTGCCTTAATTGTTCCATTAATCTGCCATCTTTCAAATAACAGTCACATGATAGAGTTGTTTTGGACGTGTTGCGTTTCGCTTAGTAGCAAATAGAAGTTAAAATATTTCGGGTATTTTAATGTAACTTTTTTTAAGTTTGATTATGTTTTTTAGTAGTATAGCCTAGGAAGTTCTCATTAATTTAAAGAACTTGAATTTAATATTAGATTTGGAAATTAGTGTTAAAATATTATTTATTTATTTTTATAGACAGTTGCCTAAATCGTACCACGTTGGGGTTTCCGGTACGATTTGGGCAACTCATGTCGTTTCAATATCTGCTATATATACATAAACATATATTATGAATTTTTTGAATTGTAGAGGGAGAAAAAAGTTATGGGTCTTTTACGTTTTACCTTGATAATTGCAAATAAGTAGTTTTTAAAAAAATTATAATTTTAGGTCTTGTAATACTGATTTTTAGAAACATTTTATACCTAGTTAGAGTTATTATTAATTTAAAATGTTGCTTTTTTGTAAATACTTAATAAAACTTCCGATTTTATATAGTTAGAGTTAAGGGTGATTACTTGTGCGACTTCTGTTTATAAACTCAAAAATGTTCATAATTTAAAATGTTGTTTTTTTTTGTAAATAATACCTCGGATTTTATATAGATTTTTTTTTCATATGCCAACAAATTTCTGTACTTCTTTATATTTGTTAAATTTTAAAAGAACCCGATGGTAAGATTTACGAACCCGGTGGTACGATTTAGGAAACCAGGTTCCTAAATCGTATCATTTGCAACCCCTTAAAAAAACTCCTGTTTCTCTAAAGTTCAATAAAATACTATATTTTAAAAGCTAATTGTATATGTCCAAAAGACTGATCTATCGTTCTGAATTTAAAAAAAAATTATTGGAGCTATGTTTTTTAGAAAAAAAAATAAAAAACACAAAAAGTGGTACGATTAAGCCAACTTTACTCTACTACTTTTTTTCTAAAATAAAAAACAAAAAAAATGTTTTTGTCCTAAACGTTTTACCTTTTGAGATACAGGGTTTTTGTCCTAAACGTTTTACCTTTTGAGATACAGGGTGGTAAAGTTTTAAAAAATAAATCATTTATTATTAATATCTACAATACCACTTCAGATATTTTAATGAAATTTGTCATACATGTACTATGAATCAAGAGGCATTTTTTAATGTATCACTTTTTTTTAATTTCAATCAGTGGCCTTCGTACGTAATTTGACCTGCCTATTTTGGCAGACATTGATGGCACGCCACTGATTTTTCCTGAAATAAAAATTATTTTTGAAATCCGCAATCATTTCTAACCAAAGTTAATCACTTAATTTTTTTTAATCCGATGCACGGTTTTTGCTTAAAAAAATAAAAACCGTTTTTCTGCATGATCATAACAATATCGTTAATATGCCAATATCGTCATGCAGAGACACGTAGATTTTATTTTTTTAGATGAAACCCGTGCGTCGGGCTAGAAAAATTCAAGAGATCAAATTTGCTCATAATTAAATACAGATTTAAAACGTACACTTCACTTGGAATTGTAGATATTCATAAAAAATGATTTATTTCTGAAAACTTTACCACCCTGTATCTCAAGAGGTAAGACATTTAAAATATATGGTCATATGAAGGTTTTTTCTTAAAATGGGCTCAAAAATCACCCCCATAAATATTGACATTCAATTAGGAAACACCTTGTATATTAAAATAGCTGGATAAAACATTTTTTTAATTTACTTACTTGTACTCCCATAAATACCCTCTGGAACATAGACCTCTAGATATGGTTCATTGCGTGGAATCTTCTTAGTATGTTCTTCTAAAAATGAATATTTGATATTAATCAGTTTTATCAAAGCATTTAACACAAACCATTCATCAATTGTTCAATTAAAACTACTTACTTCTAGTCATGGTAACAGTAATATTTTTTGGAACCGCAACTGGCCAATATCTTTCTCTTGAAAAAGTTGGTTTATTTTCTTGAATCTGCTTGTTTGTTGATTTTCCTAAAAATTATTTTATTTTAGATCAAGAACTTTACAAAATCTTTAGTACTTGAACAAGCAAATGCGTCATCTCTTTTGAAAGTCTGCTTTTTTAGACTTATTTAATTTTTTCGAAATAAAAACATTTTAATATATTAACAAAAATTATATTCATGGTAATCCAAAAAAATCACAAAAACAGTTTTACAATATTAAGCAGCACAATTAACAATACTGTGTCATAAGACTCTGGTTAATATCAGTTCCGTCGTATAACTCTTATAGCAAGGTTGAAGTAGTACACAGAAAAAAAAAGTCTTCAGTCAATGCAAATTGCTTTGATCCAAGAAAAAATCTGCTTTCCTATGCACGAAGACGATATTTTCTTAACAAAAAAAAACTATTCTCTTGAACTACTGGTTTCCGTTAAAAATAAAAGTTGCCTTTATCCAAGAAAATTGATTTGTTTTGAATGGAAGCGACAACCTTCTTGTTTTGTGTTTTCTAGTTTTTTTGGAATAAATCGCCATTTTCGTTTTGAGATACCGGATATTTTGAGTTAAAAAATTAAAAGTCTTTAGGCAAAGTAAAGCTTTATTTGTGTTAAGAAAATATTAGTAAGACATTTTATATCTTGCTTCAAAACCACTTTTTCTTCGCTAAAGGCAGTTTGTTTTAAACCAAAACAATTTACCAAGACAAATATTTTTTTTTTCCAAAACAAGCGGTTTGCTTAGATGAAAAGAAAACATTTTGTTCGGAGACTTTTGCTTTTAGATCAAGATAATTTTTTCACGAAAACTACTTTTATTAACTGCATAACTTCTTCTTTTCTGTGTAGTTGAAATAGAAAAATGACATAAATAAAACTTTTTGCCTATAATAATGCTGTTAATCTCGTTCAATTGATGTATAATGCTCTAGGAGTTCTAAGACACAACAAGTTATAAGAGAATAAGTTATACCGCGTGAACAAGTTCATATCTAGGGGTATAAATTTCCATAAGAGGATAAAAAACAGATAGGGTAAAGCATTTATTAAAAAGAGACCGCGAGACGCCCGAGTCCCGCAGAATGCTTTGCAGCGTTGCCAAAGGTAACCTTGATAACTTCCTACAGGCGTAGGCGGTCGCACTCATCAAGGGGCGGACTATTAAAAACGTGAACATTTTATTTTTAAAATTTTATTAAATGTGAGTTATTTAAGTATTGTTCATACTCGTCTTAGTCTTTTGTTTTTGATTAGTCTTTGTCCTTTGATTAGTCTTAGCTGTCTTAAACAAAATCGGCTGTTCATACCCGTCTTTTGTTTTTGATTAGTCTTAGTCATAACCCACTGAAAAAAAAAATCAATATCAATAAAAAGGCTTCTTTTCAAAAGTCATTTTCAACACAAAACAATCTTATTTAACCTAATTTGTGCACGAAACACAGACACGAAAGAACAAAAGCGAAAAAGAAAATAAAAACAAATAAAATTTTGAGGTTATGTTGAGATTTTCTGTTAAAAACATGATTAATGGCGGTAAATTCAAAATTTCGGCCGCGCGCTTGCGCTCTTCGGACGCCCTGTAAAAAAAAACAACAAATATCAGCTGATGTCTGTCACTCGTCTTAGTCGTTGTCCTAAGGATTGAAAGTTGGCAACTCTTAAGACAAAGACTAATCAAAAACAAAAGCAAAAGCATTGTATGAACACTCCCATAAGAAACAGTGGTTTTCACTTTCTTATGACAAGACATATGACTAAACCAAGACAAAAAAAGACTAGACAAAAGACGAGTATGAACGATCCATTAACTGACAAAAAATTCTAAATATTTTAAAATCGAAACATTCAAAACCACTCAAATCTCTATCAAATCCATTTCAATAACTCAAAATTGTGAGGTTTTTAGTGCCTCCTGAAAATTTTGATTTTTGCAGTTACTTGGGTTTGCGGTTTCGCCGACGTTATCTATTTTTAATCATAAATAAAGATAGCAATACAATTAATTTTATCTTTAGAGGAATTATGCAACATCAACATATATATTCATATAAAATAAAAAAGAAGGAATTATTTAAAATTTGAAACTAATTCTCGTTTCTGTTATCTTCTTTACTTGGCAAGCTCTAACAGTTTTTCCTAAAAACACGTTGGTAATAAAAAACTAAAAGCCTTTTTCCTCGCAGTAACTACAAGTTACCAGGTAACCTGGTTACTCGTTTTCTGTTTTTCTTCGCTGAGTAACACTAACTATGACGTCACGAGTAACCACACAGTGTAACCAGCCTAGCAGACGTGGTTGCTGAAATATTTTGAGGTTAAGATCGTTTTGTTTTGTTTTTTTTTTCAAAATGTTTGATTTGATACCCTACAGGGCGTTATACAACTCAATGATTTTAATATATATATTACCAACGAATTATGTTTGGTAACGGTAGAAAATGAAGCACATCCGTTGAAGTTGGTCCTATATCAATTCAACTGCAACTAGTCTTAAAATGTACTGCATTTGGTGTTCTGTGGTACTGCGGCCTTACCACAAAATACCAAAGGAGCACCCTGTTTCCACCCCGATTCAAAAAACACATCAGGTAACGCTGCATTTAAAACTGGTGTAAATCCATGTCCTGTGATACGTTTTTTGAATCGGGGTGGGCATGCATTGGTGGAAACAATGAATTATTTTCTGCATTTCGGAAGCTCCTGGTAAAAACAAAAACAAACAATTGGAAATGTCATCCACAGCTGACTGTCTGACGTCATACAGCGGTTACTCCGAGTAACCGTGACGTCATTTCGAGCAACTTAAATGAGTGACTAGTAGCCTCGAGGAAAAAGGCTTTAAATGTAACTTCAGTGACTTAAAACCGGAGTATCTATTATGTTTTCTCGATTTTTGTGCAGGGTAACAAAAGTAATAATTTTAGCTCACACATATACTATACTATAGTAGTGTGAGCTATAGTGATCCTAATTTTTTCGAGAAAAAAAAAGTTGCTCCGATTTCAAAAATTTTTATATATCTTTGCGTTTCAGATGATTTTGAAACTTTTTTGTTGTGTTGTCTGTCTGTCTGTCTGTCTGTATGTCTGTCTGTAACGACCAACGCGCATAACTCAAAAACCGCTAGCCCGATTTTAATGAAATTTGGTGCCTATGCTGGGTTTTGGCTCGAGATGGTCCCATTTTAAAATAAACAAAATCCACCAAACACAAGCCAAATAAAAGGGTGGGGGTAGATTTCAAAAATTAAGTTTATGTAAAAATATGGCGTGTGTGATATCAAACGAAAGGTAATTGAGTCTGGAGTTAAACAAAATACATTTTCGTTTATTTAACAAAAAAAAGGGTGGGGGTAAATTTCAAAAATTAGAATTTATGTACAAATATGGCGTGTGTGATATCAAACGAAAGGTAATTGAGTCTGGAGTTAAACAAAATACATTTTAGTCTTTTTTTTAAAGTGGGTTAACATTTCACAAATTTCAGTTTAAGTAATAACATGGCTTGTGTAGTATCAAACGACAGGTAATTGAGTCTAGAGTTGAATAAAATATATTTCAGTTTTTAGTTATATTAGCTCACACGTACACTATAAATATAGTATCTAGTGTGAGCTTAAGTGCCCATAAATTGGCAGAGTATTTTACTAAGTCTTACATGCGCCTTGCAGTGGTTTATGGTTTGGGAGTTGTTTTTTTCTTCCATTCGTCCCTGTTTGTTTTTAAAGAAAGTGGTGTAACGAGAAATTAACAGCTCACTACCAGATTTTAAAAAAATCTTCAAATTTGAAAAATAATGTGTATGTTCCTCTCAAAATTTTGGCTAAAAAGAAAATCAATTAAAAAGAAAAATATACAAAGTAATCTTAAATTCAAGGTTTTCTACGCAAAGGTGATGTTTTTTAAATGGATAAATTCAAAGTTCGATACTTTCTAAAAATTAAATAAATAATATGAAAGTGAATATTTTAAGGTTAGTTTGGTGGATGGCATTAAGGCGGCCCTCACACGATCAGTATTACTGACAGTATTTTTATATATGTCTTTGTTTGTCAAAAGTTATAAACAAAGACATATATAAAAATACTGTCAGTAATACTGATCGTGTGAGGTCCGCTTAAGAGTGTTTGCCATTTATTCGTTTATGAAGAAAAATAATGATAGAATCGACTTATCGTCAACCTATTTAACTTTTTTTAAAAAATATTTTTTTTTATATACTCACGAAAATGTTTATTATTGGAAAATCAAAATAACTGCTAACGAACACAATAATTATTAATGATATTTAAAATCTTACTTTTTTTAAACTCCCTAGACTAAAAAGTTATTGAAAACTAAAATAGGTGATTTTATAATCACAAGTATAATCAAGCGCGGATCTGGGTCAAAATCTAGGGGGGGGGGGGGGGGGGTAATATTCGACGAAATTTTTATTTGTAATATACCGTCAAACGGGGTGAATCGGGACGATTTTCAGATATTTTTCAAAATTACTTTTTTCTAAAAAAGCTATAGACTTCAAACCACCGCCAAATGATTGCTTACCGTTAAAGCTTTAAAATGACATCACACATATCTGTCACTTTGACAGGTGATTTTATATATTTTTTTTCGTGGGTGTCCCGATTGACCCCGCATATGGGGTCAATCGGGACACCCCATTTTTTTTCAGTGTTAAGCTCGATTAGCCCCTGTAATGGGGTCAATTGGGACGAAGAAGGTTAAAAAAATTATTTTGCAAAAAAAACCGGAAAAAAAACTTTAAAAATAAGTCAAAAAACGAGGTTTATTTATAAAACAACAAAACAACAACAAAAAACCACGAAAATTTTGTTGGTTTTTTGCGTGCTGCTCCATTCAAAAAGCTAAAGCGAACTGGCCGGCGACTTGTAAAAACCCGTTCACTTAGATATCGCCTATGAATTTTGAATATTATTGAACTTAAAAACAATGACCTTGAGATACAGGAGCCATTTAAATAGTAAAAACAGGTTTTGTCCCGATTAACCCCGCTGTCCCGATTCACCCCGTTTGACGGTAATTTTTTCTTTCTAGGGGGGTAATTCTCCTGTTTTTCCTTATGTTATTAGGAAAAAGTGCATATTTTTTATTCTAGGGGGGGTAATTACCCCGTTACCCCCTCCCCTCAAATCCGCGCATGAGTATAATTAGAAATACAATAAAAAATTAAAATTAAGAACTAAACAATCGTTTAGGCTTTCTTTCCTTTTTTTATCAAACTCCTGGAGTGATTTCTAATAACACGAAGTTGATCGTAAGAAACTTCCTGTAACTTTAATGGCTTAAAGCCAGTGGTGTCTCTTATCATTCCTTTGTGGTTGTGCGGCGTAACAAAAGCAATGAATTCTCTACCCATCAGTCTGATCTGCCCATCACAGTAGTCTTTCGTTCTAAATTTATCAATTTCTTCTAATCGGCCGTCTTTGTTTTTAAAGAAAGTGGTGTGACAAGAAAATTGAAGCTCGCTAAATCTTCTTTGGCTTAGAATCATCAGGTGGCCATCGTACCAAACTTTAAAAGGATCCTCAGATTTATAAAATAATGGACATGTTCCTCCAACTAACACTTCACCTAAAAATGTAATTAATAAAGTAGAATTAAAAAGCAGAAAACAATTTAAAATTACAGACATAGTAGGTTCAAAAAACATTTCATGTAAAAAAAGCCAAGTACGCGAAAGTGGTATTTCGTAAATAGAATTGAGATAAAAGTAATAAAAGTAAAGCCAAGTTCTCCAATACAAATTTCAAAATAAAAGGTTCTTACTGAATTGTAGATTTCTCCAGGGTGAAGTCCATGAACCATTGTTAAAGGAGAAGAAACGAAAAATCCTGCTTACTTCACAAGTATTTTATTGTCTAACCACGACGCGAAAACCATTATCAAGTGGTCTGGTAGACAGTTAAGAAACATCTTTGAAACAAATGAAAAACTGGAACACACAAAAATTAAAAAACATTTAAAGTAGTCTAAAACAACATACAATTAATTGTAATTTTTATAAAATATAATTAATTGTATTTTCTTGTCACACCAATTAATTGTATTTTATAAAAATTACGTGTTTATGTCCGTTTGACTGATTTTTAATTTGTATGTTGTTTTAGACTATTTTAAATGTTTGTTAATTTTTTATTTTTGTGTGTTTCAGTTTTTCATTTGTTTCAAAGATGATTCTTAACTGTCCACCAGACCACTTAATAATGGTTTTTTAAAAACCGAAACGCGTCGTGGTTAGACAATAAAATATTTGTGAAGTAAGCAGGACTTTTCGTTTCTTCTCCTTTAACGAAGGTTCTTACTGGTTTGGAAATGTTTTTTTAAACTTTGCTATTCCATCCAAACTTCTTTATGTTCAATTTAGCACTATGCCTAAGGGTCATTTGCAGCCGTAATAGCGAAGTTTGGAAAAACATGTCCAAACTAGTAAGAACCTTTCATTTTGAAATTTGTATTGGAGAACTTGGCTTTGCTTTTGTCTCAATTTTTTTTACGGAATACCACTTTCACGTACTCACGTTTTATCATAGTTCCTATTAGCCTTCTAAAGCTCAGCTCTAAGGAAATGAACTTCTGTATATAGTTCAAATTGTATTAAAAGTAATAAATTGTATACAGAACTATTATAAACAACGCGGTTAATGGGATTTCGATGATGTTTATACAGAAAACAAAACACATCTCGATATCCTATCAATGGCAAACGGTTTGTAATAAAAGCATCTCCAAAAGAGTTTAGCAGTTAGTTGTACGCTGAGAACCTAACGCCCAGGCTTAGTTATTAGTGAACAAGTAGTACGATAGTCAAGTATAAGAAGTTAAGCGTATCAAGAAGATTTGTAGACAAGATGTATTTAAGTACAATGTAAGTAATAAATATAAGTATTATAATAAAACCATTACACCTAACTTAAACTGTGTTCGTCATGATAAAACCCCCTCGTGACATATGGTCTCTCCAGTGTTTCTGGAGGAAAATAAATTAAAATATCGGTGTTTTTAAATTGTTTCCTATAGTTTTATCGCAGTTCCTATTAGTCTTCCAAAGCTCAGCTCTCTAGCGTTTCTGGAAGTGGAGAATGTTACTTTTATATAACTTTACATTTATAGAAGAGGGAAGAAAATTAAAATTTGGGGTTTTTTAATTATTTTCTTTTATAGTTTTATCATAGTTCCATCCATCCAAAGCTAGCGTTTCTGGAAGTGGGCAATATTACTTTTACATAACTTTACATTTATAGAGGAAGGACGCAAATTAAAATTTTGAGGTGTTTTCCTATAGTTTTATCATATTTCCTATCAATATGCCAAAGTTCAGCTCTCTTGCGCCTCTGGAAGTGGGCAATGTTACTTTTACATAACTTTACATGCATGGGGTGTAGTGAATTTTGGGGTTCGGTCACAATTTCTGTCAGTGTGCCAAATTTCAATTTTGTAGCATGTCTGGAAGTACAGTAGAAGTCCATGAAACTTGAAGGGATTGTTAACTCTATAAATATCTACGACTGTGCAAAGCTTGAGTTTCGTAGCTCATTCCGAAGTAGAGTTTTAGAAAGGTCAAATTTGGGCTGAAATGTTTCAAGAAAAAAATGGTACAGCAGTTTCCGCTCGAACTTGGCGGGGCACTACCGTGCCCCCAGATTCAAGTGATGATAGATACTACCGCGATTTCTCTTTCGAAAAAAAGATGCCATAAGTTATAGAAAATAAATAAATATTAGAGTTGAGTAAAGTTATTAAGTTATAAAATTACTTACTTGGACTCCCACATATACCGTCTGGAACATGAACTTTTAGAGATGGTTCACGCCTTAGAATCATCGGCTTGTCTTGAATCTCTTCATTTTTAGCTGATTTACTTAAGTTTCCTAAAAAAAAATATTTCAGATCAAATAATTTTACCAAAGTATTTATATAAAACTTTGATCTAACGCATATTAATATACCGAAACAGGGCCGTATCTGGACCAAAACTTTAGGGTGGGTTAGGTCAGTGGAATTTGAAAAATTGTGGGTTTAAAAAAGAACTACAATTTTTTAATGCGTTTTAATGAAAAAAAGGTTAAACTTAAAAAACACATTCCTATTTATATTTCGGAGGGGGTTTGAAGCTCCAAAACCCCCCCTCAGATACGGCCCTGTACCGAAAACAAAAAGATCCAAAATTTATTACTTACTTATAGGTTCATGACTACCTGAAGCTGACGAATTTCTTCCACTACTTGGAAAAACTATCCTAATTTTCTGTCTAGTACTTTGTAGTCCTAAAAATATTTATGTTAATTTTATTTTTATTTTATTTATTGTAAGTTACAAAACTTATATGTACATACTTTAAATGAATAATACATCAAAGCATTTCTCAGTGAGTTTCATCTCAAATAAATTCAAATTAACTTTAGAAATAAAGAAAAACCACATAAAAAATTTGTAACGAAATGTAATTTTTTTAGAAATTTAATCCGTGCAGTCGTACGATTTTTGTTAAAAATAGTCTCAATTGTAGTACCACCCCTGGTTTAAAATTCGAAAAACAATAGAAATAATCCATGATTGATAAAAAAACTTAAAAAAAAAATTCAAAGCTAAACAATATATAAATAACTTAAAACTATATCTGTAGATGCATTACCGTATTAAATACGTATCAATATTTAAATATTATAAAAATAACAAAATATATTATAATCTGAATTGTAGATTTCTCCAGGGTGGAAGTCCTTGAACCATTGTTAAAGGAGAAGAAACGAAAAGTCCTGCTTACTTCACAAATATTTTATTGTCTAATCACGACGCGTTTCGGTTTTTAAAAAACCATATGGGACAAACGGGCCGTAGTTTTAAGGTTAGGGTACGTGAACATTTGAACTCTCAGAAGTCCCCAAACGATAAAAGATCCGCTTTTGGCATGCATTTGAGGGAAACGGGACATTCTTTTAACATAGAGAATAATTTTAGAATGTTACATGATACCCAAAAAAGCAGAAAATTGAATTTTTTGGAAAATTTTGAGATTGCTAAACTCGAAATTGATCAATCGTCAGTTAGTTTAAATGAAACCAGTACTAACGCCCACTTCAAAGAGGTAGCTAAAGTTTTAAACAATTTCAAATAAGATTTCTTTGTCTGCTTTTATTTATTGATTTTGTCAATTTTAAATTGTTTCTGTTTTATTACATTATTTATTTTATGTTAGATGTCGCTTTTGTACCTGTTTCGGATATCTGGGTTTTGTTTATATTATTTATTATTTATTATTTTAACCTATATCTTCTTTGTCAATTAATTGTATTTTATTAAAATTACGTGTTTATGTCCGTTTGACTGATTTTTAATCTATATGTTGTTTTAGACTGTTTTAAATGTTTTTTAATTTTTTATTTTTGTGTGTTCCAGTTTTTCATTTGTTTCAAAGATGATTCTTAACTGTCTATAAGTATTTTTTAGCATATTTTATTTTAAATATTATAATTTAATTATATTTTTTCATTATTCTTACAGACCAGACCACTTGATAATGGTTTTTTAAAAACCGAAACGCGTCGTGATTAAACAATAAAATATTTGTGAAGTAAGCAGAACTGTTCGTTTCTTCTCGTTTAACAATATTATAATCTGTTTACAATAACACATTCACCAAAACATTTGAACATCGGTTTAATCATGGCTAACTTGTCTTTAAAAAAATTAACATGTAAAATGTAGCGAACAGCTGACACTGACTTACACCGTTTTTATTGGATTTATCTCCTAGTGACGTTTGGAGGTTTACATATGGCAACCATTTTTAAACTAAAATATTATATTCTTTATATTTATTTCTAACCTTTGTGTGGAAATAATGTGTTTGTTACAACGAAAAAAGATGGCCCATATCGCAAGGTATTTATGAACAATTTATAAATATATTAAAAACTATTGCATTCACAGGAAAAATAAGTTAAACTTCCAAATGTCACTAGGAAATGTTGAATAAAAACGGTGTAGTCAGTGTCAGCTGTCCGGTATGTTTTACATTTTAATTTTTTACTACGCTGTTCCAATATATCTTTCGCTTTTTACAATATTTAAATATTGATACGTATTTAATACGGTAATGCATCTACAGATATAGTTTTAAGATATTTATGTAATATTTAGCTTTGAAAACATTTTTGTGTATGTGAGTTTTTTATTATTCATGGATTATTTCTATTGTTGTTCAAACTTTAAACCACCCCTCAGGGGTGGCACTACAATTTGAGACTATTTTTACCGGGAATCCTACGACTGCACGGACTAAATTTCCAAATTTAATAAAAAAAAATGTATGTGGTTTTTCTTTATTTCTAAAGTTAATTTGAATTTATATGAGATGAAACTCACTGAGAAAAACTTACTATCATATTGCACATTACACTTAAACCAGTCGGTATCAAGTCTATAGACTTGATACTTAAACCCGGTCTACAATGTCTTAAGGTCTTAATAAATACTGGTGTTAGTGTTAGTTCTTTTAAAAAATATAACTATTTTTACTTACTCACGAAAATATTTAATAATGGCAAATCAATTCAAACTAGTACTAAACAAAACATTATCGAGCACAAATTAAAGACATATTATTCTAAATTGAAAGCCTAACCTCTTGTTAACTCATTATACTGAGTTGTTGTTGATCATGAATGGATTGATTAAATTATGTAAACATTTAAAATTAAAAACTAAACATTCATTTAGGTTGTCTTTCCTTTTTTACCATAATCCTGCAGTGACTTCTAATAAGGCGATGTTGATCGTAAGAAATTTCCTGTACCTTTAGTGGCTTAAAGACGGTAGTATCTGTTATCGTTCCTTTGTGATTATGTGGAGTAAGAAAAGCAATGAATTCTCTACCCATGAGTCTTACATGCGCCTCACAATAGTCTTTTGTAGTGGATTTATCTTTTGGTTCCAGTTGACCATCTTTGTTTTTATAGAAAGTTGTGTGACAAGAAAATAGCAGCTCACTAAATCGTCTTTGGGTAAGAATCATCACGTGGCCACGGTACCAAATCTTAAAAGGATCCTCATATTTGAAAGATAATGGGCATGTTCCTCCAACTAACACTTTGGCTAAAAATAAAATCAATTAAAATAAAAAATTAAGAAGCAATAAACAATACAAATAATATTAAGTATAGGGTAGGAACGTAGGGTTTCAGGCATCCAATATAACACTGAAATATACAACTTAACAACCGATTTACCATATACACACTACAGTTTGCTGACGACATAAAAAATAATTGTAGCTAATGATAAAGAAGATATGATATGATGAGAAACTTAACGGAAGAATTCCAAAAGTGGAGGTTAACAGTGAACGTGGACAAGATACAGTACTTAAGTATTGGAAACGAATGAAGTGGGTTTGAACTACAAACAATATCTCCATGAAATGAGTTTGTATACTTGGGTGTCACATTTGATAAGACAGGAACAAACTGTAAATAACTGAAAAAAAGAATAGTAAAAGCAAAATAGGTTATTGGATGTCTTAACGGTATTTGATAGAGCAGTCGATGAACCTACCCGTATCTCAGAAAGGGGTGAATTTGCAGCGCTTTTAGACTTGTTCCTAACTACAAATCCTGACTTGTACACAATTCAAGTAGATCCCCCACTTGGTTCATCCGATCATAAACTTATAAGAACAAAGTGCGAAATGTTCATACCGCCAAGCCAACAATCACTTCCTCGTAAAATGTGGCACTATAAATCGGCAAAATGGAATGACCTTAAACAGTTTTACCTGGATTTTCCATGGCAAGAAGTTTGCTTTAAAACAGCTGATCCCACTATTTGCTGTAATGAAATAACAAAAGTAATCTTATCTGGAATGGATGCATATATCCCACATACAATAAAAAGCAGAGCTAATGCAAAACCTTGGTTCAACAGCCAGTGTCAAACGGCTGTACAGAAAAAACACAGAGCATATAACCTTTGGAAACGACAACAAACCGCTCAAAACCACACAGAATTTATAGAAGCCAGAAATAGTTGCAAAATTACTATTGACGCCGCCAAAGGAACATACAATCAAAGAATAAAAAACAGGTTGCTGAATTGTCCAAGTAGTTCTAGGTCCTTTTGGTCTCTTGCAAAAGCCGTTGGATCAAACTTCACCAAGTCATCCATACCACCACTTACAGATAAAAATACTCACTCAGCCACAACATCAGAGGAAAAAGCCAATATGCTGGCCAAAATCTTTTCCTCCAACTCAAACCTAACAGTGCCAAATGGAAAAACTCCACCGTTCATTGAAAGGGTTTCCCACAGTATGCCAGAGGTACCCTTTTGTCACAGAGAAATACGAAAATCCCTTAAAAAGTTGGATACAAACAAAGCAATGGGTCCAGATGGCATTCCCGCGATAGTACTCAAAAATTGTGCTAACGAACTCACCCCAACTTTCGCTAAATTATTTAATTTATCTTACAGGCAAGGAGTATATCCATCATCATGGAAGTCTGCCGCAGTACAACCTATTCCAAAGAAAGGAAAAAAGACAGATCCGTTAAACTATAGACCAATTGCTCTACTTCCGGTGATTTCAAAAGTAATGGAAAGAGTTGTGAACATCACCTAACCAAGTACTTGGAAAAGTACAAAATTATCAACGACAAGCAATACGGATTTCGAAAATCTAGGTCAACTGGCGATTTACTTACATACGTCACTCACTTGCCAGTTGAACATCTTAGGAGTCACTGCAGAGACCAACATGTCTTAACACGGTCACGTGGCAGATATAGCTAAAAGGGCGTCCCAAAAGCTTGGGGTGCTATTTCGTACAAGACATCTGTATACACCAATCCAACTGCTGACACTCTACAAAGCCCAGATTCGACCAACTATGGAGTACTGCTCACATATATGGAGTGCGGCACCCAAACATACCTTAATGCTTTTGAACACCGTGCAAAAACGAGCTATCAAACTGATCAATGACCCCGCACTTACCCGTAGCTTGGATAGTCTCGAACATAGAAGAACTGTGGGCGATCTATCTCTCTTCTACAGGTATTATCACGGAAAATGCTCTGAAGAGTTGGCACGTATGATCCCCCCGGGAGTAGCACCTACTAGGCGAACACGTCAAACAGACGGTAACCATCAATTTATTGTCAAAATAGAGGCACCAAGAACCACATTATATCAGAATTCATATCTCTGGAGAACAGCATCGCTGTGGAATAAACTCCCTGCGACAGTTTTCCCTGCAGGTTACAACCTGAACCGTTTCAAAACCAACACACACCAACATTTCCGCGCACTTTCCGCTTCTCGAGCGTGATAGGGATCTCCTTGCGAGTGCGCATACCCGTAAAACAAAAAAAAAAAGAGAAATAAACAAGACTGTAAAATTAAACGTCGTCGCGTAACAGAAAAATATAAAAACAAAAATAGCAAGTGTCGAAATGGATGTAATATGAAGATCAATGCGAATATCTAGAACAGATCATGTAGGAAATCAGATTATAAAAGCAAAATGGGAATCGAGGGAAGCATAACGAATGACATCACTAAAAGACAACTAATATGGTGCGATCATGAACGACGAAAGATTATCAAAGCAGGTCGTAGATTGGCAACCAATAGGGCGCAGAGAATCCAAAGATTAGTGAGTCAAAAAACCTGACAGAAGATGTCAGGATCGAAGAAGGTGGAGAATAGGCGTCGGACAAAGGAGAAAAATGTTCTAAACCAAAGTAGTAGCAGTTTAATAGGAGTTATAAGCCACGGTACTGCGTAGACGTAACGTACACAGATAAGATACGTTGCGTAGAAATAGGGAGGTGAAAACAGGCTTAAAGCAAATACGTAACATAACCTCTGATATGGCATTCTGAATTTAAACGGTACCAAGATAAGATAAACACCATGTTTACCGTTTTTTCTCTGTAAGGCTTGGTTTAAAAAAAACAAAATAACAAATATTAGTATTAGTAAGTGGAGGTTCTTACTTGGTGCAAAGTGGATTCGCTTTGTCTTTATCTTTACGCTAGCTAAGGACTTCATGATTCTGAGGATCAAAAGCAAACACAAACCATGAAAAAAAAAAGGAAAAATTAAAATTTACAATATCATTGAAAAATACAAACAAAAAGTGGGGTTATGGTTGATCAAAACACATGAAAATTCTGAAATTGGTCGGACCCGCCTGTTTACGTTTCTTATATCCGTTTACGTACGTACGCTCGTTAAGCGAGGCATCGTTACGTCGCGCGTAATGCGCAACGTCTGTCAAATGTACGCTACGTCGAGATACGTTTCGTGGCTTATAACCCCTAATCATGAGAGCACCCAGAATGGGGGGGGGGCTCGGGGTTCGCCCCCCGCCCAATCCCAAGATTTTTTTTAGATATTTTCCACATATTTCATAAATAAAAAGATAAAATATCATAAAAAAACGTCATCATGAGGCTTCGCCCCCTCCCAAAGGCCTCAGGCCCCCCAAGACATGATCTTGGGTGCGTCACTGCCCTAATTACTTACTTGAGCGTCCAGAAATACCCTCCGGAACGTGGACTTTCAGATATGTTTCACGCCTTCGAATTATCGGCTGCTTTTTTGAGATCTCTTCTATTTCGGATGAGTCAGATGAGTTTCCTAAAAATATTTATTTGAGATCAAATTTTCTTACGAAAGCATTTAGATAAATCTTGGATCTTGGATTACTTGACTCAAAACTAGTGAAATAGTTTTGAAATTCTATTTAACGTAAGCATCTACTTATTTTTAATTCGTTCAGGATCAGGAGGATAATATTATCATTGGCAACTGCTATGCAAAATTAAAAGACAATAATAAATAGTAAAAATTTTAAAGTAATAAACGTGAAGAACCTTTCTGTAAACATGGTGGCAAACTAATGCCGTATTCCATTGTGGAAATGAGTGCAGCACTAGTGCACAACTGGCTCGGTGTTTGCATTCCATTGACATGCACTTTTTCAGTTTTCGTATTCCATTGAGGAACTTATGAATTCAGTTTTGCACTGAGTGCGGCTTTTTTGACACCGGCTCTGAGGGCTCGTGCCGCACCGAAAACTTTTTCCCGCCATTAATTTTAAACGCTTATTATTGTCGTGGGACGTAAAAATGAGTGAAAATAAAGTTGTTAGCGATTTTTTATTATTTTCTTCGCTGCTAAGTAGTAGCAGCGATGAAGATGAAGAAGAACAGTTCTGTGCAATAAAAACAATGAGAACGGAAACCCCAAAAATAAAAAACTTTATTGAAAATGTGGTTTACCGATTTAACAACAAACAGGTAAGTAGATTTGTATGGATCTGGTTGACTGGCAGCTATGATTATAAGTAAAAATAAATGTATTTTTTAGTTCAAGAAACACTTTCGGCTCGAGATGAGCACTGCAGAATTCCTCATAAATAAATTCAATTGGCCTCAATTTTGTCCAAAAAAAGAACAAGGGGTACGAAACCCCATTAGCGCTGAGGCACATGTCTTGCCATTTTTATGGTATGTTAAAACACCCTTACGCTTAGCTGTTAGGTTAGGTTATGTTCTTGTTGAATGGAAATTTGTTCAAAAATATTTTCTTCAAAAACTTTTTTGAACAATTTTCCTTATGAAAAAAAATGACTTTCAAAGAAAATGTTTTTGAACAAAAAATTTTTTATAAAATGTTTTCAAACAATTTTTTGTTTGAAGGAAATATTTTTTAAAATTTTCCTTTTCAAGAAAATATTATTGAAGTATTAATATTACTTTCGAACAAATGGATTTTGAAGAACATGTTTTTGACCAAATTCCGCAAGGCAGGAAAGTTAGGTTTAGTTGAAAGAAACTTGTGAAATATTATATATGTATACAAGGTGTTTCGAATACTTATGTTCAAATTTTGGGAACATAAAGTACACTTCTGGTTAGGTTTTTTTGAAAAACAAGCGCGAAATATAGATAACTACTCTATCTGTTGGTATACGAGCACAAGCCTGCATTCAACAAGGAGGTATGCATTTTTAAAATATTCTTATTAACTTTTTTTAAATAAAATCATTATTTATTTATTTGACGAATTTTTAATGTGATCTTAGGATAATATTTATCGGCGTGTAACTTTGAAACAAATAAAAATGGATATCGTCGTTGGCCTGATAAAACTACAGGTTGTGTGACATTTTTTTCAAAAATGAGATTTTTGAATAATCAATTTGCCCTATTCATAATGGATATACTATAAAAAATTATTTGCAAGAAAATGTTATATTAACGTTGCTTAAAGCAAGAATAAAAAAGAAGTTCTACAGTTCATACTGGCATACCACACTAAGGTCACTATATCACGAAGTTAGGAACTTGATATAGTGACCTTATACTACACGAGTGCGATTTTTCATTTTCCGCGTGTTCCATTGAAACTGCACTCGGTGCAAATTTTTGACAGCACCGTTTCAGTGTCAGTGCACCACCAGTGCTGCACTCATTTTCCCAATGGAATACGGCATAAGCTTCACTCGGTGAAGACAGTACATGATTGGGTGACTTTAAATTAACCCG
This sequence comes from Aspidapion aeneum, assembly GCA_963576565.1. Taxonomy (NCBI): domain Eukaryota; kingdom Metazoa; phylum Arthropoda; class Insecta; order Coleoptera; family Brentidae; genus Aspidapion; species Aspidapion aeneum. The sequence continues at coordinate 137,977,674 of OY755040.1, read as the reverse complement.
CTTCTTTCCAAAATAATATAGAAAAATAATATAAAATTGCACGGTATTTTATCCTATAAAATGATACCTACAGCCTCAGTTAATTTAAAATAATTTTATTGTTCTAAGTAAGGTATAACAGAAGACAAGATTTAGTATGACGATATATTCAAGCAACATTTTTTAAAAAGGAATGCATAGCACGGCAACTGCGTTAATTTTTGTTGTATTCTTAAAAAAAGGTCTGAATTAAATTTACTGACTGCTTATGCATGTCTCTCAATATAAACATTCTGCTTAATAGTTCTATCAAAATCACAAGCTAATGGTTCGTGATTGTGTTTTGCCATGATTTTAACAGTTTTGCCAGATGTCAAAAGATAGCCGGTGCATTTTTCTGGCAATTTAACGCATCTCCATCGAGTCTCGCTAGGTTTACGGACATGGACAACGTAATAATAACCCTCCAAATAAAGTTTGGGGTGTTTTCTGCCTGGTGATAAGAAAATTGTGCCTAAAAAATAAAGGTGTAAGATTGTGACAAAAACTGTTACCTGTCTAGTGTCCCTTTTTGTTACGTTTTTTTATTATTTTAATAACATCTCCCACCTGACAATAGGAAGAATATAAAATAATACTTATTGATCTCAAATTTTTATGTTCATTGCTCCAGATTACTTAATATAAAATTTTTTCGTTTTACTATAATATACTTCTACGTATGTGAGCTAGGGATGGCACTCCGGAGCAGTACCTGTTCTTTTCGGAACAGGTCTGTGCCCGGAGCAAGTCGGAACAGGTATGAATTTCCGGAACAAGTTGTTCCGCCGGAGCAGAAGTGACAAGGAAACTTCGAGAGAGCCAGAACATAACAGAAACAACTTGCTCCCTGCTTTTACGCCTGTTCCGAGTCTTCACTTCAGCTAGCTGCATCTTTCTCAGGCTCGCTACGTAACCTTTATGAGACACACACTGGGTGTATATTCGTCCTTTTCTAAATTATTGTTTTGAAAAAGGACAGAGATACACTTAGTGCGCACTGGGGCAACTCGTAGAAATTGCTGATAGATAGACAACACACATGGTGCTAGGGTTGGCGGGGTGCGGTGTGACGGACGGCAGATTATCTTTAACTACTCATTCCAACACTGTACGTGAAACATTCCACAGTAAAGTCCATATGGGACCTTTTTTTTCGACATTTTTGCACAAAAAAATAAAAATTATAAGAAAAGAAAAGTTTTTTCGTAAAATAACAACATTCGAAAATTATGTTGAAAATATCGGTTTGCATGTTATGCAAAAACTTGTCTGTCAATTTTTCCATAAAAATATGTTACAATCCGATAAATTTTTTTTATATGGGGTATCCCAACACTGGATAACACCAAAAACTCCACTTTATAATTTTACAGTGAAGCGTTTTGTAAAAATTGCATTTCTTTTTCTATTTAAAAAAATAAAATTGTTATAAGCGAGAACCAGATATAGCGGTTAACACCCTGTACCTCATTTATATACCTTGTAACACCAATAACAGAGCACACGCATAGTTAGATTTCATGCAGCACATCTGTTCCTGCAGTGCAGGAACAAATTGTTCCTTTCATAAAATGCGGAACAGTTGCAATTTATTTCCCTTGAAAAGTCCGGAACAGTTTGAAGCTGGAGCAGATGTTTCGGAACAGGTCATAATAAAAATCGGAACAGGTCAGACCTGTTCCGGCAAATTTACTGCTCCGACCATCCCTAATGTGAGCCCAGCGGCGTAGCGTGCCCGAAAGGGCGGGGGGGGGGGGGGGGCGACAGCTAAAAAGGGCGCCTCTGGAAATCTGAAAACTGATGACAAATGGTGTGACAAAAAAAACAAAAAGGTCAAAAAGGCGCCTCTCACAAATCTTGCGACCAAAAAAAAAAAAGGTCATCATGTGTCAGGGGGCGGCCGATAAGTCACAAGGGCGCCTCTCACTCACGCATCTTGCGGCCAAAAAAAAAAAGTCATCATGTGTGAGGGGGCGGCCGATGAGTCACAAGGGCGCCTCTCCCACCTATAGGGCGCCACTACCCTCGGGGCGGGGGGGGCGACGAACCCCCCGCGCCCCCCCCCACGCTACGCCGCTGTGTGAGCCTTCGGGTGTTCTTTTGGCCGTAGTCGACGCGGAGTCGCGTGTGCTTCGCCCACTCTGGAGAAGAAGCCAAGAGCGACGGCAAATCCTCTGGTTCGTTATCGTTCATTGTTCGACTGCAGCATGCAAGGCTAATTAGTTTCTATTAGTCCAAAGGTTCACCGCGAAAAATTATTTTTCCTATTTTAGAACCGCTATATCTTTTTCAACCGGAATCCCATAGAAATGTTGCAAAAGCCATTATTTTGTCTTTTTGAAATATATTGTACCATGTATTTCTACGTACAACAATACGTTATTTTTTTGAATAAATTGTTTTAACCTAAAACAATTTGTTTCAAGTGAACAAGATTGTTTTATATTATAAATTATAATACAAACATATGTATTATATATCGCGGTAACAAGAGCTAGTATGGCAAAATCATCTTTATAATTAGTACTGAAACCAAGAATGTCTTTAAAAAAAATAGCCTAGTCTTATGATAATTATGTTATTGCGGTATAGAGATCTTCATTGAGTGACAATTTTGATTGGCAACAATGAAATTCGTTAAGAAGATGTAAGCTGATAACATTGAATATATGTATGTCCAAATAATGCTATGAACATAATAAACGCAACCAAAACTCGTACTTTAAATAAAGTAGGACAGCGAATAAAATACCTTTAAAAACACAATGGAAAATAGTAAAGTTTCATAAAATAATATACAATACAATACATAATGTGTATTCAGTGTTACCACGCTACAATTTTCTTTAACAATTTCAGCGTTACTAATATAGCCATTTGTCACAAGATGACCGACTTCCTTTCAGCAGTAACTTTTGGTCAAACGACACTATCCTTTTTTTTTGGAGTTTGTGGTTTGGAGGTCGTGGTCCTTCGGTTTGACTTCCTTAATCTTAAGTAATGATATCGCTGTTTTAAAAATAGAAACAAAAATAACAAAATGTTTTGCTCAAAACAATTTAATTTATACAATAATAAAACACACTTATATTGAATAATCTTGTGAAAATTATTTAAAACAAACTAACTAACCAAAACCAAACGAGAAATTAAATTAAAAAACCCAGCGATTGAATTCGCTTATATACTTGTGATACTGTGAGTGTATTTTTTTTTAACTGCTGAATACAACAAACGATTTTTTTTTACACAAATACCTAATTAATTTCATTTTGATAATCAAGTATAATTGGCGTAGCCAGCAGTATTCCCTGTGTTCTTGGAACACGGGCCCGTATCTTGTAAGGGCTTAGTCAGTCAAACGAGATGAGAAATATATCAAGGATCTACTTATATCAGTCATTAAATCTAGAAATCGTTTATAAATAATATTAAATACCTATAATTCTAGTTAAAAAAATAATTTTGCAGGAATTGTAAGTAGATTTTGTTGTTTGAAATAAGTGTTTTAACAAACACTTTATTTCAATTTTGAAGTGGCAGTTTTAGGCGTGTGAAGTATTAATTTAAACTACAAACTTATATTAATAAAATACGAGCACCTAGCATATGAAAAATTTAGGTACCTACCGTTCAGGATATTTTGGAAAATAAAACATAGATATTTTTTTCCTAAAAATCTTCCTTTCTGGCCCTGAAGCATGCCACTAGCGACGTCCTTGTATTTGATAATCGATTTTTAAACAAACGAACACTTAACACTAATAGCAAAAAACATCCAAAAAAACAGAAAGGTCAAAATTAAAATTAAAATTAGCGGGTAACTACTGGTCTATTTCTACCTGCCACGAATGCAAGTTATTTTTCCCAAATGCTTGTTGGTTGGCTCTTTTCGGGTCTTCCCTTTATTCATGCCTAGGAAACTCAATGCAATTTGACAGGTCGTTAGGTTAAAGTTCTCACTAAGCTCAAAAGAGGCGTGCGGTCGCGCGTTTGTTCCTTATTCAATTTTTTTGAGAATTATCTGTGATTTGGATTTTTCGTCCCCCTTTTTTTCAGGTAGAAAAACCTCTTCCACTCTTCTTTTTGGCTTATGTAGGTAATCTTTGCTGCTGTGACGCATTAAAATTAAATTTTGTTATATTTGTAACTTTTGCAATTTTAAATATAAAAGAATAAGAATTTCTACTTGCTTTTCTGGGTGAAGTGTCTAAAGTTCAGACTAGTATAAAATGCATAGTTTTCCGAGACATTTTAAGGTAAGTTTTCTTATTTTCTCATTTGAGGTTAGATTGGCATTTGATAAAATTTGTATTGGTAGTGTCTTTTTAACTTCTTATCACTTACTTTACGGAACTCTGAATACAAGTTTCCAATGCCTGATAGGTGCCTTATTTGCCCATCAATTAAGCACAAATTTAGTGTTAATTTTATGTCTATTCATTTCTTTTGATATTAAGTAAAAGGGAGACACATTCAAAATTAACACTAAATTTGTGCTTAATTGATGGGTAAACGAGGGATTACCCAGCAGCGTAATGTACTTTGAATAAATTTATTCCTTAATTTTAAATCTATATCTTTCCATAATCTAGTACCTATGATTAGTGTGGTTATAAGTTGATTTTTTTATTGCTTTCAGCTTTTGGATGATATGTGCGACCACTGATAAGCTATGTATATACTACTTTGAAACATACCCTACACAACTTACAACCAAGGCGAGGAGGTACTTTTAAATCATGTCAGATTTTCGTCAAGCTGTTAAAAAGTAGACATTTAAGAATGATTCTCTTCACGAACAACTGTTTCATTATTTATTCACTCATCACTCACCAGATATGTTAAAGCAAATTTAAATATACTAGATAGTGTTTGGTTTTTCATTATATTTTATTTTACCAATCAAATAGACCATGTATTATTTCATCAATAGTTAGTCGTTAATTTGTGGCTTTTTTTATAATAATAAAAACTCAAAAATGTTTTATTTATTGCACTTTATATATCATTTTCAATCTGTTTATATCTTATAAAGACAGTGTATGTCTTTATACAATATTAACTGATTAAAAATTAAAAAAAAAACTTTTAAATTAAAGAAAATTCATTATAAATACACGCCTTAACTTTTAGTTCGTCACTAAGCTCAGCAGTGGGCGCCACAGAGCTAACGACCTGTCAAACAGCCGGAGTTGCCTATCTAATAAAAACTCACTGAACCGCGCCGCAAATCCTTTATCTATGCCTTTATTCGAGTTTAGGTTGTATTTTCGCCGGTTGTTTTTTCTGTTTCCTCATGCTTTTAGACACGTATTTAGAGTGATTTCTAATAACACGAAGTTGATCATAAGAAACTTCCTGCAACTTTAGTGGCTTAAAGCCGGTGGTATCTCTTATCATTCCTTTATGGTCGTGTGGCGTAACAAAAGCAAGGAATTCTTTACCCATGAGTCTTATTTGCGCCTCACAGTAATGTTTGGATTTAAACTTGTCTTTTTCTTCCATTTCTCCATCTTTGTTTTTGAAGAAATTGGTGTGGCAAGAAAATAGCAACTCGCTAAATCGTCGTTGTGTAAGAATCATCAGATACCCATCGTACCAAAGTTTACAAGGATCGTTGTGTTTACAAAGTAGTGGGTAGATTCCTCCCATTAATATCTCAACTAAAAATAGAATGAGTTCAATAACTAGAAGAAAAACTATCAAAGAGTAAAAGTTCTGTAAATAAAATTGAGATCTTGATAAAATTTCAGTATTTAATTGATCTTAATAGCAGTGGCGCACCCAGGTATATGTCTTGGGGGGCCCCTAGGCCTCTTGGGGGAGCCCGAAGCCTCATGATGTCGAATTTTAAGCTATTTTTGGTGTTTTTTTTCTGAAATATGTAAAAAAATCTAAGGCTTGGGGGTTGGGCAGGCAAAAAAAAAAGTCGTTGACTATTAACCCCCCCCCCCTAGATTTTGACCCAGATCCGCGCGTGAATAGAAGATAAGAGAAAAAAAAAAGCTCTTATCGGCCCCAAATGATCCTATTAATGATATGCGCGGAGGTAAGAACGTGACGGCTTTCCGAAAAATGGCGAAATAATGTTTATAGTCAGATCAAAAGGGTGTTGTAAGCAACTTTTCATAAAAAATATTTAGTATTGTTAAAAACGAAAAAAAATCTCAATAGAGAGAACTTAAAAAGTAACCTATAAAACTTCAAAACATTTTAAGCCCTTGTTTCCACTTTTACAAAACAGTACAGTGAAACCTCTCCTTACGGACACTTCTATTAAACGGACACTCCCTTTAGGCGGACAAAGTTGTTAGAACCAAGCTTTTCCCTAGCTATTTACATGTAAAATTCACTCCTATAACCGGACACTCTAATAACTAAACGCGGACAATTTTTTTTGGTTAAAAAATTCTGAAACTTCCCTTAACCGGACACGAACCTCTGACCGAGCGCTGCACGCATGGCCATAAATATTATGTAGTATGTTGGCAACAACGCACTCTGCAGTCGGAGAATGACCTATTTCCGTTTTAATACGGAGACTGAATACTTCTGTCGTATTTACAACATATTTTATTCGGCGGGACAGCCGTGTTTTATTTTTATTGTTCAGTTGGGTAGTAATAGTAATAGATCTCTTTGAAATGGGTACGGGGTAGATCTCGTCAGATGTCTATCAAGGGAAATGAATCGACCCCTGCCCTCCGTAGATTCCAGGTACTCTCTGACCCGGAGAATTAGCACCTGTCTAGGGTCCCATTCCCAGGGTTACGGGAGAAGATCACATCGGTATGAACGACGGAGAGGATGGACCTCGGTACGGTGATCATAGCAAGGGTGGCAACCCTTTCTTTTAGGGATAGTATAAAAGACTACAGCTGTTGCCTTACAGTATGGCATTGGATCGTCAAAGGCTACAGGAGAAAAACCTTGATAAATAATCCTGGTCCTCCAAGTAGGGGGTTGAGGCATTAGACTGGTTCTTTAATACTTTTAAAACAAAGATATTACCAAAAAGCCTAAACAAAGCCTCGGAGCAATGGACGGAAATTCTCGAAGACGAAAAAAGCAAAGACAAAGGACTCTGAATATAGCTACAACCGAAGTGCAGATAATATAGACATTATTGCACACAGAAAGACAAAAAAGAAAGGAACAGGTACAAGTAGTGTAGGTAACTTTGTTCATATATTCACTGGAGTCTCAAAAGAAAGAAAAGCAGCCAGAGGGGTATCCTTATTAATAAAGAAAAACCTCAAAAATAAGATTACAGACTACGAGTGCATTAATGAAAACTTACTTCGAGTTAACATGAAGATTCTTGGACACAATATAAGCATAAAAAACTTCTTAGTTTATGTAAAAAAATGGAAGTTGTTAACGTAACGTAGAAGGAACATCTATCAGTACGAAAGATCGCTGAAAAATTTAACATCGGAAAAACTCAAGCAGCGGACAAAATCGACGAAACCGTGAGTCTCCGCTTATAGGAGGTTTTACTGTATATCTTTTGCACAAACTTGTGGCTTTAATGGTATTTTAATAGAATATACTTAATTTGTCGAATAGCTCTGTAAAAGTATAGTTTAATATCAGGCAAATTTGAATTAAAATAAGTTACTTACTTGGACTCCCATTAATATCATTTGGAACATAAACTGGTAAATAACACTCTGGAATCTGCGGCTTGTTCTCCAAGAATGGTTTATTTTCAATTGATTTTCCTAAAATGGATTATTTTAGATCACTTAATTTTATTAAAAAAGACAAATATTTAACCAAGAATGAATTTAATCCAGGGAATAGGTTACTTACTTTTGGTTCCCTGCTGAACACTCAAAGGAACTAAAATCGGACGATTTGTTGGTTTGTCTTTATGCATTTGTTTATTTTTAGTTGGGATCCCTAAAAATATTTATTCTGGATCAGTGGTTCTGAAACTTCTGTCGAGTGGGGAACCCTAAAGCTTCCTTTTTTTTTTCTAGGGAACCCCTACCCTAAGTACTTAAATATAAGATATAATGTTTAGTTTTCAATCGACATTAACACTACTTTTTAAGCTTCCGAATAAAGAGTAAATAAAAAAATTTAAGAACTAAGTGGGTAAGTAATATATTAATAACTCGGAAACAATAAAAACACTAAAATAAGTATTAAAAATATTTTTTCTATAAGCGTGCGGAAAAGTCCACTTTTCCGCACGCATTTTAGTGTGGAAAGTGCCACTTTTCCGCACTAGTGCGGAAAAATATTTTTTCCGCACTAGTGCGGAAAAGTAAATTTGTTACGATTTTGAGGTGTTCTATAACATTTAGACCGTTCAAAATACATTTGTATCTTTCCTAGCACACGAAATATTCTAAAAATATTCAAATTGACTAAAATTCTGCTATATTTTCAATATTTTCGATAAAATAAAGTTTTCAGTAAAATAGGTTCAAATTATAAGTTTTAAACCTCCCCGGTATAAATATCGTCATTGTCAATGTCAAACAACAATGAACACTAGTGGTTTTAGATTTGGCATCTTAAATCACCATAGCAACAAAGTACAAACAAACTGTCAAAACAAAGCCAATTTTGCAGATACAAGCGTCTTTTGAATTTTTCAAACAAAAAAATCAGATTTTCAATGGATTCTTCGGACGAAGATCTACCCCAGTCAGTTCTAGAAGTCGCTAGAATGTGAATAATAATAATTGATTTGATTAAAACGTTTTGAATATAAATAATTTTCTGATTAGTTTTTAGTTTTTTCCTCACGCTTATAGAAAAAATAGTGTACCTAACTCGTGCGTAAAGTGTCTTTTTCGCACTTGATTGCTGGCCAAACTCCGCTATCGCGTCGTTTGGCCATCTGCAATCGCGTGCGGAAAAGAGGCACTTTCCGCACTAGTTAGGTAAACTACTATTGTTAGTTTTTTTTTAAACTTAATGGATGGATGGACTTGTTTGTTTCAGACAAGTTTCTCAATATAGACTTCAATATTTAAAAGTTGTAGACTAGCGCATATCTGATTCAGGATTTAGTTTATTTCTTAAGTTAAGTCGGTTTTTGAAAACCCTACAGGTAACAAAAGGAAACAATTTTTTAACAGCAAAATTAGCACATTCTATTAATTAAATGGTATTCCTTCATAAAAAAAAACAGGTATCTTTTGTCTCTTATTAAGTAAATTGTATAAAATGTAAAAAACCACTTTGCAAAGTTTGCAGAAAAATATTTTAACCTTATTCGGACGCATATCTAGATGCTGAAACCTACAAAATTAGGCTGCTTTTCACCAAGTATATTAAAAATTGTTCATAAAACTGTGTTTTTAGTGTTCAAGTTTTATTAATTAGTGAACAGAATAAAACATAATAATATTTATCATATTTTCCTTATATTTATCACTAAAATGATCTTTTAGAAATGCACCTTTTATCTCAAGTGCGTACAATAGTACATTATATACCCAGGGACTAAAGTGACACTTTTTATCCCGAGGCGAAATGTTTGTAGCCCGACCGCAGGGAGGGCTACAATTCGCTGAGGGATAAAAAGAAACTTTAGTCAAGTGGTATATATACTATTTTTTGCAATTCTGGGCATAGTTTCATTCAAATTTTTAATTAAATTTTTCGAAAAGAAAGTCATCTCCACTGCACTATTGATTGGCCTATAAAATGTGACAACCAATAAAGTACCATTCATTCTCTGACGTTAAGTCAGTTGATATTTCTTAGATAGCCTTGGATAATACTTGGTTGTCAGGGTGTTGTCAAGGTACCATAAAATAACTGTTAAAATACAAACAACGCCGTGGAGATTTCTGCGATTTGCTAGTGCGTTCCCAAAAGTAAAAAAAATGGATATTGATATTGATACAGCTGCCGCAGAGGCAGTGAAGGCACTGCTGCCCGCTAAATCGGAGAAAATATATGAAAAACAATACAAACATTTCCTGGATTGGTGTCAAGCTAAGGATGTTGCTGATGTTACACAGGAGAAGGTACTTCTTGCATATTTCTTCCATCATGCGAAAAATTTGAAGGCTTCAAAGGTTTGGTCACATTATTCAATGATTAAATCAAAGCTGATCGTTGAAAAAAGTTTGGACATTGGAAAATATTCAAAATTGAAGGCATTTTTGAAAAGAAATGGGGATGGCTACCGCCCAAAGAAGTCACGAATACTGGACATGGATCATATCCAGCAGTTCCTCCAGGAAGCACCAAATCAAGAATATTTGATGATCAAGGTAAAGTGAACTGTTTTTACATTATTTTGAACCATGTTAACGTCACTGATTCGAAATATCATTTGTTGCTATCAGGTTACGTAGTTTGTACAAAAAATTGTATTGCTACTTAGTAACTGAAAAATCTTTTTTTTCCAGGTGGCGTTGATAATATGTATTGAACTGTGCCAGCTACAGAATGAAGATGTTCAAGTCCAAGATTTTCATCTTGTTGTCACAGTTCGAAACACGAAAAATCAAACTGACCGATGCTTCATAGTGAAGAACTCCAAAGAAAGCAACGCTACAGACGTAGTGAAAATCTGTAAATCCTACATGGCTCTGAGATCAACAAATTTGACAATATCGAGATATTTCATTGGCTATAAAGACGGCAAATGTTTATCACAACCTGTTGGAAAGAATACTTTTGGGCTTTTCCCGCGAAAAATAGCTGCCTTCCTGAACCTGCCAGAGGCCGTTTCATACACAGGACACTGCTTCAGGCGTACCTCTGCTTCCCTTTTAGCAGATTCTGGAGCGAATATTGACCAGCTCAAAAGACACGGTGGTTGGAAAAGTGCTACCGTTGCTGAAGGGTATGTTGAGCAATCAATCGAAAACAAAAAAAATGTGGCGGATAAAATATTCAGTCAAAACTTGAGGACAGATGTCAAGAGTAATAAAAGCCAAGGCCAATCACGTACCGTAACAGTATGCAATTTTCCAGAACCTACAATCAACGAAGACAGCAGCACTGATCACACCTAACCAGCAATTTTCGGATCTCCACTGCAAAACATCAACCTCAACCAACAGCGAAGCGAAATCGATTCAGATCCACGATCATTGATTCATTTAGTTGGCTGTAGCGGCGCTATTTTGAATATCAATATAACAAACAATAATAATGTTAAATAACGTAGGAATGTATAGATTAGGCTAGGTAGTTTATTTTGATAGTGTATAGGCCTATTTTTAGATGCTCCCAAATACAAAAATACAAAATTTGAAAAAACCATGAATTCGGGTCCAGGGACTAAAATATTTTAGTCCCCGGGAGTAAAATATTTTAGTCCCCGGGATAAAAAGTACTATTTTAGTCCCTAAAATGAGGGACTAAAATGCGTTTTTAGTCCCTGAATTGCAAAAATAGTTTTTATTACTTAGATTATTATTTATCGATCTGTCTCTCAATGTTAACCCTCTGCTGAAGAGTTCTATCAAAATGACAAGGCACTGGTTCGTGGTTGTGTCTCGACATGATTTTGACAGTTCTGCCAGATGTCAAAAGATAGCCCGTGCATTTTTCTCCCAGTTTAACGCATCTCCATCTAGTCCCTGTGGGTTTACGAATATTTACCACGTAGTAGTATCCTTCTAAATAAATTTTAGGATGCTTTCTGCCTGGTGTTAAATATATTGTGCCTAAAATTAGAAAAGTAAATAATTTATTTAAAATAACAAACAGATCATCCAGGAAAAAAAATTTTTGAATAAATCAAATAAAAAATTAAATTAGATTAATTTTTGCCTTTAGTCGCAATAAATGAATTTTTTTAAAAATTAAAATTTTCAATTTTATGTGGGATTGTTATTCCATCCTCAGGCCAGACTGCAATTAAGAAAACATTTCTTTCACAAATTTTGTCGATTATGGAAAATTATACTTAAGTATCTTATGACAATTTATAAAAAACAAAATCATCAAAAATGAGAAAAGTTCTAAAATAAATTTTTAAAAAAATGGTAAAACACAAAGGTCTGAAAATAAAAGAAAGAACGACATATATTCAAGAAACAATCTAGAAAAATACAAAAATGACCATCTACCTTACTTTAAATAACAGCCTTGGATTTAAATTCGACTTTGGTATGTCAATTTTGAAGAATCAGCTGTCAGTTTTCATTGTGAAACTGTCAAAATACTGCCTGGCACTATTATAGCCTGGTTTAATTCCAATAATTCTCTAATAAACGTTAATTTATTGATGAGTAAATTAACCTTGCTTTTTAAAGTTATATTTATTGTATATTTAAAAATTATGAAAAACTTAAAATCTTAAAATGAAAAAAAATAATATTATATAGGTAATTTTAAGTTTTACACTTACATCTTAAAATTTAAATACCTTGTATTAAAAACTGTAAATACGAACTCCACCCTTGAAGCGACAATTATTTTTTTTAAATAAAAATATTATAGGAAAATAACTATACTTGATGTGGTATTAAAGTGGCACCGCGTCATCAAAACCCTGATGGGCGGGAAGGGAGTAGAGGGGTACATACAGTGGCCCGCACTTCCTGTAATTTTTTTATTGGTATTGATTCCCAAAACGAGGCACTGCACTAATTAGTCATTAGCTTACTATTTGACTTGCTTTTTATTTATGTCTTCTTCTAAACGATTTTATTAGAAAGGAACCTATATACTCTTGTCTGGTTGTTACGAACATATTGATTTAGCCGGGTTATGACGTTTTCTATTGGTTGTTGTTTTGACTGTTTTAATGTCAAACAAATTGGGACCGACTTTTTACAAAACAAATTACCGTTTTTGCAACTAAATCAATATTTGCGCACATTTTAATATAATTTTGGATCCTCTTTTATGTTTCGGATCTTTATTTATTAGGTAAGTACCTATTTTATATCTCCTTTAAAAGGTCTGGGTGTTTTATTATAGACATATAAAGCGGCACACTGCAGGTACAAAGTGAAACAACAATTTTTTGGGGCTTCTTTACATAGATTTTCCCGCAAAACTTGGTTTACCATAGCTATGACGCGGTGCCAACTATAGTGCCCGAAAAAAAATACACTAAACCTGATCCTTAGTAGAGTCCCTGTATGTTGACATATTAATATGTCCAAATATGTCAAAATACAGGGACTCTAACCCTCAGCAGAGAACATAATATGTTGTTATTATTCATATGGTACGTGGTTGAGAAAAAGAAAGTTGAATTATTCACTATCTTCACTACCGGAACCATTTTTAAATTTAATATTAACGTTACACTTTCTTAAAAAAACCAACGTGTTTCGATATCTGTCGATTAGTTTTCCACGTGCCGTTATGCTTTTGTTTATTCCAGATTTTCGTTTGGCTACGGGCGGAATAAAATAATACTCTTGAGATTCATTTGGAAAGGTGTTTATTACTTCCTTGCTTATTTTGGCAAAGTCTTTGTGGGACATTCTCCTAAAACAGAAAGTTAATGGGGTGCATATATCAATAATGGAAATCTTCTTAGCATTAAAATGACTTTATTGCTAAGTTTATCCAGATTTGAAATAAAATAAATTAAAAAGTAATGTAAAAAAAGTAAAAAGTGGCCATCAAGCCTCCCTTCCCACCGCCATTATTCATAAAAAAATATAGCGGATCCAAAATGGCGGCCTTTTCCATTTATTAACAGATACGAACTACATTTTTAACCTTGTGTTGTTTAATATCACTGATTATGATTTTTGATTTAAACTTTGGAAAAATCAAAATGGCGGATCCAAAATGGCGGACTTTTCCATTTAAAAACCGATATGTATTATTTTTGTAAGTTTGCGGAGTTTAAGGTCGCTAATTATAATTTTAAAATTAAACTTAAAAAAAATCAAAACGGCTAATCCAATTTTTTCCTTTATAAACTGATATGTATTAAATTGGGAACTTTGGGATGTCTAAGGTTACTTATTTTGAGTTTTAAATTAAACTTGCAAAAGGTCAAAATGGCGGTCCAATATGGCGGAATTTTCTTTTTATTAACCGATATGTATTAAGCTTGGAATTTTGAAGTGTTAAAGGTCGCTGTGTATGATTTTTGAATTAAACCTTAGAAAAATCAAATTGGCGGATCCAAAATGGTGGATATTTTTATTTACAAACCGATATGTCTTAAATCATAATAGTCACCCTAAAATTAATACATTGATGGAAATTTCCGCCATTTTATTATTATTTTTTTTAATTTAATTTAATTATCAAATTCAGTTCAAGTGCCACATTTAATACATATCAGTTCATAAATGGAAAAATCCCCCATTTTGAACTCTCCATTTTAATTATTTTCAGGTATAATTCAAAAATCAAAATCAGCGACCATATACACTTCAAACTTTTAAATTTAACCCATTAATGGCCGCTGATGCGTATACGCAACACAGCAGAAACTAATTTTTTTATTAATAAATTGGTAAAAAATTTTTTTAAGTCACAAGCTTTTATAAAATGCACTAAAAATTAAAAAATAATTTTCTAACATTCTAATATTATCATAATAATAAAAGCGATGGCCGACTGATGGAAATTTTGACGATGTTAGCACGATAAGATATCCGTATCAATTAAATATCACTATTTGCAAGAATCAATCTAGTAGAAAAATGCAGAGGTACCAAACCCACCTAACCCGACCCAAGATACCCCAGCATTTCTCTGACATAGGTATGGCAATGGCATAACATTGCGGCACATCAAACATATCTTTGATGACCTGCTATGTTGAATATTATTTAAGTGTTTAGATCACAAATTTAGATTAACTTATGCTTTGATTTGCGGCCATCGCTTTTATTATAATGATAATATTAGAATGTTAGAAAAATATTTTTTAATTTTTAGTGCATTTTATAAAAGCTTGTGACTTAAAAAAAAATTTACCAATTTATTTTCTACTTTTTAGTCTCAGCTATCTACTCTATTAAATGAAAATATTTGTTCAATAACAGAACAGAAGAGTTTATTCTGGATTATAATGAAATCGCTGATCGTGAGTTGTTTGGAAACTCATTTTTCTATTGGGGGAAGGAGAGAGTGGTGGTAGAGGTAGAAATATATTTTTTGTTTGGGCTGTATTGCCATCGGACCGTTACGCATATACCAAATTTTATAAAAGTCATTTGAAGTGAAGTGTGTCAAAAACGCATTTTTATGGAAGGAGGTGGGGGATAGGGTGGGAGGTAGGGTGCGAGGACATTTTTTCATTATTGTTGTATTGTCATCGGACCACTATATGTATACCAAATTTCATCCAAATCGGATAATGGGAAGGGTGTCAAAAACCCATTTTATATGGAAGGGGGTGGGGGTAGGGGTGGGAGGATATTTTTTTTAATGTTGTATTGTCATCGGACCACTATGTGAATACCAAATTTCATCCAAATCGGATAATGGGAAGTGTGTCAAAAACTCATTTTTCTATGAAAGGGGTGGGGGTAGGGGTGGGAGGATATTTTTTTCTTAATGTTGTATTGTCATGGGACCACTATGTGTGTACCAAATTTCATCCAAATCGGATAATGGGAAGTGTGTCAAAAACGCTTCACAAGATTTCATAGTTAGATAGTTAGACAGAACATCTGAAGCTAAATAAAAGCTTGTAAAAATGGGAGAATTTTTGGCTTAAAATATGGGCGATACCATTGACCCAATGTTAAACATGAAGTAGCGGAGTTATTGTTTTTGACGCCACATATGTGTTACTGTAATGTGTTGATATGATGATGATATTTCAAATATAATCTTAAAAAGTTTTATTTCTACCCTTGGCCTAAAATGGGTTAATACATGCCTATCGGTTCATAAATAAGAAAGTCCGCCATTTCAATTTTTTTGAGTTGAAAAAAAATATTAATTTGCATTGTTACCGGAACTTTAAACGCCCCCCCTCCCAAATGAAATTCCTAGTAACGCAAATATATCTATTACCTGACACCACCAGGAGCATTCATAAAATGCTGAATGATTAGGTCAACCAGATAGCCTTGGTGTCTATGGTCGAATCTGCCGTCTCTTTTGTACGCCGCTTTCAATGCTTGACCGGTAAGCGACGAATCTAAGAACTCAGACAAGTTAAATTTCGCAGAATTCTGTTCGGAGTAAAGACCTATAAAAAATATTTTTTTATATACCTGGTGGACTTTTCTACAAACCCTGTATGTATGACATATTTTAAAAAAATCTTTCTTGAGAATTTGATGCCAAATAGATTTCTAAACAAAATATCAAAGTTTAAAAAAAAAATTGCCTCTGTTCTATAAAAATAGAATCAAAGAGAAAGACAATGTATTGCTCCAAAAATAAGCAAGTGGAAAACTAAAGTTATCATTAAATCAGATTACTTTTACTTTTACTTAACGTAAAAATTCAGGATTTTGGTAACGCATTTTCAAGAAAAAACATTGAGTGTAACGCAAGGCCAAACCCCTCTCCCCCCCAAGACCGTTACGTAATTTAAGAACGGTCCCTTACTACTAATAATGAGTATTATTTGTTGGAGCAGAAATGAGTATTAGACTATTGCTTCCTAAAGAAAATTTCATTTTCTTCAACTATTTAACATGGGTACCTACCTAAAGGTAAGGCCTTTGTCTTCGAACGATTACTTTGTTTGGTTTTATTCTTCTGAGGGAAATAGAAAGGATTTTCTATTGGTGTACCAAATATGCCAGACCATAAATTCCCTAAAAAGTTTTTTATTAATAGAAATATTATTGCATCAACAATATCTTGCATACGTGCATTAAAAAATTAAAAAGTAAATTATTTTTTAATCGACCAGAAACTAGACCAAAATTTTTATAAGAAAAATGTCACTATTCAACAAATGTTCTCTCTGAAAACTGAACTGGAAAAACATCTTCTGAGTCTTTCGATTTATTTCACATTTCCCTGTCAGATGATTTCTCTTGATTCTTGTTTATTTTGATGAACACTTTTAACACTCCTTTTAAAGAGATCTAAAATAAAACTGAAAATAAAATACATAATACAGCAAATTTAAGTACCCGTAAATTAAAAAAAAGGTCATACCATTCGAACATTTGGGTAAAAAAAGGTATTTTTTCGTAAGGAGTTCAAATTTGCTAATAACACCAGAATAGCAAGTTGATGGCTCTTCTCGGATAAGACCTGGATAAAAAGTTGTGAATGAAAATGATTATTTTAAGCAAAGAAAAGGAATGAAAGATGTGCTGTGTGCGTATCGGTAAAAATGAAAAAGAATTTTATACTTCACACAAAGATGTGTGTGCTTAACAGCGTTGCCACCCTTAACCCTAAAGTCTTCGGTAGAAGGCTTCGAGAAAAATCGGTAGATTTCGGTAGATATTTTAATCATCTAAGTAAGCAGTGCTGAAGAACTAGCGATAGTTTGGATTGATTTAGTAGGTAAATTGTATTTCTACGATTTGTTTTTACTGACAAAATACCAAAATTAAGAATTAAATAAAACAATTAGGTAGATAATATTATAAAAAAAACAAGCCTTAAATAACTTTTTATCAATCTGTATATTTATTACAGTAATAAATAAACTTATTTTAAACGAAACATAGAATAATAGTATATCGCAAAATCCAAGAGATAGCGCCATAAAGACACTTTTAAAGACAATGGCTTGAAATAAAATTTTTATTCTACAAAGGGTCTTACATAAAAATAATATTTTATTTATGGTGTTTTTTTTTAATCGCGATCACGAGGCGTATGAAAAAAAAAGTTTTTATCGAAAAAAAATATCGGTAGAAAACTATGGTAATTCGGTATATCGTAAAGTAAAAGGCTAAATCGGTAGATCTACCGAAAAATCAGTAGAGGTGGCAACGCTGGTGCTTAACTCGCGAGTGTCTAATTTCCGATTTGAACTTGCCGCTAAAACGCTCATTTCTAGCATGGCGTTGCAATGACGTCACAGCGCAGTAAACTCGCGAACAGATACACGGCATTCAAGTGTTTATTTGTTTTTGGTCTGTGTTTTTACTGTTTTTTATGTAAAAAAATGTCCTATAAGTGGTGTGTAGTGCCTCAGTGTCCGAATACTAGCATAAAAACACCTGAAAAACTATTTATTTATGTGCCTACAGCAGTAAAAGAACGGAAAAAGTGGCTTAAAATAATAATGATTGGGTATTTAATTGAATCTATTGTAAGTGGCATATTAAACAAAAAAGCAAAACATATAACCAAACCCCAAAATCTAAATGAGTAAAAGTAGGCGAAGAATATCGTAAAAAAAACAGCTCATCGAATACTTACATCAACATGTTAACGTTTCTAAATTCCGCAGAACAAAAATCACTGTTGTTGGCATAGAAGCCTGCCGCCGTAAAGGAATTCAGCATTGGGAAGTTGGAGCTATCGACTTTGGAGAATCCGTTTTCCATTGAAAATGTTTTTTATAAGCAAAACGCAAAATAAAATCTAATTTAGGACAATAATTCGCACTTTAAACCACATTACCATTACCATCCATAAGAAAATAACACAGAAAATAGGTTCGTTCGAAGCGTTTACTGTTTTGTGACGTCACTCGCAGCTGATTGGTAGACCGCCTGTTTTGAATCACGTGGCTAATTGTTTTAAATCAATGAATTTATTTAATTAAGAGAACTATGAATTTGAGAAAAAATTAAACCAAAAAGTTTGTTTTTAGCAATTCCAAGACCTAAAGAGATATCTAAAAATAAATATATATTTATTTTTTACTACTGTCAAACATACTTACTCGCATCCAAGAGATACGAGCAAACTTAAAGGTGTGGCGACATCTAGCGATCTGGCTCTAGCACTCGAAAGTTGAAACAAACTGGCATCGTCTTGTCTGAGACGCAGCTGCGCCATCTATAGACAAGTTTCGTTCATTGAATGTGGTTTTAAAACCATGTAATCATGTAGCAACTAAAAGGCCCTACTGCCCAAAGCATATGAAGGGTCCAGTGGAAAAACGAAGAGATTCCATTTTTCAAAAAGTAGGGTAAAACGAAATTTAAAGTGGGAGTCTCATCGTTTTTCCACAGTGCTGCCTATTTTTAGCCGTAGCTTTTAGTGGAATCTCATTGTTTATCCCCTGTAAGGTTTAGTTTGTTACTACAAACTTCACGTTACAAGCTATAGACTAATTGCTCTACTTCCGGTGATATCAATCAAAAGTAATGAAAAGAGTTGTGAACAATCACCTAACCAAGTACTTGGAAAAGTACAAAATTATCAACGACAAACAATACGGATTTCGAAAATATAGGTCAACTGGCGATTTACTTACGTCACTCACTTATGGCAAAAAGCGATTGAGTTGCGAGGTGAAACAAGAACAATTCCCTTAGATATATCTAAAGCATTCGATAAGGTCTGGCATGAAAATCTGCTCAACAAGCTCAAAGCAACGGGATAGTCGCCGAAACTTTGCACTTGGTTTGAAAGTTACCTTAAGGATAGATCCACTTATGTTGCACTGGATGGCCGGATCTCCAACTCTTACCAAATAAATGCTGGTGTGCCACAGGGACCAATCCTTTCGCCAACACTTTTTCTGATCTATATAAATGACCTCATAGATATAAAACAGTAAATCCACTTTATTGCTTTGCAGATGATGGCAATGTAGTCTCCTCAGTCATACCACGCACATGTCTATCCGCACGTGAATTCCATTACCTTAGAACTCAAATATCGCAGATAAATAACGACCTGGAGATAATAGAGGACTGGGACAACAAAAACCTTGTACAGTTCAACGCGCACAAAACCCAAGCAGCCCTGTTTTCAAAAAGGACCAGCACCGGTGAGCCAAACATCATGCTATCTGGAAGTGCTGTCGCATGGCAGAGCCAGTTGAACATCTTAGGAGTCACTGCAGAGACCAACATGTCTTGGCACAGTCACGTGGCAGATATAGCTAAAAGGGCGTCCCAAAAGCTTGGCGTGCTATTTCGTACAAGACATCTATCTATATACACCAAGCCAACTGCTGACACTTTGCAAAGCGCGGGGGGAGTGCGGCACCCAAACATACCTTAATGCTTTTGAACACCGTGCAAAAACGAGCTATCAAGCTGACCCCGCACTTACCCGTAGCTTGGATAGTCTCGAACATCGAAAAACAATGGGCGATCTATCTCTCTTCTACAGGTATTATCACGGAAAATGCTTCGGGAGTAGCACCTACTAGGCGAACACGTCAAACAGACGGTAACCATCAATTTATTGTCAAAATAGAGGCACCAAGAACCTCATTATATCAGAATTCATATCTCTGGAGGACAGTTTTCCCTGCAGGTTACAACCTGAACCGTTTCAAAACCAACACACACCAACATTTCCGCTCACTTGCCGCTCCTCGAGCGTGATAGGGATCACCTTGCGAGTGCGCATACCCTTAAAAAAAAATCGCATGGCATCAAAATGTCGTTTTCGGAAAAAATGGAATCTCATCGTTTTTTCACTGGACCCTTCATATGCAAAGGAAAAAGATGAAAGATGTGTTGTGTGTGTATCGGTAAAAATCAAAAAGAATTTTATACTTCACACAAAGATGTGAGTGCTTAACTCGCGAGTGTATGATCACAAAAAATATAGGTTATCCCAAGATTCATAATAATATTACTGCTCCACATCCTCGCAATATTTTTGGTTTTCCTGGATTCTCCTTCAGGAACCCAAGTAGTTTATTTATTTGAAGGAATGTTGTGATCCCGCCTTAAAAATAGGTAGGATTAGAGTTTTTTATAAACAATCTGGAAAATTTCCTAATGTATACCATAAATATTTTTAAACTCAAAAATATAAATTCGCAAAAAAAATTAACATATTAATGTTTAATTAGGCACATCACTGGCAAACGAAAAAATAATAACAACATTTTGCGGTTTTAATTCATTAATAAATACCCTTTGAACGACTTTTTAGAATAAAAGAAAAACATTTTACAATTAAACATAATAATTTTATTAAGTAAATATTTTTAAAATAATAACATTTAGCTTTTTTTATTCTTTAATAAATAATAACATTTTGCTTTTTTTATTTTTTAATAAATACATTTATAACGACCATTTAGAATAAAAGAAAAACAATCGACATTTAAAAATAATAATTATATCATAAAAAATGTTTTTTTTACATAGTGAAAATTAACCAAAATTATATTTTTTAGTTGGGTTTGTAAAGTAAGTGTTTAAAGAGCAAAAATGATGCTCAACTTTCATTACTTTTGGCGAAATTCCCCATAATGTCACTGGAAATTCACTGGCTCAATCCACTATGCGCCGGCGACGTGGGAAGCTATATTTTTACGTAAAACTGCACGTTAAGCGCTCTACGTTTTGTTCCAAATTTGAGTTTAAGTTGAATGTTTTTACGTTACCATAGCAAGTCTACTAATAGCAGAGAATATGGAATTCGGCACTGTGTTTTTTTGATGTTACAATTTTGTTATTTGTCTTTTCAACTACAGTAATCAACCAATTCTATTCTTTGGTAACGTTAAGGTGCCCGCAGACTGCCGTAAGCTAACGTAAATACGTAAGCTCCTAACGTGACCTTGACGACGGTGTGACGAAGTGCGCTTGCGTAACTGTCAAATCTCATGCTTACGTAAAAATACGTAGCACATCTTATACTATCTAATATGTTATGTTCAAAAAATTCATAATTTAATTAATCACTATCATCGTTCATCACATTATCTTGATACTTAAGATTAACATTACACTTTCTCAAAAAATGCAAGGTGTTTCGATATTTGTCTGCCAGTTTGCCACGTACACCTACGCTTTTTAGTGCGCCAGATTTTCGTTTAGAGACGGGAGGAATGTAATAATACTCTCGGGTTTCATTTGGAAACGTCTTTATCACTTCCTTGCTTAGTGCGGCAAAATCTTTGCTTGACATTTTCCTGTAATAAAAATATACCATTAGATTAAAAGCTATACTGACCATGAAGATTCTGCTTAGAAAGAGAAAAATTAATTTAGCGGGTGTTTAGATCAAACTAGAAACAACATTCTCTCTCTTTATCCTTCTCGAGTCATGCGCCGCCTTTAATAAGCCAAGTCGAATGAATTTTATTGCATTGTTTTTGTTAAGGATAAATAGCCTTTCAAGATCAACCAAATTAATCAAACTAAATGCTCAAACTTGCCACTATGTTGTGCTAAACAATAACCTGAATGGCTATAAAATCCCTGCCGAACATTGCTTAGGTGTGATCGAATTAAAAGTTTAATTTTAATTCGAAGTTCGGCTAAATTATGAGCTCAAATGTAAATATCTTATTTTATTCACATACAGTCAGGTCAGGCAATCTAGGGGGCCATCTGGTAATACAGTGTCTCCTTATTACTCGTCGGGGAAAAGTTTAATCTAAAAATCACCCATCCTGCTGAAACCAAACTTGCTGAAAATCAACATCAAATCACTTGATTTTGCAACAAGTTTATATATTCAATTTTTAAGAGTATGTTCGCACACTCACCGCCAAATATTCATTTTCTTTTGCACAGTGGAGAGTGATTGATGGATTGTGGACATTGTGCAGGAAGAAAGAACTTTCGTCAGTAAATAAAATATTAGTGATAAAATTTTTATCCTGATTTGCACAATCCATAATTTTTTTCAGAAAATTCCATCCTTAAAATACTGTCTTCAGGAAACAGTTCCTAAGATTTTTTCAACTTGCAGGCTTTGTATCCATGTCTATTTAAAATGTTTCGAATGGTTCTGGGAGGACTATCATCAGGTATCTCTTTAGCAATGGCTGAAACTTGAACAAGGAGGGAGTACTTTAGCCGCAGCACAAATAGCAGTTGCCCGCTGTTGCCTTTGTTCCGACATGGGTCTTGAACCCTCATTCTCGCTACATTTTCTGGAGAGATTAAGGCATCCAAATTTATCAAAATTCTTAATTATATTCGAAGTGGTAGTTTTGCAAGGAATATCACGGTCCTCATACTTAGCAATAAACAAATGTATCACATCCCGAACGGAGTTTCCTGCAAAATACCATTTTAACATTTGAACCTTTTCTTCGATGGTAAATTTTAACGCCGGCATAATGCTCGAGAAAGAAATTAGCAAGATTTATATAAACGCAATTCTTACCTCCTTCTTTATTCGCAGATTTAAAAGAAAAGACATCTCGATCCCGTAACGCGACCTTGTTGGATCTCCCCTGATATCCTTAGTCAGCTCTTGTCTACCTACCTATAATTTCTCCTCTGGTGTTCCCCCTCTTCTTTAACTTTTAATTCACGGACCGTCGCGTTTTGCTAAGATCGGAATACACCTTTATGTTTCTATTTTTATCTAAAAACCTGCTAAATTAGTTCTTCTTTTCTAAGCAGAATCTTCATGGTCTGATTTCGAAGATATGACATTTGATTTTAATTGATGAATAATTGCCCTAATATGTTATCGATGAATTTAGAGACACTCCCAATAAAATTTTTAAATTTATTTTCATTTAATGTTATTTTTTGATTTTATTTTATTACCTAAAATATCCAGGAGTACCATTCAAAAAATGCTGAATGATTAGGTCAACCAGATATGTTTGATGTCTATGGTCCAATCTGCCGTCTCTTTTGTATATCGCTTTTAATGCTTGGCCAATAATAGATGAATCTAAGAACTCAGACAAGTTGAAATTTGTAGGATTTTGTTCGAAGTAAAAACCTAATAAAATATATTTCTTAAATATCTGGGTTTTTCTTGGCATAAATTTTCAATTAAGTTAAAAAATATTATGTTGTTAAATTTTTTAGGGGCTTATTGCAATAAAGCCAGGCAATATTAGTGTCGGGCATTATTCTGAGAGTTTTCCATTGAAAACTGACAGTTAATTTTTCAAAATTGACATACCAAAGTCGAATTTATCAATCCAGTCATTTATTTCTCATTAATAGTGGCGGAATACACAAAGGCCTACTTTTGAAAGAAGACAGCTGTTCCTATAATGCGAAACTGTTAGAATAGTGCCCTGCACAATTACTGCCTGGCTTTATTGCAATAAGTCCCTATTATCTCCACTATAAACACTTTTAGATACTTAGCCTCATTTTGAAAGTAGGGCAAAATGAGGCAAGTTGAAACAATAGCCAAAAAAATTAAATTTTAGGTAGGGTAGACCGGAGACTTCATAGCCAATATATATAGGCGAAGCAATAAAATATCGATCAAAATCTAGGAAGGAACCAAGCCAATCCGTATAGGTGTCAGCGAGGCTGACACAATATCCCCTAAATTATTTAACCAGGCCCTAGAAGATGTTTTTGAAACCTTAGATTAGGAAGAAATAGATCAAAGTAAGCGGATAATACTTGAACCACCTAAGATATGCTGATGATATCGTCTTAATAACAGATAAGAAAGAAGAACTGATGAAAATGCTGGATGAACTGGATACAGTAGCTAAAAATATAGGCTAGAGTATGAGCTACACGAAAACTAAAATCACACAGATGAAGATATTACGAATACACCAAGAAAAAATAGAACAAGTAGAGGAATATATATTTATATAACTACTTGAGACAAATTATTAAACTAAAAAAAGAAAACCAAACGGCTGATATCAAGACACGAGAAAGACTATTCTGGGCTGCATTCGGTAAATTAGGCTACAAATTAATAAATAAAAAATATCCTCAGACCTGGACACTTAAAAAATCAAACGGATAAGGTAACAAAAGCATAAATGGAAACACAAATGTTACGTGTAAAGCTAACAGATAGAAAAGGGAATGAATCGATAAGAAATAAAACAAAAAGAAGAGACGTCAGAGAAGTAGCGAAATGAAAATAGAAAATTTTCGGTCATAATATCAGACAGAAAGACGATCAATGGTATTGTAGAAAAGAAGCCAAGTACGCGAGAATGGCATTCCGTAAAAAGAATTAAGATAAAAATATAGCCAGGTTCTCCAATACAAATTTCAAAATGAAAGGTTCTTACTTGTTTTGAAATGTTTTTTTAAACTTGGCTATTACGGCTGCAAATTGATTCTTATAGTGGGTTTACACATGCATGAATTTAGTGGCGCCAGTGTTCGCGCCAGTTCTATTTGCACGCCAGTAAAGGTTTACACTATTGTGCGAAAATTAAAAAGACTGACACGCCAGTTTCATTTTTAAAGTGTACACGATACGCGATATGTCGGCTGAACTCTCGGAAGCCTGCAAAATAGTCGCTAAACTTTTATTGAAAAAAATAATAAAAGATATTCAGAAGAAGGAACAACGAAAAGGCCGTATCTGGGTTAAAGCATGGATTGCTCGTCGATCTACTTTGGGTGCTTCCGAAAAACTTTTAGGAGAATTTGCAGCAGAAGATCCTGCGAGCTATAAAAAATATCTTCGAATGAAAAAGCAACATTTTGATATTCTTCTAAAGTGTGTGACTCCACAAATTATTAAAACGGATACCCACATGAGAGATGCGTTAACCCCAAAATTGAAATTGGAAGTGACATTAAGATATCTTAGAAAATTCGGTCTGCTACTTTAAATCATGGTAGTTTTGGGGTGTATACTTCATCTGCACCGGCTCCGGAACGTTGGTTTTTTTTAATTTTCGTCAATTCCAAAGCATATGTGTTTCTAATGGATCGTATTTTTGCTTTTACTTCTGCAACTTCAAAGCCTTCAATATTCATTATCTCACTAATTTTTTGGTAAGCATTTATCTCGACTATCTTTGTTTTTATAAGAACTACTGTGTACATCCCATAAATAAGGAAAACATTCATAGCCTTCAAGAAACTGTATGGTCAGTTCTGCTGAACACTTTTTTTTAGCCATAATAAGCTATAAAAACAACAATAAACAAAATTTTGAAGCTCAAACACAATGAAAATAAAAAATAATGTAAAATAATGAAATTAAAACTGGCGAGCCGACGTGCAAGCACTTGTTTACACATGAAAATTTTCTTTTTCTGCGCGCATGTGTCACCACTGGCGCCAGCAAATTCAGTCAGCTGCAGACTTTTTTGATACATGCATACAAAAAAATAACTTGTGTGCAAGTCAGTGTTTACACTCGCAAATTTAACTTACTGGCACGCCAGTTTTTATTGGCGCCAGCAAATCCATGCATGTATAAACTCTCCTTTAGGCTCAGTGCTCAATTGAACAAAGTTTGGCTGTAATGGCAAAGATTAAAAAACATTTCCAAACTAGTAAGAATCTTTTATTTTAAAGTTTGTATTGGAGAACTTGGCTATACATTTAACTCATTTTTTTAACGGAATTCCATTTTCGCGACTTGATGATTTTGTTATGATCATAATTTTTTATTTTAATTATCAGGATCACAAAATGAATCTTTTGTTTCAACTTACTCCACTTTCCCCGACCCTGGTGATTATAAATTGGAGTTTGTTTTTTAGGAATTAAGTTTTTTTACTTACCTGACGATAAAGTGTTTGTCTTCGAAATATAACTTTCCAGACTTTTATGATGATCGTAATAATAGGGAAGGTTTACTGGTCTAGCAACTATCCCTGACCATATATTCCCTAAAAAGATATATTTGTAAATAAAATTTATTGCTCAATATTTATTACATATACAATGAGTTGAAAACGTGAATGAAACAATTAAATAGATAGATATGTTCAAGTGCTAAACAATACTTTTTCAACGAGTGTCTTAAAAAAGTAAAAACCTAAAATAAATAATAAAACTTTTTATTTAAACCCAAATAAAGAAAATATATAGTTTTTGCAAAGTCAGTTGAACAAAGATAAAAGCCGACCATCGACATATCCTTTAAAGAAAGTGACATGGGCGGCGGTAGATATACTCATAAAAATTATTTCATTTAATTATGGCGTAAACTAAAGAAATAAAAATAGATAATAAAACTTTCTATTCCTACGCCTACAGAAACGACACTGATTTATTTTCTAACTCTGCATACTGCCGACTAAAGGGGTCCCGAAACGAACATCTGAAAGCAATTAAAAGCGTATCTCAAAAAAATCTGCCAATCAGGTGCCGTCCATCCACCTGGCCTCGGTCAGTCGGAAAACAAATCCTTTGTAGTCGGACCGCAAAGAGCCGCGCCTTTTCTCTGTCGGTAGGGTTGAAATTATACCAGGAAGATTTTATATGAATTTGGATAACTTTTGAAGGGCACAATAAACCAAAATTTCATGAAATCGATAGAACCCCGTATTAGGCGTTATTCAAGTGACTTTGCAACAACTATACTAATATGGACGCTTCTCTGACGTTAGAAAACTTGGAACTTGTGTTTACTATTCACTGTCGTCACTAGCTGAAGAGTTTTGGAACTTAAGTTTAAAGTTACACTTTCTAAAAAAAGCCAAAGTGTTTCGATATTTGTCGACCAGTTTTCCACGTGCCACTATGGCTTTGTTTCTTCCAGATTTTCGTTTGGGTACAGGCGGGATATAATAATACTCTCTGGACTCATTTGGAAACGTCTTTATCACTTCCTTGCTTATTGCGGACAAGTCACTGTTTGACATTTTCCTAAAATAAAAAGTTTTATAGGCAGCAGACCTTGCTTAACATACACAAGAGTGTCTTTCTGATGTTTTAGGTGCATTAATATTTACATGTTAAGTGTACGATACATGGCCGAAAACTGTTTTTACAGGTCTCCCCAGGCTTACCGGTCTCGGCAACAACTTACCTTGTAAATTTTGTTGGTCGACCTGCAAAGTTCACATTTCCGGTCTAGTAAAGAAAATAGCTATTACCTGACATATCCAGGAGTATTCATAAAATACTGAATGATTAGGTCAACCAGATAGCCTTGATGTCTAGAATCGAATCTTCCATCTCTTTTGTACATCGCTTTCAAAGCTTGACCGGTAAGCGACAAATCTAACAACTCAGACAAGTTGAAATTCGTACAATTTCTTTCGGAGTAAACACCTATTAAAAATGTTTTTTTAAATACCTGGTGGGTTTTTATTTATTTATTTATTTTTCTAGGCATACGTAATAATAAATTATACGGGGTAGGGACTTTAAACGGCTGCCTTAAAGTGGTTAGTATTTAATTTTTTGGAATAAACACAGGTAAACGGTGTTTTTTGATAGGATTTCAACTGTTTTTTAGATGGAAAACCTCACTTGTAGAACCTCGTCTGAAAGCTTATAAAAAAAATACATACGTCAACTAAGTTGTCAAAAAATTATTTCTCTTTTTTAAAACTTTTCCTCTGTGGTACTTCATTTGAAAGCTTTAAAAAAAAGAAGGAAATATTAATTTTTTTATACACCTACAACTAAAATTCAGTGGGAAAGAAGAATTAAAAGAGATCAGTTGGATGACTTGGTTGAGTTAATACCCTGAGAATTTCTCGTTCTTGTATTGAGACACCGCAGCGTGAGGGAAAGTTTTCCGAAAATTTATGTATGGCTTCGGTAGTTCAATGTTTAGAATGTTTGCCTAGAGAGCAAGAGATCCCGGGTTCGAGTCCCGGCCGAAGCAAACACTTTTTTCTTATTTTTCTTTCTTTAATTTCACTTGTTGTTTATAGTTTTAGGTCCTTGCATTATTTGCAATTTGGTATTTAAAATTCGCATGTTTTTGGTTCTTGTTAAGGTGTTTTTTATAGGCTTTTTAATGAGGTACTCCAAAAAATAAGAGTTGCATGTAAGTATGCCCATTTCCAGAAAGCCCGTAAAGAACCTCAGTTGTCCAATTTAAAGCCACCACCTTGTATATGTTTCAACCAGTTACCTGAAGATATTGCCTTAGTCCTCGAAAGATTACTTTCCAGAGTTATGTTTTTCTGATGGCAATAAAAAGGATTTTTTACTTCTTTAGCAACTATCTCGGACCACATATTCCCTACAAAGTCCTTTATTAATAAACAAATTACATAATATTTAATAAACTAACAATACCAAGGACGGAAAAGTCACTTACGACCATGTAAGATATAACAATTTTCTTTCTTGTACAAAAAAATGTCTTCATAAAATTTTTATACACCTTGTTTCCCAAACATTGAAACAGAGGCCTTTTTGGGTATAGTTTTTACAAAGTCACTTGAATAACTCCTAATACGGGGTTCTATCGATTTCATGAAATTTTGCTTCATTCTACCCTTCAAAAGTTATCCAAATTCATATAAAATCTTCCTGGTATAATTTCAACCCTACCGACAGAGAAAAGGCGCGGCTTTTTGCGGTCCGACCACAAAGTATTTGTTTTCCGACAGACCGAGGCCAGGTGGATGGACGGCACCTGATTGGCAGATTTTTTTGAGATGCGCTTTTAATTGCTTTCAGGTGTTTGTTTCGGGACCCCTTTAGTCGGCAGTATGCAGAGTTAGAAAATAAATCAGTGTCGTTTCTGTAGGTGTAGGAATAGAAAATTTTATTATCTATTTTTATTTCTTTAGTTTATACCATAATTAAATGAAATAATTTTCATGAGTATATCTACCGCCGCCCATGTCACTTTCTTTAAAGGATACCCAACTAACATTTATAGTAGCGGCTACATGTTCTAAAGGCTTTGCTACTTTCTTATAGTAGAAATGTGGTGATCCCAACCAAAATTTGTTACTTTTTAGTTCTAACAACTATTTAGTATCAGGAAATAGTAGATGTTTCGTAAAAACGACCCTCTAAATTACTTCATAGGATTGTTTCTTGATAGTCGATTCTGATAGTCTTCTCTACCACAATAGGACGTTGCTAAAGTTTTACTTTCTTTTTAGTCGTTATTTCCTAGTCGCCCTGACTTTTATATCCTACTTAATTACCACTAGAAAGTTAAGCTTCATTGGAGTCCCAAACAAGTGTATCCGACAACTACATTATAACTTTAATTTTTACCACAAAAGTTTGTGTCATCATAGTAACATCTGATGTAACAATGTAGACAAAATAACTTTTTGGATCAACTTTAAAGCCGCAACTACTTTCAAGTAACCTTTTCGACTATCAGGGAATATAGTTTGGGACGCCATGTTTTTATGTAAGAAAGAAAATTTAATATTTTTGTTGTCGTTTTATGAGCTCATATTAAAGAGCCATACTATTTTATAAACAAATTAGTTGAAGCTTACCAAAAATGCTCTTCTTAAGCACCATTTGTTGGAGTTAACTGTCGATTATGAAAACATAACCTCCAAAATCACAACACAAAAATTCCATCAGCTACCAGAAAACGGCTCAATTTTACGGGCGCCCCGGTTTTTTGCAATATATATAATGCATGTTATACAAAAAAATTTGCGTCACACGCGAATTTTGAACCTCTGCTCGTAAATTCTCACACTTTTGGATAACATAGTTCATATTATAACCATAACCAAACAAAAAAACTAAGCGAGTCTGTTTACTGTTGTGTCCACCATATTGTGTTACAATTCTACCAAAAAGAAACGATTATATTATTTGCAACTACATCGCAACTTTGATGCCATTACGGAAAAAAACAGCCTCTTCGACGTAGTAGATACCTGGCTACGACGTAGTAGTGTAGTTGTTACTACAGTGACTTTAAACACTTGGCCTAGTAGTTACAACCAGAAATTGGTTCCCCACTTAGGGAATTATAACGTCGCTGTATGGTATACTGAGACGTAGCGGGAGTACGTTGCGGTTACTTTTAAGAAATTCTTTCTAGTTGGCGTTTCGTCGTTACAACTTTAAATGTTTGTTGGGTACGCCGATGGTCGGCTTTTATCTTTGTTCAACTGACTTTGCAAAAACTATATTTAGAGTGTGAATTTGGAGAAACGCTCGGCCACGTCGATTTTGTTTGCGAGGGGTATACTTTTTGGCTATCTTGAAATTTTTATGAATCCATGTTAAATTTAAAAGTTTGAAGGCAATTATCCCAAAAACTAATGGATAGATTTTTGATTAAGAATTTACTAAAAAACAATAGGAAAATTGCATTAGTTTTCAAAAATTCAAAAAATATTACTTGGAAAATTCGACATAAGATCATAACACCGGTCCATTCTTGGCACTGGTCCGTTTTCGCCCTTTTGTATATAATTAATAATACTTTGGGAATATTTTAGAACTAACATTTTTTCTTTTTTTTGTTGTATTATTTTCATTACGTCGCTATGCAAGTAGAAAATAAGCGATTTTATTTTAATAATGATTAAAAATTATTTACTTCATATATTACTAATTTAATTCAAATACAGTAGAATTAATAACTACTTTGCTACTTTAGTTTTTATACAAGCTCGATGCTGCTCTCCTTTTCATCCATTACATGAACCCCCCATTTAACTCCTTTCCTATGCTTTTCCTGATTTCATCACGCAGGAACACACGCCACCACTGGAGACGCGAGCGAGATGCGCGGCGGTTCTGCTGAGAAAGAGAGCACGAAGAAAAGGACAAGAGACTAATTCGCTGCTGCGAAAAGGCGACAATTTTGTGTGCCGTGCGGTACAACCTAATCAATTATAATAAGTAATTTACATTTTTGCGTTATAAAACACATGCGTGTTTGGACCTTGAAGTGCTTTTCATGGAACAAGCGTGACTCTCCTACCATTGGATCTCCAAATACATTTGGTAAGTCGAGCTTGTTTTCTTTGCTTTTCTAATATTTAAATATTTTACGATTAATTATCATCCCCTCTCTGAGTGTTAAAACTCAAAACATAGGATTTGTCAGATGAATAAAACCCGCGCTCCCTACCCTTACAATTCATAGATAGAAATTATTTAGGCACTGTGGGTGGTTTTTCTCTCTCTCTCTCTCTCTCTCTGTAACCATTTTCTACAAAGTTCTTTGGTAATAAAATATACAAATATTTATTAATATTAATATTATAAATTCTATTATAGGGGATACTCTATCGGTGAACGAACTATCTCTGTCGATACAATTCCTACAAAATTCTTTATTCATAAAAATATTACTTACAAAATATTTAACCAACAATACTTTTAATCGTGTATCAAAAAAATTATAATCTAACAAGTGTGGAAACGATACTTTACCACACGCGAACGAACGACGTGAAACAGAATTTGGTCAAACTGTTAGGCTGGGTTTCCATGAAGCGGATAATATGCGCGCGGATTTATCTTTTCTTGGTCTCTGATTGGTTGATTTAAAAATTTTAGCTAATCGAAGCAAGAGAAAAAAAATCCGCGCGGATAATACGCTCTATGGAAAGCAGGCTTTAGGGGCGGGCGGTTAAAAAAAACGCTTTCCGCGCACGGTAAAAAAATTGTCTTGGATTAAGCAAATTGCTTTGAAGTAAAATAATT
Organism: Aspidapion aeneum; assembly: GCA_963576565.1. Lineage (NCBI taxonomy): Eukaryota > Metazoa > Arthropoda > Insecta > Coleoptera > Brentidae > Aspidapion > Aspidapion aeneum. Next base: position 137,945,407 of record OY755040.1, on the reverse strand, counting down.
TGTGCTTTCCTATTCACCAAGAGAATATTTTCTTGATATAGCACAAAAAATGTCTTGCCTCTTTATTTTAATGTAAGACAGAAATTGTTTTAACCCATTAATGCCCAGTGTTGCGATTTCGCAAGAGGTTTAAGTAGTACACTTTATGATATCAAGCGGTCAAACAACAAACTAAATACATTTTGAATCGGCAAAAACCCTTTCTTCACTGTATCCCCCATCGACTTTGACACATACACAATCTGTCATAGGACATGTCCAAAATATCGCGACTTTTGTGAATCATATAATTTTTTTTGTGCAATTAATGTCTGACAGATACCATTTATGCTATGTGTATGAGGTGAGTTTAAATTTTTTCTTATATGTAGAGTCTGCGTAAGTTTGTTTTTTAGGTGTTGCGTTTTCGCAACACCGGGCACATACGGTGCCAAGTAGATCGTTCTTGATTTTTGTTACGGTGAGTGTAAAAAATCATAATACTACAGTTTCTATGATTCCGTTTCAGAATTAATCCAAATATGGATTAGGTGTCTTGCTCTTCAAGCTCTCATGGAAGCTCTACTCTACCTTGAAAAGGGCAATCTATTCTTCCAGAACCCACAAACTGATGTCAATCCATGTGGAATCCAATATTATGGAAGATATGCCCAAATTTATTTAGGTCCTCCTGATCCTCATGAAATAACCGATGCAGACATAAACATTTTTGAGGAGAACACACAAGCCTCACAGGATCCAGAGCCAGTGATTGTACAAGAATTAACGAAAGAATTACACAATGAGCCTAATTCACATTCCAAAAGATAAATTGTTAAAAAACTTCTGAAAACCCCATCGAAAAAAATAGCAAAAGTTTCCAGACAACGGATCAATACTGACTTACCGATAGAAGATTCGCTGGGTGCCAGTCTAGAACAAAAGCGCTCCCATTGGCAAGAAGTTCTGCACTTATTTTACTCCCGTCCACTCACTCCACTCCAGAGATTTGAATTTTTCTTCACTCATCTCATTGCATCTTAGGCAAAAAGATCCCGATGTGCCCCTTGTTAGTCGACCACAGTCAAAAAGTCTACCAAATGTAGTGTCGCGCTTCATGAAAACTGTTTTGCTAAAGATCATACACACAAAAATAAAGTGCTGTATATTGACCTCCTATATGCCCAATGTTGCGTTTTCGCAACAGCCGTTTTCTCAAGAACTACATAAATTGTTTACCTAAAACGGAATATTATGTTCATTTTAGAGTATTGACATGTGATTTTTGTGCTCATAGTAAAAAAGTCGAAAAAAAATAGTTCTGGGCATTAATGGGTTAATATAAATTGGAACTGAATTAATCCAAGGCACCGTTTTCTCTGGAAGCAAAATATTACTTATATGAAGACAATTTGCTTTGTTTCAAAACCGAATATACTGAATCAAAACAATTAAAGAAGAAAAATTTTAATTTAAAACAAATTGTTTTATGGTAAAACAATTTGTTTTTTATTCAAGAAAAGAACGTGTTTTCATCGTAGACAAAAAATAATTGTGTGTGCTTAAGACCACACGGCAGAAGTGTAAACTTTAACAAGGCGAAATTAATAATACTGGCCCATAACATATTATGCAAAGCGGACCGAACCGAACTCTTCTGTGTACTGGCCTTCATCTGCATCATTCATCATATCGCTCGCTGAATGTTTATCACAGTTAGTCGACTCGAGCGGATTTCAACAGAATGAGCGTTACATAGCCGAGCCTGACGGCTCAGTTGAATTCACTACCCACAAAAACTGCTAAACGCGCCTAAAGAAGTTTACACTTTAAAAATTTTGCGTGCCCACCCTGACTTGACCTGACGGGATATGGATTTGCACCTGTTTTAAATGCAGCGTCACCTGATGCGTTTTTTTAATCAGGGTGGGCACGCATAGGTGGAAACCGGGTATTTATTATTCATAGTCGCCGCTAGCTGAATAGTTAAAGTTAGGTTTAAGGTTACACTGTCTGAAAAACTGCAAGGTGTTTCTATATTTGTCGACCAATTTGCCACGTGCCTTTATGCTTTTGTTTGTTTCAGATTTTCGTTTGGGGATGGCGGAATATAATAATACTTTCGAGACTCATGTGGAAAGGTCTTTATCACTTCCTTGCTTATTGCGGCAAAGTCGTTACTGGACATTCTTCTAAAATAAAAAGTAAGTAAGTAAATACCTTATTATATCCATATGACCGCCCCCCCCCGCCCCGAAGCTAAGATTTTTTAGATATTTTCCATATATTTTATAAATACAAACATAAATAACATAAAATACGGCCTCATGGGGTCTTCCCCTCCTCAAAACTGTCTCGACCCCCAAAACTTTTTTCAAATACGCCACTGCCATGTGGAGCTTATTTGTGGGTCTTATCTCGGTATACAGTGAAATGTCTCCTTGCGGACAGGTCTATTAAGCGGACACTCCCTTTAGGAGGACAAATTTGTTGGAACCAAGCTTTTCCCTATTTCTTTTCATGTAAAGTTTACTTCTGTAACCAGACACTCTAATAACCGGACGCGGACAATTTTTTTTGGTTAAAAAATTCTGAAACCTCCCTTAACCGGACGCGAACCTCTGACAACGGGACGGAGCGCTGCAATACATGGGCATAAATATTATGTCTTATTTTGGCAACAACACACTCTGCAGCCGGGGTATTACCCCCAGGGGCGGCTCGTCCATAGGAGCGCTGGTGCGCGCGCACCCCCAGCAAAAACAAGAAAAAAAATAAATACAAACTATTATTAAATAATTACTGTTGTTTTTTATTTATTTTTTAATGATCCCGATCCCGCTAGTGGCATCTATCGGCCATTACCGGAAGTAATTATTATCTTTTCGACTTGACGCTTGCTGCCGCATACGGTGGCCTTCGATCGCCTCGCCTCGCTTAAATCTAGAGATATGAGAGGGCGGGCTTGAATCTGGAGGTGCGCGTGGATTCGGCGTTCCTCTTTATATTAATCCAATTTTTGCCACGCAATTGGATCGGAAATGATCGGGATATCCGCCGAGAAAAGGGCGAGGTGGTGCGCTAAATTAAATCAATACACACTTGCATCGTTTTTTTATAGTTCTCAGCTGAATACTGTTTATATTATCGTTAGTATGCGTGTATTGGGCGTAATCAAAATTTATTTACGCAGTTTTTAAGTGAATTTTATGCTGTTTTCGGCTTCTTGTTTGTAATTTTTGGGTTAATTATTATCTACAAGTGTCGAATATGTCTGAGGCAGTTATAAGTTCGGGTTCGGGTAATCCTGGAAGTAATTCAAGACTTAATTGTGTACAAAACATTATAGCAAGCTTTTCCTCCTTTAATTTAAATCAAAAAATTGAAATTAAAAGATTAGGAAGGCCGACTCCAGAACTAGAATTATCGCAAACTTGCTCTAAAAGAAAAGAAGGTAGGAATTTTAAAAGATACTTTAGAAAAGATATTTACCAAAAAAACAACTGGATTTGTGGATGTGATGTTACAAACTCGTTATTTTGTTTTCCATGCTTATTATTTTTCAATGCAAGCATGGATAAAAGCTGGAGCCGCCTGACTTAAATCATCTACAGGCAAAAATTAAAAAGCATGAATTTTTGAATCAACGTATACGAACATTACAATATGAAATGGTATTTGAATCAAAAGCTAAGATAAAACGGTTTTGTACATTGAATTTATGTTATCCATCGTTGGCTAAAAACTAATATGTATGTATACTGTAGGTAATTTTTTTTGTGTAGGCATATTTTTATTTATTGGAGACCTGCTTTTTTTTACTTTGACAATCTTATTACCTAGTGGGCACCATAAGTTCTTTTATTTGGCTACAAATAAATATGCAAATTTTTTTAACTTTATTTATTTTAAATTTATTTCGACTCACTTATTTTAGCGCACACCCATTCTTATACTTCACGAGCCGCCACTGATTACCCCCTTCCGTTTTAATGCGTAGACTAAATATCGTATTTACAACATGTTTTATCCTGCGGGAGGGCTGTGTTTCATTGATAATGTTCAGTTGGGTTGTAATAGATCTCTTTGAAATGAAATTATTAAAATAGTATATTTTATCATGACTACATTTAAAATCAAGTTTTCTAATTTTCGATTTGAATTTGCCGCTAAAACGCCCGCAATGACGTCACAGCACAGTAAACTCGCGGAGAGATACACGACATTCAAGTGTTTATTTGTTTTTGGTCTGTGTTTTTACTGTTTTTTATGTAACAAAATGTCCTATAAGTGGTGTGTAGTACCTCAGTGTTCGAATACTAGCATAAAAACACCTGAAAACTATTTATTCATGTGCCTACAGCAGTAAAATAACGGAAAAAGTGGCTAGAACTTGCTCGAAGAGACCCAAGGGCCTTATCTAATACATCTTCACTTTACATTTGTGAAGATCACTTTGATGTGAGTATACCTAAAATGTTTCTATTAATTTTTCTCAAGTTGTCTATAATATATATAACTATTTCGTTAATGACGATGAAATTTTTGAGGTTATGTTTATTACAAGGGGTGAATAACTATAATAGGCAGAAAGGTGTACAAATTTTTAGGCGGTGTCAGGCAGTTATTAGGCAGGACTAGAAAGTACCTTTAAATGCAGGATTAGGCAGTGCAAATGCAGGCTAAATGTAGGACTGAGCAGTGTATATGCAAGACTAGGCAGTGCATATTTGTTATGAAGGGTCATAAGAATTCTTTGAAACAAAATGTTATTAGAAAATTTTGTTTTAAAAAAGCAATTTTTGATTGTTCCTTAATGCTTAAAATAATAATGTTTGGGTATTTAATTGAATCTATTGTAAGTGGCATATTAAACAAAAAAGCAAAACATGTAACCTAACCTCAAAATCTAAATGAGTAAAACTAGGCGAAGAATATCGTAAAAAAACTTTCAGTTATATACAAAACAACTCATCGAATACTTACATCAACGTTTTAACGTTTCTAAATTCCACAGTATAAAAATCACTGTTGCTGGCAAAGAAGCCTGCCACCATAAAGGAATTCAGCATTGGCAAGTTAGAGCTATCGGCTTTGGAGAATCCGTTTTCCATTGAAAATGTTTTTATAAGCAAAACACAAAATAAAATCTAATTTACGACGATAATTCGCACTTTAAACCAAAGCAAACATTACCATCTATAAGAAAATAACACAGAAAATAAGTTCGTTCGAGGCGTTTACTGTTTTGTGACGTCACTCACAGCTGATTGGTAGACCGCCTGTTTTGAATCACTTGGCTAGTTGTTTGAATTCAATGAATTTATTTAATTAAAAGAACTATGAATTTGAGAAAAAATTAAACAAAAAAGTTTGTTTTTAGCATTCCCAAGACCTAAAGAGATCTAAAAATAAATATATATTTATTTTTTACTACTGTCAAAACCCCTATTGTACTTGTTTTTAAGTCGGTTAAAAAAAATAGTTTTACCTGACATATCCAGGGGTATTCATAAAATGCCCAATGATTAGGTCAACCAGATAGCCTTGGTGTCTATGGTCGAATCTGCCATCTCTTTCGTACATCGCTTTCAAAGCTTGACCGGTAAGCGACGAATTTAAGAACTTAGACAAGTTGAAATTCGCACAATTTCGTTCGAAGTAAACACCTACTAAAAATATTTTTTTTAAACAGTCATTTTGCGATATTTTATAGTTTTAAAAAGCTGAAGTAAAGTGGTACTTGTATGACCTGGTGCGCGTAAAAGTACTTTTACGACTTCAAGGGCGTAAAGTATTTTTACGCAAGCAAATATATTAATAAAATATCGACATTCTGGACGGATTTCCGGTTAACCGGACCATGCTAAGCCAGGTGCTTAATATTATAGTTAACGCTCCAAAGAAGACTAGTACCTAATTGATTTTTAAAAATTATTCCACCTAAAATAAACAACAATTAGTAAAAAAGTTTTGTACTTAACCAAAGTTTTATTCGATGCTCTTCTGAGGCATGAACGCACACAGGGGGGGGCGGTTCCCCCAAGCCTTAGATTTTGTTTACATATTTTCCACATATTTAAGGAAAAAGACAAAAAATAGCTTATAAATCGACATAATGAGGCTTCGGGCCCCCAAGATGCCTCCGCTTCCCCCCACAAGAGTCCTTGCGCCCCTTCCCCCCAAGACATATTCCTGGGTGCGCCACTGTCTGAGGTTAGTCTATTAGTATAAGAGAAAAAAAAACAATTAAACCTTTTTATATTTAGATTTATTAAGATATTAATTCAAGATGTCAAGCAAATAACACCAAATAAATGCAGTACATTTACCTTTTCAATATTTTGGTCTTTGTATTATGTAGATTAGATAGTAATCTAGTAAATCGAATCAAATTAGTAGCCGATACATATAAGTACATAAAGTACTTCTTAAATAAGCTATATGCCCTCCACCACTAAATGTCTACTCTAACATTGTAAAGAGCTGTAAGCGATGAGCTACCTCAGGTCTTATTTTCATGAACTCCTAACTAAACACAGCTGTATCCATGGAGTATGTTTTTGTTATTATATCTTCTAATTTTACCAACTAAAATATGTCTAGTCTAACCAACAATACATAGTTTTTTTAAGTTTTTTTATTTTAGGAAATAGTCCATTATATGGTGGAGTCATTGAATAGGCATCAAACAGGTTATTGTCTTTCTGCACTAATTTTTAATTAGTTCTAAACAAATAGTCCCGACATGTTTCGTAAGTAGAAACTTATATCTTCAGGGGCTATTACTAAAATAAATTAGCACAAAATTATAGGAATGTCCCCTGAAGTTGTAAGTTTCGACTTACAAAACATGTCAGGACTATTTTTTAAAAACAAATTAAAAATTAGGTAGTGGAGGAAGACAATAACTTGTTTGATTCCCACATAGTTTTTTGTTTTTTTAGCAGTACATAAAGCAAACAAGTACTTTTTAAATCAGCTAAACCTAAGTCACTGTCCTCCACCAATGAATGTCTACTCTAACAGTTTAGAGAGCTATATGGGATAAGCTACCTCAGGTCTTATTCTTATGAACTCCTAACTAAACACCGTTGTATCCATAAAATATTTTTTTGTTATTATATCTTCTAATTCTATCAACTCAAATATGCCTAGCCTAACAAACAATATATGTTTTTTTTTGTTTTTTTTATTTTAGGAAATAGTCCATATTATGCTGGAGTCATTAAATAGAAATCAAACAGGTTATTTCTTTTCTCCACTAATTTTTAATGTGTTTTAAACAAATAGCCTTGATATTTCTAAAATAAATTAGCACTACATTTTAGGAATGTCCCCTGAACATGTAAGTTTCTACTTACGAAACATGTCGGGGCTATTTGTTTAAAACAAATTAAAAATTAGCGGAAGAAGACAATAACCTGTTTGATTCCTATATAGTTTTTCGTTTTTTTAGCAGTACATAAAGCAAACAACAACTTTTTAAATAAGCTAAACCTAAGTCACTGTCCTCCACCACTGAATATCTACTCTGACAGTTTACAGACCTATAAGCGATGAGCTACCTCAGGTCTTATGCTCATGAACTCCTAACTAAACACCGTTGTATCCATAAGGTATTTTTTTGTTATTATATCTTCTAATTCTACCAACTAAAATATGTCTAGTCTAACCAACAATACATAGTTTTTTTTAAGTTTTTTTATTTTAAGAAATAGTCCATTATATGGTGGAGTCATTGAATAGGAATCAAACAGGTTATTGTCTTTCTCCACTAATTTTTAATTTGTTTTAAACAAATAGTCCCGACATGTTTCGTAAGAAGAAACTTATATCTTCAGGGGCTAATACTAAAATAAATTAGCACAAAATTATAGGAATGTCCCCTGAAGTTGTAAGTTTCGACTTACAAAATATGTCGAAACTATTTTTTTAAAACAAATTAAAAATTAGGTAATGGAGGAAGACAATAACTTGTTTGATTCCCACATAGTTTTTTGTTTTTTTTTAGCAGTACATAAAGCAAACAAGTACTTTTTAAATCAGCTAAACCTAAGTCACTGTCCTCCACCAATGAATGTCTACTCTAACAGTTTAGAGAGCTATAAGGGATAAGCTACCTCAGGTCTTATTCTTATGAACTCCTAACTAAATACCGTTGTATCCATAAAATATTTTTCTGTTATTATATCTTCTAATTCTATCAACTAAAATATGCCTAGCCTAACAAACAATATATGTTTTTTTTTTGTTTTTTTTTTATTTTAGGAAATAGTCCATATTATGCTGGAGTCATTGAATAGAAATCAGGTTATTTCTTTTCTCCACTAATTTTTAATTTGTTTTAAACAAATAGTCTTGACATTTCTAAAATAAATTAGCACTACTTTTTAGGAATGTCCCCTGAAGATGTAAATTTCTACTTACGAAACATGTCGGGGCTATTTGTTTAAAACAAATTAAAAATTAGCGGAAGAAGACAATAACCTGTTTGATTCCTATATAGTTTTTTGTTTTTTTAGCAGTACATAAAGCAAACAACAACTTTTTAAATAAGCTAAACCTAAGTCACTGTCCTCCATCACTGAATATCTACTCTGACAGTTTACAGACCTATAAGCGATGAGCTACCTCAGGTCTTATGCTCATGAACTCCTAACTAAACACAGCTGTATCCATGGAGTATGTTTTTGTTATTATATCTTCTAATTTTACCAACTAAAATATGTCTAGTCTAACCAACAATACATAGTTTTTTTAAGTTTTTTTATTTTAGGAAATAGTCCATTATATGGTGGAGTCATTGAATAGGCATCAAACAGGTTATTGTCTTTCTCCACTAATTTTTAATTAGTTTTAAACAAATAGTCCCGATATGTTTCGTAAGAAGAAACTTATATCTTCAGGGGCTAATACTAAAATAAATTAGTACAAAATTATAGGAATGTCCCCTGAAGTTGTAAGTTTCGACTTACAAAACATATTGGAACTATTTTTTTAAAACAAATTAAAAATTAGGTAGTGGAGGAAGACAATAACTTGTTTGATTCCCACATAGTTTTTTGTTTTTTTTAGCAGTACATAAAGCAAACAAGTACTTTTTAAATCAGCTAAACCTAAGTCACTGTCCTCCACCAATGAATGTCTACTCTAACAGTTTAGAGAGCTATATGGGATAAGCTACCTCAGGTCTTATTCTTATGAACTCCTAACTAAACACCGTTGTATCCATAAAATATTTTTTTGTTATTATATCTTCTAATTCTATCAACTAAAATATGCCTAGCCTAACAAACAATATATGTTTTTTTTTGTTTTTTTATTTTAGGAAATAGTCCATATTATGCTGGAGTCATTGAATAGAAATCAAACAGGTTATTTCTTTTCTCCACTAATTTTTAATTTGTTTTAAACAAATAGTCTTGATATTTCTAAAATAAATTAGCACTACATTTTAGGAATGTCCCCTGAACATGTAAGTTTCTACTTACGAAACATGTCGGGGCTATTTGTTTAAAACAAATTAAAAATTAGCGGAAGAAGACAATAACCTGTTTGATTCCTATATAGTTTTTTGTTTTTTAGCAGTACATAAAGCAAACAACTTTTTAAATAAGCTAAACCTAAGTCACTGTCCTCCACCACTGAATATCTACTCTGACAGTTTACAGACCTATAAGCGATGAGCTACCTCAGGTCTTATGCTCATGAACTCCTAACTAAACACCGTTGTATCCATAAGGTATTTTTTTGTTATTATATCTTCTAATTCTACCAACTAAAATATGTCTAGTCTAACCAACAATACATAGTTTTTTTAAGTTTTTTTATTTTAGGAAATAGTCCATTATATGGTGGAGTCATTGAATAGGAATCAAACAGGTTATTGTCTTTCTCCACTAATTTTTAATTAGTTTTAAACAAATAGTCCCGACATGTTTCGTAAGAAGAAACTTATATCTTCAGGGGCTAATACTAAAATAAATTAGCACAAAATTATAGGAATGTCCCCTGAAGTTGTAAGTTTCGACTTACAAAATATGTCGAAACTATTTTTTTAAAACAAATTAAAAATTAGGTAGTGGAGGAAGACAATAACTTGTTTGATTCCCACATAGTTTTTTGTTTTTTTAGCAGTACATACAGCAAACAAGTACTTTTTAAATCAGCTAAACCTAAGTCACTGTCCTCCACCAATGAATGTCTACTCTAACAGTTTAGAGAGCTATAAGGGATAAGCTACCTCAGGTCTTATTCTTATGAACTCCTAACTAAACACCGTTCTATCCATAAAATATTTTTTTGTTATTGTATCTTCTAATTCTATCAACTAAAATATGCCTAGCCTAACAAACAATATATAGTTTTTTTTTGTTTTTTTTTTATTTTAGGAAATAGTCCATATTATGGTGGAGTCGTTGAATAGGAATCAAACAGGTTATTTCTTTTCTCCACTAATTTTTAATTTGTTTTAAACAAATAGTCTTGACATTTCTAAAATAAATTAGCACTACATTTTAGGAATGTCCCCTGAAGATATAAGTTTCCACTTACGAAACATGTCGGGGCTATTTGTTTTAAACAAATTAAAAATTAGTGGAAGAAGACTATAACCTGTTTGATTCCTATATAGTTTTTTGTTTTTTTAGGAGTACATAAAGCAAACAAGTACTTTTTAAATAAGCCAAACCTAAGTCACTGTCCTCCACCACTGAATGTCTACTCTAACAGTTTACAGAGCTGTAAGCGATGAGCTACCTCAGGTCTTATACTCATGAACTCCTAACTAAACACCGTTGTATCCATAAGGTATTTTTTTGTTATTATATCTTCTAAATCTACCAACTAAAATATGCCTAGTCTAACCAACAATATATAGTTAAAAAAAAAATTATTTTAGGAAATAGTCCATATTATGGTGGAGTTGTTGAATAGGAATATTGTCTTTCTCCACTAATTTTTAATTTGTTTTAAACAAATAGTCCCGACATGTTTCGTAAGTAGAAACTTACATCTTCAGGGCCCATTACTAAAATAAATAAGCACAACATTTTAGGAATGTCCCCTGAAGATTTAAATTTCTACTTGCAAAATATGTCGGGACTATTTGTTTAAAATAAATACTCTGCCAATATATGGGCCCCTAAGCTCACACTAGGTACTATAGTTATAGTGTACGTGTGAGCTAATATAACTAAAAACTAAAATATATTTTATTCAACTCCAGACTAAATTACCTTTTGTTTGATACCACACAAGCCATGTTTTGACTTAAACTCAAATTTTTGAAATCTACCGCCACCCTTAAAAAAACAAAAACTAAAATGTATTTTGTTAAACTCCGGACTCAATTACCATTCGTTTGATATCACACACGCCATATTTTCACTTAAACTCTAATTTTTGAAATATACCCCACCCTTTCTTTTAAATAAATTAAAATGTATTTTGTTTAACTCCAGACTCAATTACCTTTCGTTTGATATCACACACGCCATATTTTCACTTAAACTCTAATTTTTGAAATCTACCCCCACCCTTTTATTTGGTTTGTGCTCGGTGGATTTTGTTCATTTTTAAATGGGACCATCTCGGCCCAAAACCCAGCCTAGGTACCAAATTTCATTAAAATCGGCCAAGCGGTTTTTGAGTTATGCGCGTTGGTCGTTACAGACAGACATACAGACAGACAGACAGACAGACATACAGACAGACAGACAGACGGCGCAACAAAAAAGTTTCAAAATCATCTGAAACGCAAAGATATATAAAAATTTTTGAAATCGGAGCAACTTTTTTTTTCTCGAAAAAGTTAGGATCACCATAGCTCACACTACTATAGTATAGTGTGAGCTAAAATTAGTGGAGAAAGGCAATAATGATTCCTACATAGTTTTTTGTTATTTTAGCAGTACATAAAGCAAATAAGTATTATTAAATCAGCTTTAGTCACTGTCCTCCACCATTGAATGTCTACTCCAACAGTTTAGAGAGCTATAAGCGATGAGCTACTTCAGGTCTTATGCTCATGAACTCATAACTAAACATCGTTGTATCCAAAAGGTATTTTTAGCTCACACATATACTATACTATAGTAGTGTGAGCTATGGTGATCCTAATTTTTTCGAGAAAAAAAAAGTTGCTCCGATTTCAAAAATTTTTATATATCTTTGCGTTTCAGATGATTTTGAAACTTTTTTGTTGCGCCGTCTGTCTGTCTGTCTGTCTGTCTGTATGTCTGTCTGTCTGTCTGTCTGTCTGTCTGTCTGTATGCCTGTCTGTAACGACCAACGCGCATAACTCAAAAACCGCTTGGCCGATTTTAATGAAATTTGGTACCTAGGCTGGGTTTTCGGCCGAGATGGTCCCATTTAAAAATGAACAAAATCCACCAAACACAAACCAAATAAAAGGGTGGGGGTAGATTTCAAAAATTAGAGTTTATAAGGAAATATGGCGTGTGTGATATCAAACGAAAGGTAATTGAGTCTGCTGTTGAACAAAATACATTTTAATTTATTTAAAAAAAAGGGTGGGGGTATATTTTAAAAATTAGAGTTTAAGTGAAAATATGGCGTGTGTGATATCAAACGAAAGGTAATTGAGTCCGGAGTATAACAAAATACATTTTAGTTTTTGTTTTTTTAAGGGTGGGGGTAGATTTCAAAAATTTGAGTTTAAGTCAAAACATGGCTTGTATGGTATCAAACAAAAGGTAATTTAGTCCGGAGTTGAATAAAATATATTTCAGTTTTTAGTTATATTAGCTCACACGTACACTATAACTATAGTACCTAGTGTGAGCTTAGGGGCCCATATATTGGCAGAGTATTTTGTTATTATATCTTCTAATTCTACCAACTAAAATACGCCTAGTCTAACGAACAATATATAGTTTTTTGTTTTTTTTAGGCTTTAATTTTTAAAAATCAAAGCTTAGAATCGTCTGTATCTTTTGGTTCCCTGGCTTGAGTCCTTTCTTTGTTTATTCTGATTAGGCTTCTGAACTTGAGGCATAAAACGGGAAGGATCTCGGCCAAAACCTATTCCAGTTAACTCATTACTTTGACCCTTAAATGATTTATAAACATGGTCAAAATCAGGTTCTGATAATAATTTAAAAGTCAACTGTTTGTGCTTTTTGGTGTTACCTAAAAAATAATAAATAAATAATACCTAATAAGTCATTAAAAATGAGAAAAGATCCTCGGCGATTTATTACTATAGCTACCTATTTTATTTAATATTTTTCGAAATTATAACGATTTTATATCTCGAACATGCACAAGTAAATTTTAAGAAAACTTGTAGAGACATGAGATAAAAATTTAAATATGTTAATAGTAGCTTCAGAAGTAAGACAACTTTGAGACATTAAAAACTCCACAGGCTGTAAAAAATATAAAGCCAAGAAATATTAGGTGATAAACACATTGCACAAAAGAACTGGAATATGCACTAAAATGAAAACTAACTAAAAGAAACAAGTAGATAGCATAAGCTGGAATTAAAATGTTATTAATTGAAAAAAACATATAGTTTTAAACATTTTTGTGACTCTAGCATTTTTTTGCACAAACGGGGTTCCAAGTTCTAACGAAAAAAAAAAACAAACGTTAACTGTGAGAGATCCTACCAGCAAAATCGTAATAAGCCACCTATCAAATACAAGAGAAGAATATAGCTAGGCACTAAAATCTAAACGTTCACTTTCAAAACATGAAAAAATTTTTTGGATTACAATTCTGCAAAATCATCAATTTCTGATATTTTAAAATAGTACTTACAATCTGGAATAGGATGACCATGCTCTCCAATTTGTTTAATTAAATCATTGTACATTTCAACTTTGCAATCGCAGCGACCTTGAACTTTTCCGTCTTTGTGGGCAGATCTTCTAAAATTAGAACCAAATATTAAAAAGACAAAAAGCTTCAGCGGATGGTTTGATGAGAACGATGAGGAAATCTAAGACCTTATCGAAAGTAAGAGAAAGTCGAAGTGCATGAAAATGTTCTACTACAAAGAAGAGGGAATACTAATTAGCTAAGGAAGAAGTTTAGGGGCAAACCAGAAGATTGAAGAATAGATGGTGGAGAGTAAAATTGCATGAAATGCAACTACGAGTTGCATTTCAAGCAATTTCGCTTTCTTTAAAGCTATCAAGATGATTTATCGACCCACCAATCAAGGAGTATATCCACTAAGATCTAAAGATGATGCAACACCACTCAAAGGCAGATCTTCTAGTAACTCTTGCTGGGAAGAACGGTTTTAGAAGTTATTAAAAAGGGATTCTCAAGTCGATAATGAAATATTCGACAAAACCCCAAAATCGCCTATACAACAACATCTAAGTGATATTCCTGGACCAGTGGAGGTCAAAAAGGCAATCAAATAACTATATATATATTTATCGGTTTCACAACGTTCTACGTCTTCCGATACCCAATCTCCACTCGTTTCTGTTTGCCCATAATTCATCATCTAGGCCTCTTATTCTTATTTCACTATCTATTCCTTCTCTCCAGCTTCTCCTTGGTCTTCCTCGTTTTCTTCGGCCAGTTGGTTTCCATTGTAATATTTGTTTAGGTAGTCTTCCATCATCCATTCTTTGTACATGTCCGTACCACACCAGTTGTTTTGTTCTTATATCATCCACTAGAGTACGTTCACCCAATGTCATAATTTCTCTTATTCTTTGATTGGTAACTCTTTCTCTTTTTGATCTCCCTGCTGCTCTTCTCCAATAGTCCATCTCCGTAGCGGAAAGCATTTTTTCTGTTCTATCTTTGATTGGCCACACCTCTGAGCCGTATGTAATAATACTCTTTACAATTGTGTTATATATAAGCTTTTTGTTATGTTTTGATATACTTTGGTCCCAAATTATTCCATTTACTAAAGTTATTGCTCTTCTTCCTTGTACGTTTCTATCTTTTATAGCTTTGTCTAGTGTTCCGTCAGCTGTAATTTTCAGACCCAAGTATTTATACTCATCACAGGACTGAATTCGCTGCCCAGTATTTAAGATTAGATCCTGTTTCGTTCCACCAATACACATATACGCTGTCTTATTGATATTAACCTCTAGTCCCCACTTATTGTACTATTCTATTAGTTTTCGTGTCATATATTCGAGGTCGTCATAATCCTGAGCCACCACTATCTGATCATCGGCGAAACATAAAGTATACAAGGTGGTTTCATTCAACGGAATTCCCATGTTTTGGCATTTTCTCTTCCAGACTTTAAGGACCTGTTCCAAATATATCTTGAAGAGCGTAGGCGAGATACAGCAACCTTGTTTAAGACCTTTATTTACTTGAAAGCCTTTGGTTAGTTTTGCTTTTATTTTAACTTTTGCCTTACTATTGCGGTATAACTCTTTGATGGCCTTAATTAGTTGTACGCTTATGTTTGTCTTTTCCAACGCTTTCCAAAGTAGATTTAGTGGTATACTATCATATGCCTTCTGCAAATCTACGTAAAGCAGATGGAGCTCTTGTCCGTATGCCATTTTCTTTTCAACAACTTGGGTTATACAAAAGAGATGATCTGAAGTCGATCTACCCGCCCTGAAGCCAGCTTGTTCTTCTGCCTCCATATCTTTATATTCGCTCTCCACTTTATTTCTTATTATTTTGCCATATATTCTGCTTAGCGTACTAGTTACAGATATACCTCTATACTTGTCACATATATCTTTCCTTCCTTTTCAATTCAATCAAATAACTGAAAAACCAAAAATCTGTGGGTACAGAGCATCCCAGCTGAACATCAAACAAGGTGGTCCTACACGCCCACATCCACACGTTTATAAGTAAAATATGGAACTTTCAGACCATACCCGCCGAATTCAGAGATGCCTCAATTACTCTCATCTTCAAAAAGGGAGACAAGGCACAATGTGGAAATTACAGGGGAATATCATTTCATCCTGTTGTAGGGAAGATTATTGCTAGAATATTGTTTAAACGCCTTGAACGCCCGAACAGAACCTACCTTAGACACAGTATGGTTTTAGACACAGTATGGTTTGAGGCCCAACAGAGGTACCACTGACAGGATATTCAGCGCCAGGCAAATTCAAGAGGAATTTAGAGAACAAAATTGCCCCCTCTACATGGCCTTCATTGATATAGTGAAAGCATTCGACTCAGTCAACATAGAAGCCCTATGGAAAGTATTGGGTGTTCCCAAAGGTACATTCATGATAACATGAGTGCAACTGTCCTAAGCAACAATGGACTTTTTCAGATAAGCACAGGTGTCAAGCAGGTCGTTATAGATGAAAATAATTTAACAATACTTACGGGTATCTTTTTAAATATAGGCATTGAAAGACGTAAACGCCCAATTTATGTTGTCTCTTATCGGGGACGAATTTATGTCCATCTACCCACATGGTTCTTGGTGGGGTATTGTTGATGTCCCAATAAGTTATGAGAGCTAAAATAATACAATTCCCACTATACCCTAATATGTTATTAAAAAGAATAAAACCATTAAAAAAGAAATTCAACATTTTTAATAAGATTGAGACAGTAAGGTCTGATGATGCGAGAAATGGCAGCTATTTTAAGATGTAAGCATTTTTTTACTGAGATTCGTGTGCATTTCTTCACAATTTAACAACCAGCTTTGTTTGATAATATGATGGAGGAATTCTTTCAGTTAATTGGCATCCTTAGAAAATATCTGATTTTTTGAATATTTTGTTTTGTTAAAGCGGCATTGTCATTTCTCTTTATTTATACATTTTCTATTAAGCTGTCTTAAGGCGGTCAATTTAAGATAATTCTTTATTATAAAATTCTTTTTTTTCGATACTAGTAAGAATCGTTTAATTTGAAATTTAGAAAACTTGCCTATACTTTGATCCTAATTATTTTTAACGAATATTTTCACGAATCTATTTTACCAACTTGGTTTTTATTTTATGAAATGTTATGATTTTATCTTGTGTAAAAGTTTTGCTGTTTTAAATTCGATAGTTTTATTTTTACTCTAATTTAAAAGATGGTACTTTTGAAATTGAAACATGATAACTATTCCTAATTTGTAACACAAGAAACATCTTACCTGGTTTAAAATTTTTAATAATCGTTTCGATGCTCATATTTGATTGTGCCCTGCCGGAGGTTGTAGGAACAATAGCGGTTGAAGTGCTAGCAGATTGTGAAGTCATCTTGGATGTTATAGCAGCAAGTGGCTTAGATAAGTTGCCAGCACATAGCTGGGTAATTTTAGGCTTTATAGGAGATTTATCCGGTATTTCTGAAGACTTATCAGATTCTGAAATGTTAATGTCAAAGCTTAGTTATGATCTTTAAAACTACGACTAATTTTAATACCCTTATTGCTACTAACAAACAGAAGATTAACAAAGGAATAAAATAAACTTAACTCGATAATAAAATATTTTAATTTTATATTACAGATAACTAGTTACCTATTTAAAATAGAATGTACAGGGTGTTAAATGATGCATCAAAGTTTAAGAGGTGGTAGACCAGGTCAGACGAACAAAAAAGTCCTATTACATTTTGCATCAAACTTTTTTGTCTACTTTTGCCCTTCTTCACCAACCCGTAAAGTTTGGTACATCATCTAATTTACACTCTGTAGATAATAGAATATTATAAAATATAAAATAATAATATATATATATATATATATATATATATATATATATATATATATAATTATTATTATATATATAGTCTAATTTATACAGTCATAGTACCTATTAATTTGAATAATTTTTCTGTTTTGACTTAAATGTAAAATTATTAAGTAACTCAAACAAACACTGTCAAGTTAAAACAAAAAAGTATTTTATTTTAAAACTTATATTTAATTTAACTCCGGATTTTAGAGTCGGTCTTATGCAAATACATAATTTAAAATAAATTTTCCATTTTCGATCATGTAAATATACTACAATATATTTTTTGCTTGCTAAAAATTTTTTAACTTCTGCGTGATAAAAAATATTATTTTCTGCAAGATAATTATGATTTTTGAAAAAATATTTGACCTAAAAAAAAATTATTAGTAAAAAAGTTTTTATACTCAATTCATATGTTATTCGATACTCTTTTAAAAGAACGATAGAAAAATTATTGAATGGAGAAGAAATAAAGCAAAAGTAATGGATGTCAGAAGAGAAGTAGAAAAATTAAAATGGAAATTTGCCGGTCATAATATCAGACCGAAAGATGATCGATGGAACAAATGTATTGTAAACTGGAGACCTTGGGAAAATAAAAGAAATAGGGGAAGATTGGGATGGGCAAACGATTTGGAAAAACATGTGGGAACTGGATGGATGAACACGGCGATATACAAAGAAGAGTGACTTTTTTAGTCAAACTACTATCGAATCGAAGAGTATATATCAGGTATGTATAACAATAGTTAAGCAGAGAATATAATGAAAAAAAACAATATAACGCTTTTCATATTTTTATTAAGCGAATAATTGAAGATATGAAGCACGTAACATCAAATACAAGAGTAATAATCATTATATAATATAAGTTAAACATTAATCTAATACTAATCGATTTAAATACTAGCCAATGCCAAAAGATTTTAAATCTGATTATAGTTATTTGATTACACTTACAAATATTGTATTGGTACTAAATATACAATAACCCACAAAATACTTTACTTCTAATGACTTAACCCTAACTAACTAACTAAAACAAATTATGTAGTTAGTAATAAAAGTAAAAATTATTTTCTAAAAAACAAGCTTATTTTTCCAATTATTTAACATAATATTTTTATTGCTTTTGTAAACTTGAACTCAAGATTTTACCCATATTTTTCAATTAGAGTTCAAGTTCAAAATTTTTAAATCGGCAATATTTGCCGCTGCCCTTTTGTGGTTAAAATAAATTTATCAAAAATCAATAAAATCGGTGATAGTGATATTTTGGTTAATTCAGTATCAATTAACCCATCTTATGACTCTACTATTAAATAAATGTTTAATGACTAATTTATACTTATCTTTTAAAGTATATAAATACACGAAACTGTTTTAGTGTTTCTCTTTGTTAGAAAAAGCTATAAGCAATGTGTTAAGTTAGGTGCTTATGTCATAAAATATAAGTAACTTTATGAACTCCTAACTAAACCATTGTCAGATGAAAAACTTTCATTTCATCAATGCTTGACTAAAAGAATTATATTTTTTAATTTGAAGGTTTTTAAAAACCAATATTTAAACTTTCTGAATCTTCTTACTCTTAGAACTTTGTGTCCTTTGGACGACATTCATTTATCAGAGCAATTGCTATGCCTTGTAAATCTTTTTCTTCTATGTTCTGATTATGCGTCTTAACTTGAGAAGTAGAATGATGAGTGTTAGGACCTGTTCCGAATAACTGATTAGTTTGACCCTTAAATGCTTTATAAACAAGGTCGAAATCAGCTTCAGATAATAATTTTAAAGTCAATGTTATGTGCTTTTCAGTGTTACCTAAAACAATAAATAAAAATAATATTATATACTCAGACCACACATCAATGATCTCTATATATATAACTGAATAAAGTGAGGCAAAAATATTGATATTTTTTGTAAAGAGCAGGCTGCTCAGGAGGTGCTACTTTTTCTTTTTTAATTTTACTCTCCGATGATATTCTGTGGTCTTAAAAGTTCGCGGACGTTTGATGATTTTTAATCTATAACTGGATTTTTACTGCGATTAGGTACTAATAAAGTTTTTTCGGATGTGCTTTGTAATCTTCTATAAATTTGCCAAGAAAATCCCTTGAGAAAACAACACTTTCACAAGACATGTTTGCCACCTTATCGCAGTTAAAACTTTGGAGGAAAACGGTCTGTTATCCCTGGCACAGAGTAAACCGACAGACAAGTCTGCGCCGGTTAAAATATCTGTGAGCGCGAAACCCACAAGTTTCGCCCGCCGGTCTGAACTCACAGATAAATCTGTACCGGCTATAACTGGCGCGTGGAATGTCCACTAATTGAAAGACAAATCCGCCAGTTAGAACCGCACCGTTCCAAACCGGCGGATCAACCTCTGTGTGTATGGCCAGCTAATCTCTTTGAAGTATTAAGTTCACAGAATACCACCGGTGATTAGACCCAGAGAGAAAGGTTGCAATGCTTAGCATTCAGTGTATGTTCTTACTATAAAAAACTCTTTAAACTCTTGCCTCAATGTCCCATATACGTAATGTATAGCCGTGGCCGTTCCAGTTACTTCGTATTCAATTAATTGCCACGCATGGACTAAATTAAAGACTATTAATATTTCGGAAAAATTAGTATTCGTCTACTTACAATCTGGAATACGATGACCGTGTTCTCCAACTTGTTTAAGAAAATCATTGTACATTTCAAGTTTGCAATCGCATCGACCTTGATTGTGCCCTGGCTTCTCCTCAAATCTAAATAAGGGCATGGTGTAAATACTTACAGAATAAAATTTAGAATATGAAGGTCACGCTAAAACTCTTTAAAGATTTCTAGTTCATACAAGTTTAAGCTAGTTAAAACTCGCTGCTATATTCTTTTAAGTCAAAGGTGTTCACATGCAGCGGCACTGCTATATTTATTCAGTAAATAATAGTAAAAATGAAACCTTTTAGTTGCGATTTTCGAGCCATGATTTTGTACCAAATGTCACGAAAGTTCGGTGAGTTGCTTTGAAGACTCTGCCCCTTCCAGGGCTACAGTGTTTAATTGGTTTGCAGAATTAAAAGGGGCAGTGTCATTGGATGATAAGCCTCGCACAGCTCGACGGCCCACTGCTGTGACTTCGGAAACAGTAGAAACTATCCAAAAGATGGTAAAATAAAATAGACGAGTGACCTATATCGAGTCGAGATTGAAGTATCTCGCCGTTGGATCGGCAGTGGTTAAAACAATTTTACACAATCACCTTCGCCTAGGGAAGCGATGTTCCAGATGAGGGCCACATTTGTTGACCAATATGCAAAAAGCACCACCAAGAGTTGATAGGGCTAAGTTTGTGCTTCAGAAATTTGACAATGGGCAAAGTAAAAACATTTTTAACATAGTAACGGGTGACGAAACATGGTTATGTCGTTGTGATATCGAAACTAAACAGTGAGGTGAACAGTGCTGGAAAGAAAATGGTCGCATCATTTTTTAGTGTATACATCACGACAGTAGCTTTGATTTGCTTTTAAAGTACGGTTACTTCTGAATGGTATATAACCAACTGTGTTGCTGTATTCTTCCAAGAATTATGCAAAAACTTCTAAAGACTGGTCTACGGGGTGTATTGAATGACACTATGACAGTGCGCCTGCCTACAGCGCCGCCAGAATAGTAGATTTTTTCCTGAACAAGGGGTCAAACTGTTGCCTCACCCACCTTATCCTCCTGATCTAGCTCCGTGTGACTTCGTCCTATTCCCTAAGGTCAAAGAAAAGTTACGAGGTCGCCATAGTACGTCATCCAGGGTTAAAAAGGCAGAAAGCGGTTTAAGTAGCTGCTAAAGATTCCCTAAGGTCAAAGAAAAGTTACGAGGTCGCCATAGTACGTCATCCAGGGTTGAAAAGGCAGAAAGCGGCTTAAGTAGCTGCTAAAGAAAAGAAGGTTTTCATTCAGACACCCCTGTTACCCACAAACTAAACAAAAAAATTAAACAGAACTCACATGCATGTTTCCAAATATCCTATGCATTGAAAGACGAAACATCCAAATTTATCTTGTCTATTATCGGGGACGAACTTATGTCCATCCACCCATATGGTTCTTGGTGGCGTTCGTTTGATGTCCCAATAAGATACAAGAACTAAAATAATAAAAGTATCAAGCCGCGTCCACATGATGATTGATGATTCATATGTGAGTGGGCCTTGCAGCCCTTCCACTGCTACCACCAGTGGGTCCATTATGGCTCACTTTTGGGTGGTTTCTCACCACTGTATGCCTAATTCTCCAAAAAAGGCGGCTATCACTTTGGGTGAGACACTGTTCAGATCGTCTGAATCATTCTGAGGTTTACCGAAAGTGTTATGAGGTAAACGTGCACTAGCCGGACATTCGCACAGTACATGTCTGACTGTT
Source organism: Aspidapion aeneum (assembly GCA_963576565.1). NCBI lineage: Eukaryota > Metazoa > Arthropoda > Insecta > Coleoptera > Brentidae > Aspidapion > Aspidapion aeneum. The sequence continues at coordinate 137,923,337 of OY755040.1, read as the reverse complement.
TCGTCATTCTCCATACAGAGTCTACATTTGGTCTCTTCTGTTAGTCCCATTCTGAGCATGGGTACTCTTAGTCGACAGTGACTTCTAAAAAGATCAGTCACTATACGTATCTCCTGTCTGGTAAGTCCAATAATGTTCCCCGCTCTGTTTCTACAAGGTCCATAAGTGAACTCTTTAGAGTGAGCTGATATATTTATCCCGTATTGTTGGAAGCTATTCTCCATCCATTTTAATATGGTTGATTTAGCAGCATTGTATGATATCTCCAGGGCTGGTTACGGACCGAAAAATTCGGCAAATGCGGCTTTCCTCGCTGCTAGGCCTGCTGCCTCATTTCCCTCGGTTCGGTCCACACCTGAACACAAAGAAATTCAAGGAACCTTGAATGTTTTTGCCTGAACATTTCGACAAACATTGAGCCGCGCAAAAATCCGAGTGGCGAACAGAACACTAGTTTGAACGGGGTCTTGAGCATGCTCGCGAATGATTCGGCGACTCCTAGACATGCCCATGGTTCCCGGTTTTGTCCTGGATATCAAAGATAATGGGTTCGTTCGTTTACCAGGACAAAATAAAATGGCGAACAGACATTTGAAACGGGAAGGAAAAAACTTTTGTCAAACACACTGTGTTTATTGTATAACAATCTAGTCAGTAAGACTAATTTGCAATTTTGTTTTAATCTAATTTAATATTCACTCAACAGTTCTCCCCGCTTTGCTTCGTCTGTAACTGACAAATGTGTTGTGTTTGTAGCATTATTTTGTTTTATATAATTCACTTAGTTCACTAGCTCAAACGGCTTCACTCTTTTAAGTCTTCGAACTAGCATGGTATTGTGTGGAAGCTGAATTGCTTCCACATTCACATGTTGATGGAGTCTATCTTCATGGTTTTTTGCGTACTTTTTTATAGTCTCTGCTACAGTTTCGATTTTTAGGTGCCGATGAAGATGACTATTTCGAAATTACCAAGATGCATTTTTAATGTTTCTTAATACTTTATTTTTAAATCTCTGTAAAACTAGAATGTTATACTCTCTTTAGTACAACCCCATACTTGAATACCAAAACAGCTAGTTCGTTGTTCTGCTCCTCCAAATCAAAACAGCCGTGCTTGTTGCGCGGCTCAATGTTCGTCAAATTGTTTAGGCTTGAACGCGGCTTTAGATTAGCTGACGTTACCAGCTAGTGGTCTGTCACCTTACCTAGCCTAATCTAACTTAATAACTGGCAAAATTTTGTAATACAATAAACATCTTACCTGGTTTAGCATTTTTAATAATCGCTTTGATGCTTAAATTTAGTAGTGCAACAGCCCCAGAGGTTGTGGCAGCATTAGCATCAGTGGATGTTGCTTGAGTAATTTCAGATTTTACAGAAGTTTCATCAATGATTTCAGAAGATTTTTGAGGTTCTAAAATATTTGTGTAACAAGCTTAGTTATGATCTGTAAAACTACAACTAAATGTATTACCTTTATTGTATCTAACAAAAATTAGACAGTTTCTAGGTATGGGTGGTAGAATAAACAAACAATTAAATCAATTTAACTTAATAATAAAATATTTTATCAAAGACTCTGTTAGTCAGTTTTATTTTTTTGTAAAGTCAGGTTTAATAGTAACATTATATCTTTTAAAAAAATATGTGTACACCATTAATAAATATTAATAACAAATTATAAATTGTCTGTTTTATCCTAAATATAAAATAACAATTGCTGTCAAGTTAAATAAAAATATGGAACCTGCGCCTTTATGTATATTTCATTAATATATATTTTTTATTTTGTTGTTTTCTTTCTGTTCAAGTCTGGATCCATAATGTTGATATAAAGACAAATATGTAATTTAAATTTTCCAAATTGTAAAAAAAAATGATGTTATTTTCTGCAAGAATTATTGATTTTTTAAAAAATCCCACCTAAAAGTAAAATCAGTCAGTAAAAAAGTTTTCCTACCAGCTTGCGGAAAAGTAACTTTTCCGAACGATTTTTCATTTGGAAAAATATTTTTTTCCGCACCATTTTTACTTGTCCGCACGATTTTTTTCCGCACGTCCAAAATGCAAGAATCCTCCTGTTTACAATCGGTTCAGCGGCGTAGCGTGCCCGAAAGGGCGGGGGGGGCGACAGCTAAAAAGGACGCCTCTGAAAACTGATGAAAAATCTTGTGGCAAAAAATGACCAAAAAAAAAAAAGGTCTTCATGTCGTTAGTTTCCTTTGGCACCCACTCAATTGGCCATTACCGGCCCGACTTAATAAAGCTGAGGGCGCTTCGGCCACCTATGGGGCGCCACTACCCTCGGAGCGAAGGGGGCGACGAACCCCCCGCGCCCCCCCCCCCACGCTACGCCGCTGAATCGGTTCCAAATGAAAACCCGTCCTCCTACACACAAGTTTCATTTTCCAGAAGTGCTACTGTACCGATGCTACCAGAAGCACCGAAGGAAGAATTCTGTAATGTGTTATAGCCTGTACAGACCAATATACCTTCCTCCATTCACTACACTAGCAATTCTCAGCAGTAAACTGATCAAAGCATTTCTGTAGTGGGCCAACCAACCAATCAAATTCAAATTAGAAACGAGGTTCTTCAAGATTTTGCGGCATCTGCAATATTGCAGCATGCAACAAACACAAAGTGCACTTTCAATTTCAATATTTACCATCGTTAAATTTTTCGTTATTACAAATTGTGAAAGGCTTTCGCGGCCATCGTCCAATGGTGGGTGTGCTTTCGGGCTGTTCGGCCGTCGTCGTTGGAAATTCGTTCTCGACGTTTTTCGGACATACGGAAAAATCCGCAGTTGCAGACCACACACTAAACAATGAAGACCACCGAATAAAATTTGAAGACACACAAGTTCTCTGCGCCTCCTCTTCATACTATCCAAGACTCTATAGAGAAGCAATCGAAATGCATAAACACCAGCAGAACTTCAACAGATCTGAAGAAACTCTTAAAATTAACAGAACATGGGTACCGGTTCTTAAAAACACTAAACAGCTGGCTTACAAGAACAAAACTGAATCTCGGGAAAGTGACCAATCACCGACCAGCTCTGATATACGCCCCGCCCACCATAGCGTATATAACCTGCGCCCGCGACAGACTAACCACCAGTCTTCGAGAAGCCGACAAGCAGTCAACATCTCCTAAAGATGCCATCCACTCGAGATGGTGAAACGTCGAGAGCGAATTTCCAACGACGACGGCCGAACAGCCCGAAAGCACCCACCATTTTTCGTTATTGTTAATTAAATGTTCTTTACATAAAATTTCTTATAAATATATCATGATAAAAAAATCCTGTTTCATTATTTTTGTTTTGTTAAAAATGATATCTTATGAATTATTTTCTAGCATTATTATAAAATCTTTGCGAATTAAAACATGTTTTTTTATAAAGAAGATGAACAAAAACACTCGTAGGAAAAACATTGTACCTATAACTCTTGCGGAAACTATCTTCTCTACCCTTGACGGCTTGCCCGAACTCCGCTCCGCGTCTTTCGTTTAACTGCCGTCGCGTGCGAAAAGGTACCACTTTCCGCATTTGTTAGGTAAATAACTATTTTGTACTTAAATAATTCAATCTTTGTTTGAACAGATTTTATCAAGAGAAAAAAACAATAAAATTATTTTATATATGGGTTTATTAAGCGAATAATTATACTAAGATACACAAGAGTTCCTAACTAATAATTATTATAAGGTAAGTTAAACATTATTCTGTCTCTGAGATCAATTCAAAAGTCTTTATTAATTAGGTTTTTTAAAATGTTTATGAATAACATTTTTTTAATTTAAAAATTTGGTAAATTTTTGTTTTTACTTTACTGTAATGTCTTAATTGTCTAAAAACTTTAATGCATTATGAGGTACATTATGGCATTGAACAAGTTATATTTTGGATTATTATGTACAGCAAACGATAAGTGCCTTATATAAGTTCTTAATTTTAATTATAAATCTACAAACTTTATTTAACTTTTATTATTTTAAAATTAACGTTTAAAATTGTTTGAATCCTTTATATTTTTTGTTCTTGTGTTGATGTTTCCCTTGTTGATTTCCTTGTTTATTTTGAGCAGGGGTCTGAACTGGAGTTGTGAGAAAGCGATTTTTGTCGGCAAAACCTGGTCCAGTTAACTCATTAGCTTGACCCTTAAATGTTTTATAAACAAGGTCAAAGTCAGGTCCGGATAACAATTTAAAAACCAACCTTTTGTGCTTTTTGGTGTTACCTAAAAACATTAAGTTAAAGAATTAATAAATAAATAATGGACAAAACGAATACCAGAAAAATATTTTTAATAAAGAATAAAAAGCAAAATTAGGGTTAAACAATTATAAGATCGATAAGGAGACTTATACAATAGACTTTTAAAAAGCTTTCGATAGCATTGAGCACTGGATAGTAAAAGCATTTTTTATTAATAGCGGAATACATCACAGATACACAAACTGAATAGACAATATATATATATATATATATATATATATATATATATATCAAAGGAACCACATCAATCAAAATCGACGAAAGAATCAAGCCAATCCGCATAAGAGGTGTCAGACAACGTGACACAATATCCCCTAAACTATTTAACCAGGCTCTAGAAGATCTTTTTAAAAACTTAGATTGGGAAGAAATAGGATATCACCTAAGATATCCTTAATAACAGATAAGAAAGAAGAACTGATAAAACTGCCGAAAGAACTGGATACAGCAGCTAAAATTAAAGGCTTCAGTATGAACTATCCTAAAAGTAAAATCATAACAAACTCAGCTGAAGATATCAAGATCAGAATAAACCAGGAAAAAATAGAACAAGCAGAGGAATATATATACCTGGGACAAATTAATGAACCAAAGAAAGAAAACCAAACAGCTAAACTCAGGAGAGTACGATTGGCCTGCTCTGCATTCGGTAAATTAAGCTACTAAAAATATCATCAGTACCTCAAAACGAAAGTGTATAATCATGTATCCTTCCTGTGCTTACTTGTGGATCCCAGACCTGGATACAAAATCAAACATGGATAAGATAACAAAAGCCCAACAATCAATGGAAATACAAATGTTACATGTAAAGCTAACAGATAAAAAAGGAATGAATGGATAAAAAATAAAAGCAAAGTAGTGGATGTCAGAGGAGAAGTAGCAAAAATTAAATAGAACTTTCAAATATATACTTACAATCCGGAACATTATGATTGTGCTCCCCGATAATTTTTAGCAAATCATTATACAGTTCAAGTTTGCAATCACAGCGCCCTCTATTGTACCCGTCCGCATGTACCGCATGTCTAAAATTAAGAACTGTGTAGTGTTTTAGGAAATATTTTATTTATAAACTTAAAAATTCAAGTTGGTGAATACTTTTCATAGTGTTTGTTAGTAGAGAAATAACTGAATTTTATCTGTCACATTTAGTTTTCAAGATTGAATAACACTTTTTATATGTTATGTTTAAAATAGCGCAATATTTTATTTCGAATGACTTTTTTATTTTTTAAATAATATTTTTTTAAATATTATTTTTTTTTTTTATTTAAATAGGAAATTAATCGAAGGGTTATAAAAAATAACTAAAAACAATTTCTTGTAAGGTATTTATTTCTTCCAGTAAACGGAATATTTGGAGCAAAAGTTTCTGGATAGAAAGGTATTCTTCGTTAGATATTAAAAGAGGACAGCAAACGTGAAAAATCACACCCTGAAAGCCGTCATTGTCGTAACCTGAATTCCGACACCCAAATTCATCACAGATTTTAAGTAGAGTAGAAAAAACATATGACGGAATTTAAAATTTTAAAAATTTGATTTATTGTAGGTATTTATCATCTTATATTTTTTGTCTTTAGTTAGTTGTTAATTTTACAAAAATAAAACAATTCCGACACCTTGAATTTAAAACAACGGAACAGGTCTGTGCCCGGAGCAAGTCGGAACAGGTATGAATTTCAGGAACAAGTTGTTCCGCCGGAGCAGAAGTGACAAGGAAACTTCGAGAGAGCCAGAACATAACAGAAACAACTTGCTCCCTGCTTTTACGCCTGCTCCGAGTCTTCACTTCAGCTAGCTGCATCTTTCTCAGGCTCGCTACGTAACCTTTATGAGACACACACTGGGTGTATCTTCGTCCTTTTCTAAATTATTGTTTTGAAAAACGACAGAGATACACTTAGTGCGCACTGGGGCAACTCGTAGAAATTGCTGATAGACAGACAACACGCATGGTGCTAGGGTTGGCGGGGTGCGGTGTGACGTACGGCAGATTATCTTTAACAGTGGCGTTTCTTGCCGAGTTTTCTTTCGTTCAAAGCAAGGAAGTAGGAAACAATTAAAATATTTGAAATTGAATATAAAAAACCTTTAATCCAATAAAATTTACGTAAAATAAGGAAAACAGCAAAAAGTTAAGCGTTTTGTAAAAATTGCATTTCTTTTTCTATTTAATAGATATAGCGGTTAACACTCTGTACCTCATTTATATACCTTGTAACACCAATAACAGAGCACACGCATAGTTAGATTTCATGCAGCACATCTGTTCCTGCAGTGCAGGAACAAATTGTTCCTTTCATAAAAGGCGGAACAGTTGCAATTTATTTCCCTTGAAAAGTCCGGAACAGTTTGGAGCAGGAGCAGATGTTTCGGAACAGGTCATAATATGAATCGGAACAGGTCAGACCTGTTCCGGCAAATATACTGCTCCGGCCATCCCTACAACGTTCCGCTTCGACAGTTGAAGCACGACTAAAAGAATTTTTCGCGCGCAGCTTCTTTTTAACCAATACAGCTGAACTTTGCGCACAGTGTTGCCAGATATATAGGTAAACAAATAAAGAACTTTTTTTAGCTTAATAATTCAAAACATTTCTAAAAAGTGACGGAATTCAGGTGGGTGTCGGAATTCGGGTTGAGTACTGTCATAATAAATACAAAATTAATAAAACAAAACTTACGGGTATGTTTTCAAAAATATGCATTGAAAGGCGAAACAGTTTAACTTAGTTTGTCTCTTATCGGGGACAAATTTGTGTCCATCAACCCACATGGTTCTTGGTGGGATATTTTTGACGTCAAAATAAGATATCATAGCTAAAATAAAGAATTATTAATTTACCTTAACATAAATCCCGGTCTAGACATACCATTTTACCTTCCGTCTTGCCTGTTCGCGTATTTACGTTTCCGTGCTCATTTCACGTCGGCTCGGTTTTGAAATAGACACGGAAATGTTACAATATATTTGGCTTCAAATACGTGTTGATTTTAAGAGTTTTGATCTCGAAATGAGCACGGATCTGTAAGAGAACATCGCTCATTTAACTATTACAAAAGCGCATTCAACTGTCAGGTTAAAACGCTAACATAACGAAAGCTAATCAAAACTTTCCTGACTTCCTACCCGGGATCCTAGAGGATGTGAATCCGAACCGAAACGAATCGAATTGAACCAAACTGAACCAACAATTAAAAAATAATTTTCCAGACTTCTTGCCCGGGATCCTAGAGGGTGTGAATAGTGTTGTAGTTTAGTTTGGTTAGGTTAGGTTTGGTTCGGTTTAGTTAGGATCGGTTCGGTTCGGATTCACATCTAGGATCCCGGGTAGGAACTCAGGAAAGTTTTTTTTTTTTTAATTATTGGTTCAGTTTGCTTTGGTTCGGTTCGGTTCGGTTAGATTTGATTGATTAGCTTTCGTTAGGTTAGGTTTTCTATTTTCATGTGGTTAGAAATCAAGTGAAAATCATTTAAATCACTAAAATTTATTATTAACAGAACAACATCTGTCGTCGTAGTTGCCGGTGTAAGACAATGAACACTGAACTTTGCAGGTATAGTTAATGGAAGAGTGTTCTTCAAACTTCAAAGAATTTCAAAATCTTGAGTAATATTAGTACAAATACTACTAAACTGCTCCATAATTTTCATATTAACAAACATATAACCTCAAAATCAAACTAATAAACAACGTGAATCCAATTTAAGTTTCAAATGTGCACTAATAAGTAAACCCCTGCGCTGCGTAATTCAATACAAATCCGTGCATTGTTCGAGCCTCGGCGCCTTAAAATCAACACGCATTTGTAACCAAATATGTTGCAACATTTCCGTGTCTATTTCAAAACAGCGCTGCCGTGAAATCAGCACGGAAACGTAAATACGCTGCCTGTTTAGTCAACACGCATCAAGTAAAACTTTGTGTGTAGACTAAAAAACTGATTTAAGACGCAAGACCGCCTAGAGAACTGACCGGATCACGCATTGTTTTCCAATAAAACGATCGTTTTGTATCAAAAACTGATCTAAAAACGTACGTTAAAACTATCAAGTGTGTACGCTAGTCTTTCAACTGTCATACTTGACCCTTTTGACGGACAGGCAAGACGTAAGGTAAAATATTACGTCTAGACCGAGCTTTAGAGCACAAAAAAAACATAATTTTGGAAAAGTGGCGTAAAAGCGATTTTTACATGTGTTGTTTGGGTTAGGACCCTCAAAAAAATCAAGTTTTCTATTAGTCCTGTTATTATAGAATTTTAGCGTGCAAAAGGTTAAATTGGAGACCTAAGGCAAAATTCTAGTTTTCGAACTTGGGGGGGGGTCCCCCCGCCCTCTTGGATTTAGTGTGCACAAAAAAGTTTTGGGAAATCCCATAAGACCAAAATGGCCAAACTTTGAAAATTGATATTTTAAAAACTATATAGTTTATCAACAAAAGCACCGAGTTTCAGTATGGTGGGGACATAGAGATGCAAAAAACCACACCCTGAGTTGAGATTCGGAAAAACGTCATTTAGCAAATTTTAGGGTAGGGAATCCCATAAGACAAAAATAGCCACACTTTAAAAATTCAAATTTTAAAAACTATATAGTTTATCAACAAAAGCACCGAGTTGCAGTATGGTAAAATCATAAAGATGCGAAAAAAGTATACACGAAGTTACGATTCGCAAAAACGTCATTAAGCGAATTTTAGGGTAGGGAATCCCATAAGACCAAAATGGCCAAACTTTGAAAATTCATATTTTAAAAACTATATAGTTTATCAACAAAAGCACCGAGTTGCAGTATGGTAGGGCCATAAAAATGCGAAAAAACTATACCCCGAGTTAAGATTGGCAAAAACGTCATTTAGCGAATTTTAGGGTAGGGAATCCCATAAGACCAAAATTGTCAAACTTTGAAAATTCATAATTTAAAAACTATATAGTTTTTCGACAAAACCACCGAGTTACAGTATGGTAGGGCCATAGAGATGCGAAAAAAAACACACTCTGAGTTAAAATTCTAAAAAACGTCATTTAGCGAATTTTAGGGTAGGGAATCCCATAAGACCAAAATGGCCAAACTTTGAAAATTCATATGTGAAAAACTATATAGTTTATCAACAAAAGCACCGAGTTACAGTATGGTAGGGCAATAAAGATGCGAAAAAACTATACCCCCGAGTTAAGATTCGCAAAAACGTCATTTAGCGAATTTTAGGTTAGGGAATCCCATAAGACCAAAATGGCCAAACTTTGAAAATTCATAATTTAAAAACCATATAGTTTATCAACAAAAGCACCGAGTTACAGTATGGTGGGGTCAAAGGGATGCGAAAAAACCCCACCCTGAGTTAAGATTCGAAAAAACGTCATTTAGCGAATTTGAGTATAAGGAATCCCATAATACCAAAATGGCCAAACTTTGGAAATTCATATTTTAAAAACTATATAGTTTATCAACAAAAGCACCGAGTTGCAGTACGGTAGGGCCATAAAGATGCGAAAAGAATATACCCCGAGTTAAGATTCGCAAAAACGTCATTTAGCGAATTTTAGGGTAGGGAATCCCATAAGACCAAAATTGCCAAACTTTGAAAATTCATATTTAAAAAACTATATAGTTTATCAACAAAAGCACCGAGTTGCAGTATGGTAGGGCCATAAAGATGCGAAAAAACTATACCCCGAGTTAAGATTGGCAAAAACGTCATTTAGCGAATTTTAGGGTAGGAAATCCCATAAGACCAAAATGGCCAAACTTTGAAAATTCATATTTGAAAAACTATATAGTTTATCAACAAAAGCACCGAGTTGCAGTATGGTAGGGCCATAGAGATGCGAAAAAACCACACCCTGAGTTAAAATTCTATAAAACGTCATTTAGCGAATTTTAGGGTAGGAAATCCCATAAGACAAAAATGGCCAAACTTTGAAAATTCATATTTTAAAAACTATATAATTTAACAATAAAAGCACCGAGTTACAGTATGGTAGGGCCATAGAGATGCGAAAAAACCACACCCTGAGTTAAAATTCTATAAAACGTCATTTAGCGAATTTTAGGGTAGGAAATCCCATAAGACCAAAATGGCCAAACTTTGAAAATTCATATTTTAAAAACTATATAGTTTCTCAACAAAAGCACCGAGTTTCAGTATGGTAGGGCCATAAAGATGCGAAAAAACCACACCCTGAGTTAAAATTCTATAAAACGACATTTAGCGAATTTTAGGGTAGGAAATCCCATAAGACAAAAATGGCCAAACTTTGAAAATTCATATTTTAAAAACTATATATTTTATCAACAAAAGCACCGAGTTGCAGTATGGTAGGGCCATAAAGATGCGAAAAAACTATACCCCGAGTTAAGATTGGCAAAAACGTCATTTAGCGAATTTTAGGGTAGGGAATCCCATAAGACCAAAATTGCCAAACTTTGAAAATTCATATTTGAAAAACTATATAGTTTATCAACAAAAGCACCGAGTTGCAGTATGGTAGGGCCATAAAGATGCGAAAAAACTATACCCCGAGTTAAGATTGGCAAAAACGTCATTTAGCGAATTTTAGGGTAGGAAATCCCATAAGACCAAAATGGCCAAACTTTGAAAATTCATATTTAAAAAACTATATAGTTTATCAACAAAAGCACCGAGTTGCAGTATGGTAGGGCCATAGAGATGCGAAAAAACCACACCCTGAGTTAAAATTCTATAAAACGTCATTTAGCGAATTTTAGGGTAGGAAATCCCATAAGACAAAAATGGCCAAACTTTGAAAATTCATATTTTAAAAACTATATAATTTAACAATAAAAGCACCGAGTTACAGTATGGTAGGGCCATAGAGATGCGAAAAAACCACACCCTGAGTTAAAATTCTATAAAACGTCATTTAGCGAATTTTAGGGTAGGAAATCCCATAAGACCAAAATGGCCAAACTTTGAAAATTCATATTTTAAAAACTATATAGTTTCTCAACAAAAGCACCGAGTTTCAGTATGGTAGGGCCATAAAGATGCGAAAAAACCACACCCTGAGTTAAAATTCTATAAAACGACATTTAGCGAATTTTAGGGTAGGAAATCCCATAAGACAAAAATGGCCAAACTTTGAAAATTCATATTTTAAAAACTATATATTTTATCAACAAAAGCACCGAGTTGCAGTATGGTAGGGCCATAAAGATGCGAAAAAACTATACCCCGAGTTAAGATTGGCAAAAACGTCATTTAGCGAATTTTAGGGTAGGGAATCCCATAAGACCAAAATTGCCAAACTTTGAAAATTCATATTTGAAAAACTATATAGTTTATCAACAAAAGCACCGAGTTGCAGTATGGTAGGGCCATAAAGATGCGAAAAAACTATACCCCGAGTTAAGATTGGCAAAAACGTCATTTAGCGAATTTTAGGGTAGGAAATCCCATAAGACCAAAATGGCCAAACTTTGAAAATTCATATTTAAAAAACTATATAGTTTATCAACAAAAGCACCGAGTTGCAGTATGGTAGGGCCATAGAGATGCGAAAAAACCACACCCTGAGTTAAAATTCTATAAAACGTCATTTAGCGAATTTTAGGGTAGGGAATCCCATAAGACCAAAATGGCCAAACTTTGAAAATTCATATTTTAAAAACTATATAGTTTATCAACAAAAGCACCGAGTTGCAGTATGGTAGGGCCATAAAGATGCGAGAAGACTATATCTTGAGTTAAGATTGGCAAAAACGTCATTTAGCGAATTTAAGGGTAGGGAATCCCATAAGACCAAAATTGCCAAACTTTGAAAATTCATATTTAAAAAACTATATAGTTTATCGACAAAAGCACCGAGTTGCAGTATGGTGGGGACAAAGGGATGAGAAAAAACCCCGCCTGTACATAGGCAACTAAATATTATTTTATTTATATTCTCAAAAATAATTAGTTCGATACAGTGCGACGTTTGGGTTTTTTAACTTGAGTTTATACCCTACTAAACAGCATGACAACCATAGAAAGGCCGCCAACGCATGAGGTATGAGAGGAGTAAACACGCCTCAATACCATTTTCTTTTAATTAATTGATATAAAATAGGTAATAAATCCATTGTAAATTTTATTTTGTGTAAAAGGAAGCAGATCTTAGCCGTGTCTTTTAAATAAGAAATGAAAAACTTGTAACTGATAAAATCCCGTATTTTATAACAAAATAAATATCTTACCTGGTGTAGCATTTTGGATAATCGTTTCGATGCTCGATTTTGGTTGTGCAACCCCCTCAGAAGTTGGAGCAACAGTAGCACCAGTTGCAGTGCTAGCAGGTTGTGAAACCATCTCGGACATTCCTTGATCCATTTTATTCTATGACTACTAACGGTTACTCTGCCTCTCTCTCTCTGTTTTATTGCATCTGTCTATACTAAGGACACTCATCGTAAAGGCAAGCTTTATAGGAAGTGAAGCTAACGTCAAGCTTTCTATTTTTTGGTTAATATTTTTGACATGTTTTCCTCGGTTTCGCATTGGCGGTCCTGTTTTATTTTGAAGATGTTGTTTTACACAGTATGAAGGTACCTAAACCATATATATTTATGTAATTAGAATTAAAAAGTTAGGCTGCAAACTATCTTAAAACTGTATCATTATTAAATAGATCTTCAGACTGTGTTAAAACCACATTTTTAAAATACCAATGAGCCGCCAATGCGAAACCGAGGAAAACATGCCAAAAATTATAACCAAAAAATAGAAAATCAGAGTTAGGCTTCGCTACCTGTAAAGCTTGCTTGACGATGAGTGACCTTAGTCTATACAGGTACAGCAAACAGCGAATTTATTCATTTAAGGCCACTTGACATAGAGCAATAAACTTTCAGTTGCATGCAAGATTAGTGTCTCTGTATAGACATATTTCTGTTTATAACACAGATGTCATGTTAGGGATCCTAAACTTGCACGCAACTGCAAGTTTGAAGCCTATTTATACAGTGAGCAAAGGCAAAAAATTGGACCAAATTTTTTTGGCGCAATCTTACAGCATTAAGTTCAATTAGCGTAAAATTGCATTGCATACGTATACCTACATTATCGAAAGGCCGCTTGACATGGAGCAATAAACTTGCAGTTGCATGCAAGATTAGTGTAGACATATTTTTTGTACTTGTGTGTATTTGTTTGTTCAAAAGTAGTGGCAGGCCCTAGTATATTTTTTTGCCATCTAGTACATAGAAAAAACCTGCAGATTATAACAACAAAAGGTAATTTGGTGTAACACTTTGGTCGAAAGATATACCACTACGGCTACTATATTTTTAGCCAAGTATTAATTTACATTATGTATTTTATAAGCTTTTCACGAAAATTTTAAAACAGAATTTGAGGAATATCAATCAAAAGAACAAGCAGGCTTCAGAAAAGGTTTAAGTACAGTTGACAACCTATTAATCACAAAAATCGTAATAGAACGAGCCAACGATTACACAATTGCACTATATATTGCGTTTATAGACCTTGAAAAAGCTTTTTTGATTGATTGATTGAGCACTGGGCAGTAAAAGCATCTTTACTTAATAGCCGAGTAGATCACAGATACACAGACGTACTACCCAATATATATAGCGAAGCAACAATATCAATCATAATCCACGAAGGAACCAAGCTATTACTCATAAGAAGAGGTGTCAGACACAATATCCCCTAAACTATTTCACCAGAAGATGTTTTTAAAAACTTAGATTGTGAAAAAAGGCATCAAAGTAAGCGGACAATACTTGACCACCTAAGATTTGCCGATGATATCGCCTTAATAACAGATAAGAAAAAAGAACTGATAAAAATGCTGGAAGAACTGGATATGACAGCTAAAAATATCGGCTTGAGTATGGACTACACTAAAACTAAAATCATAACAAACACAGATAAAAATATCACGATTAAAATAAGCGAAAATAAATAGAACAAGTAGAGGAATATATATACCTGCGACAAATTATTAAACTAAAGCGAGAAAAAAAAAACAGCTGAAAAACAGAGAAAATAGTAAGCCTGGCCTGCACATCATTCGGTAAATTAAACTATGTATTCAAAATTAGCCTTAGTACCTCAAAACGAAAGCTTATACCCTTCCTGTACTTACCTATGGATCCCAGACCTGGACACTTACAAAATCAAATATGGATAAAGTAACAAAAGCCCAAAGATCAATGAAAAGCCAAATGTTACTTACAAGTAAAGCTAATATATAGAAAAAGGAATGAATGTATAAGAAATAAAACAAAAGTAGGGTATGTCAGAGGAGAAGTAGCAAAATTAAAATGGAAATTTGCCGGTCATAATACCAGACATAAAGACGATCGATGGAACAAATGTATTGTAAACTGGAGACTTTGGGAAAATAAAAGAAGTAGGAGAAGACCCCAAATAATGGGTGATTACGGCGACATAGAAAGAAGAATGGAAGATATTGGGGGAGGCCTGTCCAAAGATGAATTAAAGAAGGCTAAATAGATAGATAGCTACATAGTACTACCCTTGCTAGCCCGGGTTTGGTCATTTACCAAAGTCGGGCACCATAAAGCATGCAGAGACATGGCACTGGCAAAAGCATACCTGCCACACCATCACGCAACAGTGTACCCACCATTGTCCAATTAGTCGCCTTTTACGACAGGCAGGACATACCCTGGGGCTATTCTAGATCCGACCACCAGACGGAAGAAGGCCGATGGTTCAAATCTCGTCAACGCCAGATTTTTTTTTTGGTTTATTTGAGATTGGCTGAGGTGTTAGGTAGATTCGGTTGGGATATTTTTGTTTTGTTTCGTTTTATTCTTGCAGGTAGGTTTGGTTTGGCGTATTGTGAAGATTTTGAACAACTTGAAAACTTTTTTAAATAATTATAAATAAATTTGGTTCAAACCCAGGTAGCAAGGTCACGTTTTTTAAACGTCAAAAACAGGTCATTTTTAATGACCATTGACGTCTCTAACCTGACGTGTAAATGACCTTTAAATGACGTTCAAAAGACACACCCAAAATGACGTCATTTTTAGACGTTTTAAAGACGTCAGCAATATGACGTATTTGGGACCAAATCAGAACATCAGACAAACACACAGACCTATTTATGACTTTTTTAAACTCGTCTGAATATATGAAATATTCCATGCAGTTGAGAACACTGAAGGAAACTTAGACACAGCAGGTGACTCTTCTGTGACATAGACCTGGAAGCCTGGAAGTACTGGAACAGGACAGCGGTGTTTGTCTGTGAGGTACAGATCAAAATAGACCTATACCTAGACTTACACATCTTCACCTTGAAGCGAAAGAAGACTCGAAGTTTGTCTTGATTTAATATATAATTTATTTTACATACGTACCCCCACATTCCGTATAAATCCGGTTAAGTACTGATTGGGGCACCATCTATGTAAGTCTGAGTGTATGACCCTTGGACAAAGTGTGCAGTATGGGTAGTGACCAATAAATGACGTTTTTCAGACGTCCAAAAACTACACTACGAAAAGACGTCAAGTAACTGACGCCTTAAAGACAACATTTTTTGGTAGATGACCTGCTGGTCATCCAAATGACCACTTTTTGACGAAAAAAAGACGTCATTTGATGACGCCTTGCTACCTGGAAAATTTCTTATTTATTTACCATACCTACAACAACTATTTATGGATATGATTTACGTTCAAACTGCATTGTTATCGTAGGAGTGTAAATGGACCATTACAGTTGTGTAACGAGGATAAAAATTTACATTAATATGTAAACAATAATTTATGTATTATTTGTTGTTGTTATTTGAATAACTACTTTGTGTATTTAGTATTCGGTATTTTACTGAATACTTTTTTTTTCTCGATACTAGGTATTCTGAGTTCTGAATACTGTTCTTGAATCCCATTATTTGAAAATACACTTTGTATTCCAAGTCTATATTCGAATCCTGATATTCAAATTCTGTATTCTCCATATTTTTATAATATAAGTACATATATAAAAAACAAGTTTAAAAGGCGCAGATTTTTTTTAGTTGGAAGATTTAAAAAATATTCGTATTTAAATGAATCCAGGTATTTAAATACAGCGGTATTCGAATACATTTTAATCTTCGAAAACCATTTGGAATACACTATTCAGGATCCGCATTCAAATACCGGATGTCAGTATTCGACTTAAGTTTGATCATTATTATTACATTTATTTATTTATTTATTTCGACGGCAGAGCCATTTTACAAAAATTACAGAAAAAATATTATAGTAGAAAAACCAAAATGGTCACAAATAACAAAAACAAAAAACAAAACAAATCATAAAATTTAAAAATTGGCAAACTAGTAGATGTGTAAAATTTTAAAATTAACAGTATTACTATATAACTAGACTTAATTACTTAATGATTTCAGTCTTGTTTTAAAGGTATGAAGACTGCACGAAAAAGGGTCAAGACAATGTGTATTATAAAATCTTAATGTGCGAGTAACCGGGGAGAAAAATCCATAGTTAGCATGATGATATGGAATACGAAACATTGGTGAATTGGCCCTTCGTTGGTTGGTGTTGAAATATATTAATTGAAGAATCGAAGGACAGTAAAATAAACCATTCAAAATTTTGTAAAGAGTCAAGACATCAATACATGTCCTTCTAGTCTCCAAGCTTTCAATGTTGAATGTTTCAGCCACAATGTTATAGTTTATACAAAAATCATTGTAAATATTTATGTTTGCTCTAAATGCCAAAGACCTTAAAAATGTTTTCTGTACAGATTCCAAATTATCAATATGACATTTATAATATGGGGACCACACTATAGATGCATATTCCAACACAGAGCGCACAAGAGAGCAGTAAAGAAGCCTGAAACATTGTGGTGATAAGTGTACACTATTACGCGTGATGAAGCCAAGGTTTCGCATAGCCCTATTTTTAACATCCTCAAAATGAGAGACAAAGGTTAACTTTGTATCAAAAATAACCCCTAAATCTTTTATAGAAGTCACATTTTTTAGTGGTAAATTGTTAATAGAATACTGGTTTTGTATTTGATTGTTCCCACGACCAAAAGAAATGGACATACATTTTTTAACATTAAGCTCCAAACCATTATCATTACACCATCCTACAACACTATTAAGATCACTCTGAAGCAACTGTGTATCGAGGTTTGCAGGTTAACATTATTAATTTTTGCTTTGCAATGAATTGACGGTTATAACATTGTTTACAGATAGAAACGAAACTGTAAAAAATATATTTTTTAACAATTTGTTGAAATCAGTCAACAAAATATATTTTTTAATAATAATTTTTTAAAATTATGTTTTATACGTTTAGTTAAAGCAAATGTTCATTTATTAAATTTAAGGAAATTCATAGTTACATGTACAACATTTCAGCATTTAATTAGATATAGAACAAAAGTAAACAGTTAACCTAGGTTCTAAATTTTAATAATACCAATGATTACACAACTTCTAGATATGCAACCCAACAATGTAGTTCCAATGATGACACGGCAGAGCCATCTGTCCGCTGCTGTTATAAAGTTTGTTGGGTTGCATATCTAGAAGTTGTGTAATCAAACAGACCAGCGGAAAAAGCTACAGAAAACCGTACACTGTTTAATAAAAGATAAAGGGCATTTTTGATAAAGCCACTTATACATTCAAACGTTCAATCTCAGAAAAGGTTTCGTAATTTATGAACTTAATGGAAGCCTTAACAAACAAAGACATATCAATGTTTTCTTCGCTAAAGTGGTTGTGGGGTTTACAAATCAATATAAACCGGTGATCTAAAAGCAAACAAAGTATTAAAATGGTTAATTATCGCAGCCAACGATAAAGACCGGCCATGGCGCGTTATAAGCAAGTCGGCGGTTACGTGATCTTAGGAGTCCCAGGATTCTTATTGTATTGCTTAATATGTTATATGTTTTTACACAATTTAAATAAATTAACAAAAAATTTTTGTTCTTTTATAGGCAAAAATTGAAAAAAATATTTTGCTGATATATGTGTTTATTATGGATAAAAAACTGAATCTATAAAATAAAAAATTATACAAAATTTGCACTCTAATATCTTCAGGTACATATATTAGGTACATAATATCGTTAGTAACTTCAAATCTATACAAGTCTTTCAAAATTGGACATATCAAACCTAAGCTTTTAGGTTTTTAATTTTTC
The DNA here is from genome assembly GCA_963576565.1 of Aspidapion aeneum. NCBI lineage: Eukaryota > Metazoa > Arthropoda > Insecta > Coleoptera > Brentidae > Aspidapion > Aspidapion aeneum. The sequence goes on along the minus strand of OY755040.1, from coordinate 137,904,852 downwards.
TTTGACTGTCATCATCTTTGAGTTCTTATTCAAAGATTTATTAGCAGACACTAAATCATTGTGCTTTTTAATAAAATTATTTTAAAAAACTTTGCATGTCCTTAAACTAATTTTTTCAAGCTTTGACAATAGTTTTTCTCCACAAAAACACAAGTGATTTTGTAAATAAGTGAGATGGTTTTCCCATTCAATGAACTGAATGTAGTGGTCGGCAATAATTTTTTGAAAAATTTTAACTACCAACTCATGTTCTTTTAAAAGTTGTATCTTACTTTTTAAATATTTCACACTACCAGAGAGATTACTATCTGTTAACAATATTTTACAAATCAGTTTTTTAATATTGCGAGGGTGCGGAAGACATATTACCTTAGAATTGTAAATTGATGTGTATGCACTGGATAACTGGATAAACAAAGATGAAGTCAACATTAAAGTGTATCCACCATATCTTCGATTCTCAGGTTACCTTTTCAAGAGACCAATTGTTCAATAAGAAATGACAACTGAACACATTTTTCACTCTTACTATCGAAAATGTCACTAAGGATGTCTATTACTTGATCAATCTTATCCAAGATCTTATCTTTTACCACTTCTTTCCCGTTTGCAACATATTAGGTTTCAGTTTTATAGTTGGACCGACAAGGAACAACACTAATTACACGTTCGCGGCATTGTTTATCTTATAGGTATTTTCTTTATAATTTACTTATTAGCCATTGATTATTTTACCGCAGCCCACTACAGTCTTTTTCGTGGGTTGCGTTATTTTAATAACTTTGATAAAATTCACATAAAATTCGTGCCCGAATTAAAAAAAAAATCGACGTAAACTAACATACCAAAACTGAACATGTTTTATAATGACAGCGAGCCGTGAGGCGTTTTTTTGTGGGACTCCTACGGTCACGTGATATTTCCGCGCCCAGGCCGGTCTTTCTCGTGGGCTGCGGTTAATTATAAGTACACCAAAGAATAAAAATAATATAATATATGTTAAAATGTTAAAAAAATCGGAAACAATTGCAAATTAAAATTCGCAGGCGCAAATTTTCAAGTGCGCATTCGTGTGTTTTCTCACGTAGAAACCAAGCTGCTGTCTGGGTGGACGCCATATTTGTTGTTTATTTATATTTTGCGGTGTTTTGCGTTTGTGAAAAATGTCTGGGAGAAGTAAGAGAGTGCCATTCTATAGGTAAGTACTTGTATTTTTCTTTATAATTTGTTAATAAAGTTAAGAGTGGTTTATAGATGCCATTAAACACTTTTCATGGTGCCCACAATAAATTTGCACATATAATTTTAGAAAAACTACAATTTTAATCCAGAATTTGATAAATTTTCACCCAATCAACTAGTTTAAAAAAAAATAGACCTAACCCTAAATTTTTGAAAATTGTCAAATAATGTAGTGACGTAACGGAGTATGTTCCAAAACCACAAAAACTGACGCATGCGCAGTAAACGAAATCCGGTCTAACCGAAAAAGCAACATTAGGGATTAAATTTAGGACCGATATTTTCACGTAATTTAAGTCTGGATCCTTGAAGAGAGTCTTTTATACCTACCTGCAATAGTTTTGGCATGAGAAGGACATAATTGTGCCGAATCCATCCCTTGCTGAAGTTTTCCTCTAACACAGCGAAATAATGCTGCATTTTTCTTATACTTTTTAAACTCAAATACGTATCCGTCTAAGTTAATTTGTTCCAGGACGGTTAATCTGTCGTATCGTAATTTTGCATGTATTTCCACTAAAATAAAAGAATTACTGTCCTTTTTTACTCAATTAAAAGTCCTAAATTTAAAAAAATATATTATATTTTGCATATAGGAACATAGAGGGCGACAATGATCAAATGTCGCTACTAAAACTTAACCTCAATCTTTTCCTAACCTAAATTCAGAAGAGCTGTCGTAGGTCACAAATTAGTTTGTTTCTTTTTATTTGTTTTCGATCTTTTCATTGACCGATATGTATAGCAGTTTATTTTCGCCTGCTCTTGTTGTTGTTTCTCTCGTATCTCGGTAGATGGCGCTTCTTGCGAGAATTTTCTGACTATTTACATAGGATTAGAGACAAAACCGTCTAATTAACTTCGCAAGAGTGTCACATTGACCAAGCAGTGTTCTGAGGAGTCCCATAAGGACGAAACAGTTAACTGTCAACACTTATTAGGTGTCCATTAGATCTTGGACCCCCGTGAGCTACCCACGGAAAAATTTGAGAGAAACAAAATCTTTTTTTTACTTGATTAGCCTCGCGTATAATAACGCTTGTCTTTTGTTTCAAACAAATTACTTGTCAACTAGTTTTTCCAAATTTTTTCGGATAAATTAGATGCACTTGTGATATTACCCCCGAAAAAATGAGCTGCTTTATCAGAAAAATTTAAAACTCTTCATTTCCAATATTGTTGTAAATGCCTTTTCGTCTATGCAATAATTAAGTATTTAATATTTATATGGACAGACAGACCTGAGGGGTCCCATAAGGACGAAACAGTTAACTGTCAACACTTATTAGGTGTCCATTAGATCTTGGACCCCCGTGAGCTACCCACGGAAAAATTTGAGAGAAACACAATCTTTTTTTTACCCGATTAGCCTCGCGTATAATAACGCTTGTCTTTTGTTTCAAACAAATTACTTGTCAACTAGTTTTTCCAAATTTTTTCGGATAAATTAGATGCACTTGTGATATTACCCCCGAAAAAATGAGCTGCTTTATCAGAAAAATTTAAAACTCTTCATTTCCAATATTGTTGTAAATGCCTTTTCGTCTGTGCAATAATTAAGTATTTAATATTTATATGGACAGACAGACCTGAGGAGTCCCATAAGGACGAAACAGTTATCTGTCAACACTTATTAGGTGTCCATTAGATCTTGGACCCCCGTGAGCTACCCACGGAAAAATTTGAGAGAAACAAAATCTTTTTTTACCCGATTAGCCTCGCGTATAATAACGCTTGTCTTTTGTTTCAAACAAATTACTTGTCAACTAGTTTTTCCAAATTTTTTCGGATAAATTAGATGCACTTGTGATATTACCCCCGAAAAAATGAGCTGCTTTATCAGAAAAATTTAAAACTCTTCATTTCCAATATTGTTGTAAATGCCTTTTCGTCTGTGCAATAATTAAGTATTTAATATTTATATGGACAGACAGACCTGAGGAGTCCCATAAGGACGAAACAGTTATCTGTCAACACTTATTAGGTGTCCATTAGATCTTGGACCCCCGTGAGCTACCCACGGAAAAATTTGAGAGAAACACAATCTTTTTTTTACCCGATTAGCCTCGCGTATAATAACGCTTGTCTTTTGTTTCAAACAAATTACTTGTCAACTAGTTTTTCCAAATTTTTTCGGATAAATTAGATGCACTTGTGATATTACCCCCGAAAAAATGAGCTGCTTTATCAGAAAAATTTAAAACTCTTCATTTCCAATATTGTTGTAAATGCCTTTTCGTCTGTGCAATAATTAAGTATTTAATATTTATATGGACAGACAGACCTGAGGAGTCCCATAAGGACGAAACAGTTAACTGTCAACACTTATTAGGTGTCCATTAGATCTTGGACCCCCGTGAGCTACCCACGGAAAAATTTGAGAGAAACAAAATCTTTTTTTACCCGATTAGCCTCGCGTATAATAACGCTTGTCTTTTGTTTCAAACAAATTACTTGTCAACTAGTTTTTCCAAATTTTTTCGGATAAATTAGATGCACTTGTGATATTACCCCCGCAAAAATGAGCTGCTTTATCAGAAAAATTTTAAACTCTTCATTTCCAATATTGTTGTAAATGCCTTTTCGTCTGTGCAATAATTAAGTATTTAATATTTATATGGCCAGACAGACACACAGACAAACGACAGTACTAAAAATATATTGGAAATGTTTATAACTTTTTGGTTTTCCTAGCCCGCGAAGCAATGGCTAGTATTGTATTGTTTTCGACGAAAAAAAATGTTTTTTAGATAACGTCAAAAATGTGTTATTTTGGTGTATTTGGAATGCTATAAAAATAAATAAAATAAAACTTTTCAACGAAGCATCGCATCAATAAAGGATCCATTTGTTTAAACTTTTTTTTTCAATTTTGAAAATTTTTTACATTTTTAAATTTGTTGAAAATTTTGAGAACATTTGATTTTATCAAACGTAAAATTTAACCCGTGAATTTAAAAATCATGTTTCGTGGCTAATCGAGTAAAAAGGAGTTTTTGTTTCTCTCATATTTTTCCGTGGGTAGCTTAAAAGCCTAACCTCACGGGGGTCCACTAATGGACACCTAATAGCTGGCCATACACACAGAGGTTGATCCGTCGGTTTGGAACGGCACAGATAAGTCTGACCGTTTTGTCCGTAACGGTTTAAAACTGCTGCAGTCCACTAACACAAAAGAAAATCTTTCGAATCGATCCTTCATATCGGTCTGTGGCAGACATAACCGCGCGTTAGTGGGCTAAAACTCAAGATTTATCTGCCGGTTTAACCAAAACTGTGGAATTTCGTCAAGTCGAAAGTTTTATGCGGCACGGTATTTTAAGCATAGCGTATGTAAATTGTTTAGTGCTAAATATAAGCAGGCTCTGTGTATGGGAATGATTATTAATATGAAAATAATGCATAGTGATGTAAAAGAGAGACGTTCCAAGTGGGTTAAAACTTATTTGCTTAAGAGGAAACTATTTAGCCATGACCTATTAAAAGAGTTACGAGAAAATGATCCAAACGATTTTAAAAATTATTTAAGAATGGATATCAGAGAATTATTGAATACAGCCAGGCTATAATTGTGCCAGGCACTATTTTGACACATTCACATTGAAAACTGACAGTTGATCCTTTAAAATTGACATATCAAAGTCAAATTTAAAACTTTCGTCGTTTATTTTCAATTAATAAAAGAAGGCACTATTTATTCCGGTTCATATAGTAAACAAAGGCCGTGTGTTAAAAGATCACAGCTGATATTACAATGTAAAGGTGTCAAAATTGTACCTGGCACCATTATAGCCTGGCTTTATTTCAATAATTCTCTATTAACACGTATGATTTTTTATTAAATTTGGTAAGAGAGGATCTTACGAAACAAGATATCCAAATGAGAGAAGCCGTTGGCCTGAACAGCGATTAAACCGACAGAGAAGTCTGCGCCGATTAAAATATCTGTGAGCGCGGAACCCACAAGTTTCGGCCGCCGGTCTGAACTCACAGATAAATCTGTGCCGGCTATAACTGGCGCGTGGAATGTCCACTAATTGAAAGACAAATCCTCCAGTTTAAACCGCGCCGTTCCAAACCGGCGGATCAACCTCTGTGTGTATGGCCACCTATTAACTGTTGACAGTTAACTGTTTCGTCCTAATGGGACTCCTGAGAACACTGCTTGGTCAATGTGACACCCTTGCAAAGTTAATTAGACAAACAAACCATTCGTGACCTACGACAGCTCTTCTGCCTTTTAGGCCAGATCAACGCTGATTCAACACAATACAAGCTATTTTATTTATTTAATTTATTGTATTAACTTACCAGTTCGACTAAGATGTATATTTTCAGGCAAAATTAAGTCGGGAAAATCAAATCCCTGCTTGTCGCCTCTTTTTTCTCTTATTAATTGTCTCGTTTGTTTACAAATCTGATTAAGTGGAGTAGATTGTACTACTGTATCGTTGGCACCGAAGCATAAAAACAAATCAGAAAATCAGGATTAAACTTCATATAAAAAAGAACAAACTATAAGATATACTTATTCGGACAAAATAGACAAATTAACATAAAGGATCAAAACGGTAGCTATTCTGGGTCTTGAACACACGGTCTGACCAATAGCAAACTCTGAACGGTCACGTGTTGTGCGAAATGACGTGTCTCGACCAATGGCATAGTCGTCCGCTCTTCAGAGTTAGTGAATTTTACGCGTATGAAGTGAAATCTGTTCTCCTGCCCCGTACCGACTAAACGTGTCTCGGTCGGATCTTAGGAGAAGCTTGCGCAATGGAGGTCTTTTCGCATAGCTCGTGACGGTTCGGAGCTAATTTAAAGACCCAGAATAGCTACCCTGAGGACTTCACATTACGGTCCTCAAATTTCGGCCTAAAAAAATTATGAGAAGTTTTTGTCCAGTCCTTGTAGTTTTGGAGCCACGAGGAAAAATTAAAAAATTAGAAAGTCTAAAAATTGGTCACGTCTTTGTCATTAGAAGAAAAAAAAAATAAGTTAAATACAGACCTAGATTTTTGTTTTAATTTGCTTTACATTGGGTCCCCAATTAACGCATCGCTATAAAAAAAATATATAAAAAAATCCAGGTCCGTATTTTTTGTTAAAAAGTTTTAACAAAATTGAAATATCTGCCCCAAAAATAAATTTCTCGGATTCCGAATTTTTCAATTTTTCCTCTTATGTTCAAAACTACAAGGCCTGAAAAAAAACTTTTCACATATTTTTTCTTGTTTTAAAAAATATGAAATCCCCAGTTTTCTATCTTTTATAATAACTGAGTTTCTCATTCAATATCATCAAAAATGGGACACCCTGTACACTTTCCTGCAGTCATCTGAGTGCGGAAAGTTGTAAAACAAAATATTTTCTTGCTTTTTGTAATATAGTATATTTCCTAACAAGTACGGAAAGTTTCATTTTTCCGCAAGCAATTGCAGTTGCGGTAATTGTAGTTAAGGTACCCTAGCTTTTTCGAAGCGTGCAAAAAAGTACTTTTCTGCACGATTAACGGAAAAGTAACTTTTTCAAAACCAAAATTCGGGCGGAAAAGTGATCCTTCCGCACATCCGTAAAAAAATATGCCTCAAAGCAAGGACAATTTTTAAGACCAAGTGTACTTACAAAGCACCATTATTTTACATTATATATTATATATTATATATATTATATATTATATATTATATATTATATATTATATATTATATATTATATATTATATATTATATATTATATATTATATATTATATATTATATATTATATATTATATATTATATATTATATATTATATATTATATATTATATATTATATATTATATATTATATATTATATATTATATATTATATATTATATATTATATATTATATATTATATATTATATATTATATATTATATATTATATATTATATATTATATATTATATATTATATATTATATATTATATATTATATATTATATATTATATATTATATATTATATATTATATATTATATATTTTATATTTTATATTTTATATTATATATTATATATTTTATATTTTATATTATATATTATATACTATATATTATATATTATATATTATATATTATATATTATATATTATATATTATATATTATATATTATATATTATATATTATATATTATATATTATATATTATATATTATATATTATATATTATATATTATATATTATATATTATATATTATATATTATATATTATATATTATATATTATATATTATATATTATATATTATATATTATATATTATATATTATATATTATATATTATATATTATATATTATATATTATATATTATATATTATATATTATATATTATATATTATATATTATATATTATATATTATATATTATATATTATATATTATATATTATATATTATATATTATATATTATATATTATATATTATATATTATATATTATATATTATATATTATATATTATATATTATATATTATATATTATATATTATATATTATATATTATATATTATATATTATATATTATATATTATATATTATATATTATATATTATATATTATATATTATATATTATATATTATATATTATATATTATATATTATATATTATATATTATATATTATATATTATGTATTATATATTATGTGTTATATATTATATATTATATTTACATAACCTCCATACATAAAATTTTCTTCAGACTATTCAGGATAAAATCAATGTTATAAAAACTTTTAACCTAACAAAATATTATTATTATGTTTCTTCCTGAGAATCTGAGCATATTGTTTTACAAATTTTTTAGTATCATGGTATTCAACGTCATGATTGTGGGAACCAATGATCTCCACAGTGCGACCGTACGTCACGAGGGAACCGCCACATTTAATGTTGGTTTTGACGCAGCGCCATCTCGTGCGGTTTTGCTCTCTACTGTGTACTCGATAAAAGTTGTTTTCTACGAGCATTTTTGGAAATTTTCGACCTGCCAAAAAGTATATTTCACCTAAAAATTAATTGTGTTAATGTATTGTTTCATCTACTCATAACTATTGATCTACCGCACTCATTAAATGACTTAATTTTATAAACGTTTTTAATAAATAAATGAAGTCCGATCAGTTGTTAACATGTACCTTTTAAGGACAATTTTTACAATTAGCACTGGAAAAAAAATTAAATTTGCAACAAATATTAAAACCAAATACGTTAGAGCATAAATATGGGGCATTCTCACATTCGATGCTTGAAGTCAGGACCCCTATTTAATTCTTAATGTTCCTTTTTCGCGTAGACAGGATTTTCGTTACTTTGGAACATACTCCGATATGTCACTACATTATTTGACAATTATCAAAAGTTTAGGGTTATGTCTATTATTTTTTTCTAAAAACTAGTTGATTGTGTGAAAATTTATCAAATTGTGGATGTCGGAAACTTGGCGTTCTGCATTTTCTTATTTTTATAATTTTTGATTTTTCATTAACTATTTTCGGCTGCTTTCAAAGTACCGTAAAATTATCTTAGTTTCAAATTCAAATAATCGCGGGAATTATGACGCACAGGCTGTTATCGGCACTCTGCGCCGGCCCATACCTTTAACAAGCAAGAACGCACCACTTCGGTCACGTTCTCCACACGGCAGTCTGCCAGTAATTTCGGGAACAAAACTTAGATTTAATCATAGCATTTTTACAACTTAAGGCACCCCAGTGCCAGTGTCTGCAATCTGGGAATCAGGGCTACAAGAACATCGAAGGGTGGGCCAACCAAGAAACGCTTCAGCAATAAAAGGGTAAGTGCCAACAATCTTGTGCATCCGACATGGGTAATTTTAATTTTCCTATTCATCCCAGCAAGCCAATAGGTAGATTTGGGAAATATACATATTTTTACGGTCCTTTTAACCCTTAACCGACGTTGTGGAGTCCAGGGTCTCCCAGAACTATACGAACATAAATGTATCTGTCCTTTTTCATCTTAGCGCTTCGCGCTTTTAAGTACCTTCCTACTATGTGCTCAACAACATCATATTAGTGCGACGAAACTATTAGTCACGTTTGAACTTCCGAACAGACCGCCTGGTAGTCCCTGGGACCCCACATGACTTTTTTGAGAAATGGCAACTCGTCGGAAAATAGTGCGATCGGGTGATTCCGAGTTTGAAGAAACTGTTCAGGCGTGGTATGATGAATGGGGCAGCGATTTCTCTGATCTGGAAGAAGATAGTGTCGAAGAGAGTGAATACATTCTCAGTGAACATGAATCCGAACCAAATAATGACGAAGAGCCTGAAGTTCTACCTAGAAACGCAAGGAAATACTGCTCACGTTGCAACCCAAAATTACTGAGAGAGACTTCTTATTTATGTACAAAATGCAAGAAGCCAATCTGCCTGCAATGTAGTAAGAACATTTGCCGAAAGTGTGTCGTTGATGTTGATGAAAGTGAATGAATGGGAAAAAATCATAGTAAGTAACTTTTGCAGATTTTTGTTATTAGTAGGTAACTTTTAAAAATCAAATATTTCGAATTAATGGCATAAGGTTGTCCAGGCATTTAGAAAAAAAGTTTCCTCTTTTTCTTTTATATTATAATAAAGTTAATTTTCTTCATTAGCGTTTTTTATGAAACACCATTTTCAATCCAAAATAAAAGAAAATTAAAATAGTGTCACTAACTGTCATTATTTGTTGTAAAAAAATTGGAGTCCCAGAGACCCCACAACGTGTTTACGTTCCAAAATGTCACCACGTCAGTTAAGGGTTAAGTAGCGCCAAAGAGCGCACAGTGGATTTAATCTAGTTAATGTAGTTTTTCTAAAACTAATTATGCAGATTTATTGTGGACAACATGAAGAGTGTTTAATGGTATTTACAAACCACTCTTAACTTTATTAACAAATTATGAAGAAAAATACAAGTAGTTACCTATGGAATGGCACTCCTGGACATTTTTCTGAATTGAATTATTTCCCATTTTTTACAGAAAAAAAAAACATAATTTTACACGACAAATACAAAACACCGCAAAATGTAAATAAGCACAAAGATGGCCTCCACTTACACGGCGGCTGTGTGTCTACATGACAAGACACACGCCTGCGCACCTAAAAATTCCCGTCCACGAATTCAAATTTGCCTTTGTTTCCAAAGCCAGCTATGAGGGCTTCACTTTTCGATTCTTTGAACACGTATTTATGCAACAACGTATTTGATTAAAACGTATAGTTCTGTCATTTCAAAAAGCCACACAAAAAACTGGCGCGTGCCACTCTAATCATAATAACCATTTTGGGATTTGCAGGAGTCTGTGCTTTGAATTTCTGTGTTTTAAGCACGGCTTGCGTGCATTCTTGACCGCAATTGTGTGAACGCTGATGCGGCAACGCGCTGCAGAAAAACGCGTGTGTGTACCGGCGCTAAGGTTTCCACTTTTATGGTCAAAAGTCAGAAAACGATAGGATTATTAAATATTTTGTTAATAACAATATTAAACAACACGCAAACGAACTTAATACAAACACGTTAGAAGTAAAATTAAAATACCTAATATGAGAACGCTATCTATTTACACCATTTACACAACTAAAAACTAATACTTGGTCATATCACCATTTGCATCGATAACCTTTTGGAGTCTATGAGGCATAGATTCATAAAAGGGGATTGTAAAATCTTCCCGTTCAGCAAGACTTTCCCAAATATTTAAAAAACCTTCCCAAAGATGCTGAGCATTTTGGGGCAAAAAGTTCCGCTGGTATAATTGTTTAACTATGACACCCCAAACATTTTCAATTGGGTTCATGCCTGGGCTGTAACTGGCCCAAGGAAGGGACTCAATATTTCTGTCCTGCATCCATCGTGTCACAATATTTGCTGTGTGCATCGGACAATTATCATGTTGGAAGATGTAATCGTTTTCTGGAAAAAAATCTGTAACGCTTGGTGCCATAACAATTTGTAATATATTAATATAAGTCTGTCCGACAAACCTACAAAAAATTTATTTAATAAAGTGGTAAAATTTTTTTGCTATAGTTCTTTAACCCACCTTTCATCAATTTTTCGAACTACGCCCATTCCTCTGGCTGAGATCCAGACCCACATATTAACGTTAAAGTGTCCAGCAGCACGATAGCGATTAACATACTGGGGATCGTATCTGGTATTATTTGGCCTATACACGCTGATTTTTCCTTTTTTTGAAGATTAAAAAATCTTTTCGTTGGTAAATATCACTGTTCTCCAAAAATCTTGGTTGTTATTGATATGATTTAGTGGAAATATTACACGGGATTGCTTTTGTTGGGGCGTTAAAGCAGTTTTGTTTGCCGCAATTCGATGTCTAATATTTGATTTTTTAATTCTCCTACATACAGTGGTTTTACTTCCAGGAAACTCCGACAGAATTCTCGAAACTTTCGCATTTTCGAAAGGATTCTCCTCAAGCCTCCTTACCAGGGCCTCGTCTTGTTTGGATTTGGAAACAGTATGTCTTGCGGAACCTCCTCTAAAACTTGTTCTTCCCGCCACCTTTTGTTAATTAGGAACACCGTATTTCGTGAGACATGAAATTCTTCAGCAACAGCGGTAATGGACCAACCATTTTCCAGTTTGGTAACCATTCTAACTTTCATTTCTAATGTTTTACTTCCAGGAAACTCCGACAGAATTCTCGAAACTTTCGCATTTTCGAAAGGATTCTCCTCAAGCCTCCTTACCAGGGCCTCGTCTTGTTTGGCTTTGGAAACAGTATGTCTTGCGGAACCTCCTCTAAAACTTGTTCTTCCCGCCACCTTTTGTTAATTAGGAACACCGTATTTCGTGAGACATGAAATTCTTCAGCAACAGCGGTAATGGACCAACCATTTTCCAGTTTGGTAACCATTCTAACTTTCATTTCTAATGTTTTACTTCCAGGAAACTCCGACAGAATTCTCGAAACTTTCGCATTTTCGAAAGGATTCTCCTCAAGCCTCCTTACCAGGGCCTCGTCTTGTTTGGATTTGGAAACAGTATGTCTTGCGGAACCTCCTCTAAAACTTGTTCTTCCCGCCACCTTTTGTTAATTAGGAACACCGTATTTCGTGAGACATGAAACTCTTCAGCAACAACGGTAATGGACCAACCATTTTCCAGTTTGGTAACCATTCTAACTTTCATTTCTAATGTTTTACTTCCAGGAAACTCCGACAGAATTCTCGAAACTTTCGCATTTTCGAAAGGATTCTCCTCAAGCCTCCTTACCAGGGCCTCGTCTTGTTTGGATTTGGAAACAGTATGTCTTGCGGAAACTCCTCAAAAACTTGTTCTTCCCGCCACCTTTTGTTAATTAGGAACACCGTATTTCGTGAGAGATGAAACTCTTCAGCAACAACGGTAATGGACCAACCATTTTCCAGTTTGGTAACCATTCTAACTTTTATTTCTAATGTTTTACTTCCAGGAAACTCCGACAGAATTCTCGAAACTTTCGCATTTTCGAAAGGATTCTCCTCAAGCCTCCTTACCAGGGCCTCGTCTTGTTTGGCTTTGGAAACAGTATGTCTTGCGGAACCTCCTCTAAAACTTGTTCTTCCCGCCACCTTTTGTTAATTAGGAACACCGTATTTCGTGAGACATGAAATTCTTCAGCAACAGCGGTAATGGACCAACCATTTTCCAGTTTGGTAACCATTCTAACTTTCATTTCTAATGTTTTACTTCCAGGAAACTCCGACAGAATTCTCGAAACTTTCGCATTTTCGAAAGGATTCTCCTCAAGCCTCCTTACCAGGGCCTCGTCTTGTTTGGATTTGGAAACAGTATGTCTTGCGGAACCTCCTCAAAAACTTGTTCTTCCCGCCACCTTTTGTTAATTAGGAACACAGTATTTCGTGAGACATGAAACTCTTCAGCAACAACGGTAATGGACCAACCATTTTCCAGTTTGGTAACCATTCTAACTTTCATTTCTAATGTTTTACTTCCAGGAAACTCCGACAGAATTCTCGAAACTTTCGCATTTTCGAAAGGATTCTCCTCAAGCCTCCTTACCAGGGCCTCGTCTTGTTCGGCTTTGGAAACAGTATGTCTTGCGGAACCTCCTCTAAAACTTGTTCTTCCCGCCACCTTTTGTTAATTAGGAAGACCGTATTTCGTGAGACATGAAACTCTTCAGCAACAGCGGTAATGGACCAACCATTTGCCAGTTTGGTAACCATTCTAATTTTCATTTCTAATGTTGTATGTGGAGCCATTGAAATTAGTTTTAAAATTATTTTGTAGTAAAAATGACAGTGTCAGTTTGAATTTGATTGATTTAAAAACAATAACAATATAAATACACTGCTCAAATTTCGGAAAAAATTGTATTAAGAGTCGTAACTAAATTTATTGAAACCAGCTGTACAGCGTGTCCCATTTTCGATGGGATTAAATGGGAAACTCGGTTATTATTAAAGATATCGATTTTCTGATTACACCTTACCGTGCTCTTTTTTGGAGCCCTTAAAAATGGTGTAATCAGATTTTTGTTATACCCCGTGGTTTCGTTAATACAGGGAGTTTTTGAAAAAATTGCATTTTAATTAATTCCTTGTATCTCGCTTATTTTGCAAGATATTTTTATTCTGTAAAAACCTTTCTATGGCAACTTTTTTAGAGCAAAATAATGACGTTGTCAATTTTTAAAAATATTGTTTAGTTTTTGAGATATGGTATTTATCATAAAAAAATTAAATACGGACCTGGATTTTTTTTATTACTACTTTGATTAGTTCCATGCTATTATTACCTTAAAATGATAAAACTTTAATATTTTTTTGATTTAAGGAAAAAAAAACTATTTAATATGTGAAAAAAAAATGATAGTCTGAACCTGGAAATTTCCAACATAATTATAATTTAAAAATTGCAAGACACACTAGTTGAACGATTTTTAGTTTATCTGTTTTGAAAAGATTTATAAATAAAGTAAAAAACGTTAAAAAGTTACAAAAATAATATCATACTAATTATTTGATAACCGAACAGCAGGTCGTGAAATTTACAAAACAAAAGCGTGGAATTGACATGGTCATTTTACTTGTCATTTTTGTGAATGGCTTACAATTATTTTAAACTGGCTAGAAATCGACCATATCCAGATTTTTAAAAATGTGATATGTTTGACTGCTTCATTCAAGCAACAAAATCCCAATATTTAAATGGCAGAAATATTTTTATGCAAAATGCGTTAAGGAAAATTACTCAAAAATGCCAACAATGTCTTACACATAATGGTAATCAGAAAAATTAGTTATTTTTTATAATTTTTTTTTTGTATTTTTCGTTGACTTTGTTTCAAATAAATCTGTAAATTAACGTAAAAGAATTTTAATATGCTAAGTATCAAAACAGTTAAACTAAAAATTGTTTAACTAGCAATTTTTAGTTTATATTTATGTTGGAAATATCCAGGTTCGGACTATTTTTTTTTTAAATATTAAATATTTTTTTTCTACCTCAAAAAATTTTTTTTTTAATTTTTATTATTTTATGATAATACTAGCATGAAACCAATCAAAATAGTAATAAAAAAAATCCAGGTCCGTATTTATTTTTTTATGATAAATACCATATCTCAAAAACTAAACAATATTTAACAAAATTGACAACGTCATTATATTCTTCTAAAAAAGTTGCCATAAAAATGTTTTTACAGAATAAAAGTATCTCGCAAAATAAGCGAGATACAAGGGATTATTAAAAATACAATTTTTTCAAAAACTCCCTGTATTAGCGAAACTACGGGGTATAGCATAAATCTGATTACGCCATTTTTAAGGGCTCAAAAAAAGAGCACGGTAAGGTGCAATCAGAAAATCAATATCTTTAATAATAACCGAGTTTCCCATTTAATCCCATCGAAAATGGGACACGCTGTACATACCATTCTTTAAAGTTAAAGTTTCGAACATACCTTATAGCATTCTATAAGTACCTAATTCCTTCTCGAAATATAACAAAGGCTTTCGAAAGGTACCACATGCATTCTTTAAGACAGGATCAAACTCATTTTAAAATTATTTGCGGTTGTGTTTATATTACGGATTTGAATTCATATCATTATTATTGTGACATTTTCATGATTATTGTGAATAATAACAATTTATTATAAACCTGTATATTTTAGTTTGTTTTTATAAGTGAGGACCTAGTAAGTGATATTAATAATTGCGTTTTAGCGGCCATTTGAAACACCACAAACAAATTTTTGGAGACCATTTGAGGACCAAGGAGGAAAAGAAGTGGTGGTACCATTAAAGTCTGCGGTTTTACAGGAATCAAACCTTAACCCTAAAAAATAAATGGATCCATGACGGAACTGACGCCTTCCTAGCTAGACTATTATCACACTTCAAGTTAAGCCGTGAAAATATATTAGCCTTGAAAACAGTTTTTTGTAAATATCTCAGAAACTAAAGCTCCTACGAAGTTTTTCGTAATAACACGAATTATTGAAGAAAATATAGTCTACTACATTTCGAAAACAGTGTATTGAGACGATGCTCCGTTAAAAAGTTAGCATTTTTAAAGTTTTTAATTGTCAAAAAACTGTCATTAGCATTAATGGATTTTGACCCAAATTTTATCAGCTCGTAAGAAAATCGAACACTATTTTACCTGAAAATTTTGAAAAAATCCGTTTAGCGGTTTAGGAGCTATCGTGTTACGTACAGAAATAATATACACACACACAGACATCACGACGATATTGCTAGGATAGGTCAAAATACATCCAAATAACACATTTTTGGCGTTATCTCAAATCGTCGAAAATCATACCTTCTCTCTAGCCATTGCTACGCGGGCTAGGAAGGTAAAAATATCAAAAGGGCAAGGCAAAACTTTTAAAAACACATTGTACGAGGAAAACTCAAGATATTATTCTTGATATGTATACGCAACTCTCAGTAGAAAATTACGGAAATCGTTCCAAAATATACATACATATTACAGGGGCAAGCTACATAGTATATGACAGTGGCGTATATATGGAGGGGGCCTGGGGGGGCTGAGATTTTTTAGATATTTTCCACACATTTCATGAATATAAACATAAATTAAAATAAAATACGGTTTCATGGGGTCTCGGCCCTCCCCCAAAACTGTCTCGGGCCCCCCCGAAACTTTTTTCTATATACGCTACTGGTATATGAGTATAGTACCTACCTATTAATGATTATTATACGCATTAAGCAGCAACTTTTATTAAACGTTTTATTTTACTTGACTATGTACTATAAACAGTTCCCAGTCCGGCCCATATTCTCTTTTATTTGTTTAGGATTCCTTAATTGGTATCACACTTCAAATTTTATTATGGTTTTTTTGGTGGCTTTTTGAAATAAAAGAACTTTACCTACGTTTCTAGTCACCAATATAAACTAGAAAACTAAAAATCATATGTTTAAAAATATGACGAATCCACTAAAACTTTTTTTGACATCAACTTTGTCGTATCTATATATAGATTTTCCGGATGGTTGTGTAAATTTTTTCTTTTCACAGTGTTGCCGGTTGTATAAATAACCGCTTTGCACTTAAGCTTGTTCTGATGCACGCATCGCCATCTTGTCCGGCCGCCATCTTGTATGTGAATCGTATACTCGAATTTGTCCAAGATTAGTCTAGGGTACTTTCGACCTTTCGATATGTAAATTGTGGCAAATTCTAAAAAAAGGTAGAATGCAGTTTTCACAATTTTGAGCCGCTATAGGTATAGTTTTTGCAAAGTCACCTGAATAACTCCTAATACGGGGTTCTATCGATTTCATGAAATTTTGCATCAATCTGCCCTTCAAAACTTATTCAAATTCATATAAAATCTTCCTGGTATAATTTCAACTATACCGACAGAAAAGAGCCGCAACTCTTTGCGGTCCGACAACAAAGTATTTGTTTTCCGACGGACCGAGCCCAGGTGGACAGACGGCACCTGATTGGCAGATTTTTTTGAGATGCGCTTTTAATTGCTTTCGGGTGTGCTTTTCGGGACCCCTTTAGTCGGCAGTATGCAGCAGAGTTAGAACATAAATCAGTGTCTTGCCTGTAGGTGTAGGAATAGAAAGTTTTATTATCTATTTTTATTTCGTTAGTTTACGCCATAATTAAATGAAATAATTTTCATGAGTATATCTACCGCCGCCCATGTCACTTTTTATAAATTATATGCCGATGGTCGGCTTTTATCTTTGTTCAACTGACTTTGCAAAAACTATACCCCCATTGTTTATACACACATATAAAAAATAAAAATATAATATGCTAATAATGTAAATACTTATTCTATAAAGAAATTACCTAAATTCAGCGAAATCAGGTGGGTTCAGATAGAGTCCCTGTATATTGACATATTTGGATATATTAATATAATATATCCAAATATGTCAACATACAGGGACTCTATGTTCACGATGATGAAATTGCAATTTAATTTAAATTTTACTGCTTGTATGTGAGGCAATTCGTCTATCCTTCTTTAAAATGTCGAATGTACACTTTGTCTTTAACATTATCGGGTTTATTTACGTTTAATATAGAGTACAACTTTTCAGAGTTTAAAAAGTATTTTTTGTCATCATCGTTCAACCTCAAAAACGGTTTTTTCAATAAAATACACACTGCATCGTACACAGGGAACATTTAGCAAAATAATTAAAATAAAAACAGAATCAGAACCGAATGTAAACAATACGCTGACACACAGATTATCAAGTAACCCAGGCGACCTAACCGAGCAGTTTACTGTGACCGGACACTATTTTAATAATGGAATCACCAATAGACCTCTTATTACAAGTCTATGGGTCTATAGTTTTTGCAAAGTCACCTGAAATGCTCCTAATACGGGGTTCTATCAATTTCGTGAAATTTTGCTTCATTCTGCCCTTCAAAAGTTATCCAAATTCATATAAAATCTTCCTGGTATAAATTCAACCCTACCGACTGAGAAAAGGCGTGGATCTTTGCGGTCCGAGCACAAAGTATTTGTTTTCTGACCGACCCAGCCCAGGTGGATGCACGACACCTGATTGGCAGATTTTTTTGAAATGTGCTTTTAATTGCTTTCAGGTGTTCTTTGCGGGACCCCTTTAGTCGGCTGTATGCAGAGTTAGAAAATAAATCAGTGTCGTTTCTGTAGGTATAGTAAAGTTTTATTATCTATTTTTATTTCTTTAGTTTACGCCATAATTAAATTAAATAATTTTCATGAGTATATCTACCGCCGCCCATGTCACTTTCTTTAAAAGATATGCCGATGGTCGGCTTTAACCTTTGTTCAACTGACTTTGCAAAAACTATACCACCTGAATCTGACCTGCGAAAGCATGAGACGTTGTCATGAAAACCAACGGATGCCTTCACTCCGCGGTATATCAAGTAGACACATGCAAACGAAAAACAAAAGTCGCTTTAACATGCTTGTATGTACGCTGGGTCCGCATTCTCTCGATAAGTTTTGTTGCCTGCTAATTGCAAGAGAGTGCAGAATCCACGGCGGGGAACGCCCACGGTTTTTTATCGGTTAAAACCTGGTTTTCACCTACGACTTTCTCGTACGTGCCCGCGCACGCGTCACATGGCTGTCCAACCAATAGACCAGTATTTCATATTGAGATCATGTGACGCGTGAGTGGGTGTAATAGGTAATAAGGTAACTAACCGCCCGTTTAGGTAACCAGGTGTTTGTTTTCAATTTGAGTTGGAGGGCCTGTGTGACGTCATAAATCCAAAAGGGTGGCTTTTTCATGTATTTTCACAAACTTTGGCTAATAACTTTTACTACATTAGTTTAACAAAAAAAACTATAAATACATTTTTTGTTTGCAATAGAACACCAATTAGGATTAAAATGGTGTCCCGAGATAAGAATAGCACCAAGGTAACCCCTTGGCCTGTTGTACGAGGCGACTAAAGGGGCCTCGACCCCTGGGTAAATGGGTCGTCTGGTAACGGACGAGGTTTGACCAGCATGTAAAAAAAAATTAAAACTGGTAACCTTTTGGATCACACCAGATAACATCTATGAATGGATTTGGTGACCTGGCCATTCAGGGAATCACCAGATGGGACAGGATATAATATACAGTGCCTATTTGGAGCGGTAGTGCGGGCACATTGTGGCTCTATGTACCCTGTATGTCAAAAAGTTTATGACCCATCAGTCATCTAAGGCTACAACAATGGCATTATGTGGTATATCATGATGACTAGGTTTCTTGCCTACAATATAATTTAAAGTGTACTAGGTTCTATTTGCTAGATAGTATTTAAATTATTATCTGAGTCGAACACAGTAGGTACGTAGTGCACAACGGGCCCAGAAAAGCGTGCCAGGTTAGAATCTAACCGTTAGATCCTTTAAGGGTGCTAACCGCCACTACCGAACATTCATTCAAGATTAGTGTAAAAATATATCCGACCTAAAAAGTTTTAAAAATAGTAATGACGTCTGTAATCCAACATTGGTTGCTAGAATCATGTATACCAACGCCATTATGGAATTTACTAGATAGTTTGTTATTTTAATAGAAATAAAGCAGGAAATAAGTTTTTTTTAGTATAAGTATATTACATAAAAACCTACAAACGAATTTCATTACATTAAACTAATAACGCTAAAGTGGAACATTACAATTCTGAAGACAAGCTTGGCAAGCAATCATGGAGTGTTCATTGCACAGATAAGCAGAACATAGAAAACATATTTTTTTTGTTTTTCTGTTTTTACGGCGAGGGCACAGTGAGCACATACCGGTTGCGTTCTGACTTGTTCTTCCATGAAATATCATAATTAAGCCTTAAAAAAATTCTATACGTGACTAGTGGGTCAATGAGGTAACTGGCTAGACCTTTAGCCCGCACCAGTATCACTTTGGAACCCCCGACCGGTTATTTTTTTTATCCGGTCTTTTTGACCCTTAGAATGGCCTACCGACTGAAGGAGTATGTAACAAAGTCCACATTCACGAGATATCCAACCTTATCCGGCCTGGTTACCGCACAGAAGACCACGGTTCGGTCCGCTTTAGTCAATATGTTATGGGTTACCGGCGTGAATGAAGGGGTAGGACAATATTACATTTTACACTTCCGAGGAATCCTATAAATGTCTGCCGCACCCGACCTCGGCAACCGACGGTGATCGAACCCGTCACTGTAGCAAGCGAGATTCCTTAACTCACTTGTGTTCAATGCGCGAACGCACCGAGCCACCAAGGCTACACTCTTCTTGTCCTTGAAAAAATTACTTTGAAGAGGACAAAAGTTGTGCTAAGCCTGACCTAGTATTCTACTTTGAGGTTCCCGATTGCCGTGGGCATTTTTAAGACAACATAGCTTGTAAAACAGTGTTAATCTTGACCTGAAAAACTTCTTGAAATTTAAGAACTTTTTTGGTTTGCTGCGTAGGTTAAAGTTACTTATTTTTGACCTGAATTAATTCCTTTAAGGCAGGGCTGTTTTTGGTTAAGTTACAGGTTGAAAATTATTCTTTTTAACAACTAAGTACGACCTAAAACGCATTGTTGAACTATATAAGAAAATCTTCCAGTTTATTTTACCAGATGGAAATTTCGGCGTGGCCTAAATTATAACTTGCACTTTATTTTCTCCTAATCATAAAAACATATGAGTGGTTGAAAAACAAGAAACCTAAAACACAGCCCTGCCAGAGAGTAGTGGTGGGAGACTATGCTGTGTGGGAATGTTGACATATTTTGCTTAGCTAACGTTGGTTAGTTTCGTTAGTTTTTCGCAGATTACTTTCAGATGATGTCACAACACCACGACCATTTTAGCTAGAGGATGACAAAACCTTGAACCACTGTTGATATTTTTAAGATTGTTTCGTGTTTTACGTTGTATCTGTGTTTATTTTTTTACCAAAATGTAAAAAAACACTTAAAACAAACTACCAAAATGTTTACCATTAATTATTTTTGAATATTCAGTCAATTTTATAGGATAACACGTTGTTAATATAATATTTTCTCGATTTTAATTTGCCGCCAAACTTCTATGATATCGATTTGTATAAGAGGAAGAGAGGGAAACAGTTGGAGAAAAGCAAGAGTGGCGCATGCGCAGCTGAAAAAATGGGATTCCAAATTGCATAATTTATTCAACATTGTTGATTCTAGGTTAAAAATAAGAATAAATGTGTTTTAATTAGAAGAAATTTTGAGACTTGAGCGTTTGTGGGCTAAAATAACGGTAAAAGCAACCTCTAAGACGATGTTCGCGGAAAAAAGATAGACGCCATGTTTTTTGTTTTTTTTTGATAATTTTTTATTTTGTTTTTGTTAAAATTACCAAAAATAAAATAAAAAAATTATAATAATCTTAAACCAATTTAACTGAATTGTTTTATGACCAAACATCAAGATTTCGTCATAAATTTAAAGAATACTGTTTTTGTAAAACACAATTCAAGGGGTGAGTGAATTTTTTGGAGGTAAAAGTCTTCTTCTACGAAAATATTTTATTTTCATAAGGTTTATAAAATAGCTTGTTTAAAAAAGGCTAGCTGTAAAATAAGTAGTAAACGATGATGAAATTATTGATTTTGCAAAAATTTGCATTTTATATTCTTATTGACTGATGAGGGCCCACAAAAAAATTTTTGCCCCGGGGCCCCAGATATGTACTGTGCAATAATCTGGCTTATGTTTTTCACTCAAAAGGCGTGTCCGTTTCTGAAAATTGTGCATGTTGATGTCCTCAGATCAAAATCTTACGGTTCGGCATTATCAAATGCGAAAGCATCTAGCTCAAACCATTTATTTTTTATTCAGTGTAGACCAGGGTTGCCAGATTTTTCAAATTAAAAAGCGGGACAAATTAAGTAAATGCGTAAACACAAAAATTGGAAATAGATACTAAAAATTTACATCGATTTTAATATAAAGTTAGTGTAGGAATCTTTAGGAACCAAATGGTGTGTTTATTTATTTACGTTTCCTATTTAAATTTAGTGAGTTTTTTTTAGTTGAAGAGGTGAAAAACTTTTAAATTAAGTTGTGTTTCAAACTTTCATTGTCTTTATTATATTCTTTCGAAAATAAACAAATATGAACGAACACATAAGATAAGTATGTATAGATAAGAAATATCCGCCCTAAAATGAGAAAGTAACTTAAACGAAAAAGTAAAACATTCCTCTTCGATTGTTTGTTGAAGTGTAAACTTCTTAAGCAGCGTTTAGCATTTTTTGTGGGTACTGAATTGAACTGAGCCGTCACGCTCGGCTATGTAACGCTCATTCGGGTGAAGTCGGCTCGAGTCGACTAACTGTGAGAGGAACAGTCAGCAGAGCGATATGATGATGTAGATGAAGGCCACTCAGAGCAAAATTGACCAGAGTAATTTAAACCCAATTATAATTATGTAAATGTTCCCAACAAACAATTAAAGTTGTAACGACGAAACCCCAACTAGAAAGAATTTCTTAAAAGTAACCGCAACGTACTCCCGCTACGTCTCAGTATACCATACAGCGACGTTATAATTCCCTAAGTGGGGAACCAATTTCTGGTTATAACTACTTGGCCAAGTGTTTAAAGTCACTGTAGTAACAACTACACTACTACGTCGTAGCCAGGTATCTACTACGTCGTAGAGGCTGTTTTTTTTTCCGTAATGGCATAAAAGTTGCGATGTAGTTGCAAATAATATAATCGTTTCTTTGTGGTAGAATTGTTACACAATATGGTGGACACAACAGTAAACAGACTCGCTTAGTTTTTTTGTTTGGTTATGGTTATAATATGAACTATGTTATCCAAAAGTGTGAGAATTTACGAGCAGTGGATCAAAATTCGAGTGCGACGCAAAGTTTTTTGTATAACATTCATTATATATATTGCAAAAAACCGGTGCGCCCGTAAAATTGAGCCGTTTTCTGGTAGCTGATGGAATTTTTGTGTTGTGATTTTGGAGGTTATGTTTTCATAATCGACAGTTAACTCCAACAAATGGTGCTTAAGAAGAGCATTTTTGGTAAGCTTCAACTAATTTGTTTATAAAATAGTATGGCTCTTTAATATGAGCTCATAAAACGACAACAAAAATATTAAATTTTATTTCTTACATAAAAACATGGCGTCCCAAACTATATTCCCTGATAGTCGAAAAGGTTACTTGAAAGTAGTTGCGGCTTTAAAGTTGATCCAAAAAGTTATTTTGTCTACATTGTTACATCAGATGTTACTATGATGACACAAACTTTTGTGGTAAAAATTAAAGTTATAATGTAGTTGTCGGATACACTTGTTTGGGACTCCAATGAAGCTTAACTTTCTAGTGGTAATTAAGTAGGATATAAAAGTCAGGGCGACTACGAAATAACGACTAAAAAGAAAGTAAAACTTTAGCAATGTCCTATTGTGGTAGAGAAGACTATCAGAATCGACTATCAAGAAACAATCCTATGAAGTAGTTTAGAGGGTCGTTTTTACGAAACATCTACTATTTCCTGATACTAAATAGTAGTTAGAACTAAAAAGTAACAAATTTTGGTTGGGATCACCACATTTCTACTATAAGAAAGTAGCAAAGCCTTTAGAACATGTAGCCGCTACTATAAATGTTAGTTGGGTTATTACTTTGTATATTACTTTGCCAATATACAACGGAAAAAATCTTGTAATTCGTATTATTAATTTCGCCTTGTTGAAGTTTACACTTCTGCCGTGTGGTCTTAAGCACACACAATTTTTTTTTAAATAAAATTTATAAGTTATATATAAGAAGATACAGACAGGTAAAAAATAGGACAGAAATGAAAAAAAAAGCGGGAAAATTGGGACAATTCGCATAAAAAGCGGGACTCTCATAGGATTTTAAAAAAACGGGACCGAGCTACAAAAAGCGGGACTGTCCCTTCTACGGCGGGACGTCTGGCAACCCTGGTGTAGACTTGGACGTCTTTATTTAGTAGTTAAATTACAACGGTATGTAATTAACATGATTATTCAGCAGTATTACTTAAATTAAACGTTTTAAATGAAACGAAAAAAATCATCAGCAAAAAAAAACATACCCGCTAAAGAGACCCAAAAAAAGCAAATTAACAAACAGTCAAACCAACAGATTTTCACAACACCGAGAAACATAAAATAAAAATCACCCTGTTTCCCTTTTTTTTTTTAAATTCCTTATTGTTATCAAAACATTTTCAGACAAACTCACAAACTCGTACATCTTATTCACGTGAAACATAGCTTAATTAATTAAGCAGCTGTTTTTCTCTAATGGAGGCTTTTAAACCTAAGTTTAAATCGGGAGTTTATATAGCGGTGATTAGACAGATGGCGCTGACGGTGAAATCAACACTTCTGGCAGTGGTCTGGCAACCAGCATAGCTTAAACTATTGATCGCCTTGCGTCACAGATTGTTGACGTGACCTGACAGTCAAAAAAATTTAATGGCATCCTAAAGGGAGTGTTTTGTTACTTTTGGTTGTTATTTTTGTGAAATTTCATAAAAAACTTAGTTGTTCGTGTTTGTTATTTATCGGTAAACAAAGAAAAATTCATAAGGCTTCATAATGGATGATTTTTGGTCTAAAAAAGATGTACTTTACAATGCAGGTAAGCCTAGTATGTAGCAATTTGGTTTTGAAATGACATGGCATCCGAATTATACAATTAAACAAATAAGTAATTATTGAAATTTTGCTGTAAGGTTACCTAGTCCTTGTTGTCAATCTTCCAAGTCCTAATTTTTTGCATAAATTTATTCTTAATTTATACTGGGTGTACTAGATTATGTTAGCATTATTGCTAACATCACTATTAATTGGAGGTAGGTGTTTTTTAAGGAAAACCCTGTATATTTTTACACAAGATGATAGCAAATAATTTTGTAAACAGAAAGGTTCATATGCACCACTGGTCTAAGCTTGTAGCCCCAATAAAAGTGAAGTTCGCAATATAGTGCACACTTAATCTGCGACATCCTACAAAAGTAACTTTTTTTTTCTCCAAGTTGTTATATTCAATTATTTTTAGCTACTTTTTTATAAATATTTAATTACTTTGTAAGTACCTTTTGTAATAAAAATATAGTCCACTTAATTAACTAATAACTACTAGTAATTATGTAGTTATATGCTTTACAACTAAATCTGCCCAACTCTTTAGTGATCCCTATTACTGTTACTTTGATAAGATAAAGAGAAACACTTAAGACTAAAATAAGTTTAAGATTTAAAACTATCCTGCCTAAAAACTGGTTCACAATTCTGGAAAAACCTCGGGAAAAATCAATACAATCTTATCTTGTTAGTAGGTACTATATGTTTGGTTTATGATTCTTCACAATTCACAAAAGTAACAGATTTAAAAGATATGTTTCACAAACATAAAATTTCTATTAAATCTTGTAAATTATCATGATTTTGGCACATGAGAATTGATGGAAGTTTTTATGGAACTATTCATATTTTGTGTAAGACACATAATAAGTGGGTCAAATTTTCCTAAAAAAATCTTCTATAATATTTAAATACTTTTCACAGGGGCATTTTTACTAATTACAACTTTTTTATTTTCAGAAAAGGATGAAATGAACCTTGACTATGAAGCAGGTGATGCCAATGAGATTATCTTAAGGAATCAGCTTTTGACAAATGGGAAGCAAAACAAAAGAGATCTAGATCTAAGTATTTTTACACATTTGAATTTAATTAATAACTTTAAAACTGTCTTCTCCACTTTTCAGTTATTCTGTTTTTTTAATAAATTATGTATTTAATTATTTCCTTTGTCTTTTTACCCAACCTTTTATAATAATATAGAAAAAAAAAAGGTTTTGTAAAAAGGACCAACTCAGACATAATTTTAACATAAAAAAAGTTAATTGTCTTGATTACAATGCGACTGAAAAATAAAAAGATTTCAAAAGGACAAAAAATCGCAATAATTTTTACTGGCCCTTTTGAACTCTTTTATTTTTCGGGCGTATTACATATTGGTCCTTTTTGAATCAATCCCGCCCGACCGAAATTTCCGCATCCAGCGCCATCTCTTCGCACAGAGCGGAACTACTGTCAACTAAAATTTTTTCGGCCGTGATCAATATAACGAGAAAACTTAGTTCCAGACTTTAGCATTGCAGTTGGGCTTCTGGTAGCCACGCAGACCGAACCGCAGCTTTTTTTTTTGTGACGTGAAATGTAGATCCCCACTAAAACAAGCCTAAAAAAACGGGTCTAGGACACCTAAAACTACCTACCTACCCTAACTTAACACAAAGAAACATGCTGGTCCCTTAAAAACCAAGTAGCTTGTAACAAAAACTGTAATGCCGAAACATATGACCGGCGCGCGCGACTTTCTATTGAATACCTACTTAGATTTTATTAACTGTTCTCATTTTGATTCTTAGGATAAAACAGAAGAAGCAAATACTTAAAATAAAAATAGGGCGCGCAAAATTTAAGACCCATCCACCAGTACATTCATAATGGACATAGACAAGAAAATAGTTACTTATTGCAATAAAGCCAGGCAGTAATAGTGCCGGGCACCATTTTGACAGTTTTCCTTCGAAAACTGGCAGTTGAGCTTTCAAAATTGACATACTAAAATCGAATTTATATATCCAGTCGTTTATTTTCCATTCATAATGGCGGTACTATTAATTCGGGCTCTTAAAATACCCAAAGGCTTTGAAAGAAGACAACTGAGCTTATAATGCGGAACTGTCAGAATAGTGCCCGGCACGATTACTATATATATTTATCGGTTTCACAACGTTCTACGTCTTCCGATACCCAATCTCCACTCGTTTCTGTTTGCCCATAATTCATCATCTAGGCCTCTTATTCTTATTTCACTGTCTATTCCTTCTCTCCAGCTTCTCCTTGGCCGTCCTCGTTTTGTTCGGCCAGTTTGTTTCCATTGTAGTATTTGTTTAGGTAGTCTTTCATCATTCATTCTTTGTACATGTTCGTACCACACCAGTTGTTTTGTTCTTATATCATCCACTAAAGTACGTTCACCCACTGTCATAATTTCTCTTATTCTTTGATTTGTAACTTTTTCTCTTTTTGATTTCCCTGCTGCTCTTCTCCAATAGTCCATCTCCGTAGCGGAAAGCATTTTTTCTGTTCTGTCCTTGATTGGCCATACTTCTGAGCCGTATGTAATAATACTTTTTACAATGGTGTTATATATAAGCTTTTTGTTATGTTTTGATATACTTTGGTCCCAAATTATTCCATTTAATAAAGTTATTGCTTTTCTTCCTTGTACGTTTCGATCTTTAATAGCTTTGTCGTGTGTTCCGTCAGCTGTAATTTTTAGACTTAAGTATTTATACTCATCACATGACTGAATTCGCTGCCCGGTATTTAAGATTAGATCCTGTTTCATTCCACCGATACACATATACTCTGTCTTATTGAGATTAACCTCTAGTCCCCACTTATTGTACTCTTCTATTAGTTTTCGAGTCATATATTCGAGGTCGTCATAATCCTGAGCCACTACTATCTGATCATCGGCGAAACATAAAGTATACAAGGTGGTTTCGACCAACGGAATTCCCATGTTTTGGCATTTTCTCTTCCATACTTTAAGGACTTGTTCCAAGTATATCTTGAAGAGCGTAGGCGAGATACAGCAACCTTGTTTAAGACCTTTATTTACTTGAAAGCCTTTGGTTAGTTTTGCTTTTATTTTAACTTTTGCCTTACTATTGCAATATAACTCTTTGATGGCCTTAATTAGTTGTACGCTTATGTTTGTGTTTTTCAACGCTTTCCAAAGTAGATTTAGTGGTATACTATCATATGCCTTCTGCAAATCGACGTAAAGCAGATGCAACTCTTGTCCGTATGCCATTTTCTTTTCAATAACTTGGGTTATACAAAAGAGATGATCTGAAGTCGATCTACCCGCCCTGAAACCAGCTTGTTCTTCTGCCTCCATGTCTTTATATTCGCTCTCTACTTTATTTCTTATTATTTTACCGTATATTCTGCTTAGCGTACTAGTCACAGATATACCTCTATAATTGTCACATATATCTTTCCTTCCTTTTTTGGCACGGCACGATTACTGCCTGGCTTTATTGCAATAAGCCCCTAATGTTTTTGGTTACATCGTTAAGTCTATTCTAGAATTTGGACCAGGATGTTTACGTCCATTCTTTAATTCAACATGTGTCTTTTTTTGATTGACATACCAAAGCCAAATTTAAAAATAAAGTCGGTAACTTTTATTTAATAAATACCGACACTAATAAATCCGGTTCTTAAATACACAAAGGCCGAATTTTGAAAGAAAGCAACTGCTTTTTATATGTAAATCTGTCACCATAGGGTCGATTTTAAAATAAGGTCAGGTTTTATTCCAATAAGTGTCTATATTATTTGGCATTAGATAAGTAAGTCTGGCAAAAATTTTTTGAACCAAAGCTATAATATAATGGGATAAACAAGTTCAGAATACACCAGTAATAATTTTATAATTTTCAGCTTTAAAAAAAAAATTTAATTAAAAAATTTAGTATTAAACGCTGCTTGAAATTATTAAATGAAAAAAACAAGTAAGCATCGCGTTTTTGAGTTAGAGGAAAAAACTTAATTTTGAAAATGGAAAACCTTCTATATATTTTTACCTTCCTAGCCCACGTCGCAACGGCTACAGAAGGTGTTATTTTCGTAGAATTTTTTTTTAATAACGGCGAAAATTTATTATTTGGGTGTATGAGTATGAGGCGTAATTTTGAAAGAAGACAACTGAGCTTATAATGCGGAACTGTCAGAATAGTGCCCGGCACGATTACTATATATATTTATCGGTTTCACAACGTTCTACGTCTTCCGATACCCAATCTCCACTCGTTTCTGTTTGCCCATAATTCATCATCTAGGCCTCTTATTCTTATTTCACTGTCTATTCCTTCTCTCCAGTTTCTCCTTTGCCGTCCTCGTTTTGTTCGGCCAGTTGGTTTCCATTGTAGTATTTGTTTAGGTAGTCTTTCATCATTCATTCTTTGTACATGTCCGTACCACACCAGTTGTTTTGTTCTTATATCATCCACTAAAGTACATTCACCCACTGTCATAATTTCTCTTATTCTTTGATTTGTAACTCTTTCTCTTTTTGATTTCCCTGCTGCTCTTCTCCAATAGTCCATCTTCGTAGCGGAAAGCATTTTTTCTGTTCTATCGTTGATTGGCCATACTTCTGAGCCGTATGTAATAATACTTTTTACAATGGTGTTATATATAAGCTTTTTGTTATGTTTTGATATACTTTGGTCCCAAATTATTCCATTTAATAAAGTTATTGCTTTTCTTCCTTGTAAGTTTCGATCTTTTATAGCTTTGTCTAGTGTTCCGTCAGCTGTAATTTTTAGACCTAAGTCTTAGCAATATCGTCGTGATGTCTGTGTGTGTGTGTCTGTTCGTAACACGATAGCTTCTAAACCGCTAAACTGATTTTCACAAAATTTGCAGGTAAAATAGTCCTCGACACTGCAACGAGCTGATTAAATTTTGGTTAAAATCCATTATTGCTCGACAATTAAATTTTTTTTAAAATGCTAACTTTTTAACCGAGCATTGCAACAATATGCGGTTTTCGAAATATAGTAAGTCACATTTTTCTCAATAGTTTGTGGTATAAGCAAAAACTTCGTGGGAGCCAGGGGCGTAACTACCGCCGTATCTGCCGTATCAATTATACGGGGCCCCTGGGAAACGGGGGCCCACAACGTGCGTAAGCAAAAAAAATTTTATTTCACAAATGACAAAAGTCGAAAAAAGCGATTGAGAAATCTTTCCCTTACTAAGGGCCCCCAATTTTTATATGGGGCCCCGCCAAGGCACGTTACGCCACTGGTGGGAGCTTTCGTTTCTGAGATATTTACAAAAAACTGTTTCCAAGGTTGATATATCAAAGAGTTCACTTTACGTGTGCTAAGGGGCTAGCTAGGAAGGTATCATGATGGATCCATTTATTTTTCTAATAGAACTTACAATTACAGTGAAACCTCTCCTTGCGGACACCTCTATTAAGCGGACACTCCCTTTGAGCGGACAAATTTTTTGGAACCAAGCTTTTCACTATTTCTTTACATGTAAAATTCACTCCTATAACCGGACACTCTAATAACCGGACGCGGACAATTTTTTTTGGTAAAAAAATTTTGAAACCTCCTTTAACCGGACACGAACCTCTGACAACGGGACGGAGTGCTGCACGACATGGGCATAAACATTATGTCGTATGCTGGCAACAACGCACTCTGCAGTCGGGGAATTACCTCTTTCCGTTTTAATGCGGAGACTTAATACTTCTGTCGTATTTACAACATATTTTATTCGGCGGGGGCGGGACTGCTGTGTTTTATTTTTATTGTTCAATTGGGTAGTAATAGATCTCTTTGACATAGTGCCTAGTAAAACACTTCTTAGTTTACGTGAACAAATTAAATTAACGTTTCGGAGAAGGAACATCTATCGAAAGATCGTTGAAAAATTTAATATCGGAAAAACTCAAGCAGCGGAAATTGTTAATAAATATATATTACAATTTCGCAGTTCCCTCTCATAAGCGGACACCTCCAATAAGCGGACAAAATCGACGGAACCGTGAGTGTCCGCTTATGGGAGGTTTCACTGTAATTGTAAATAAAATCATTTCGCCTAATAAATTATATTTATATTATAATTTTTAAATATGCACGGTTAATAACAAAAAAAATAATGAAGCCACTCCTCTGCAGTGCTCTGGAAAACTATGATAACGTATTCTGCCAAATATTGTTGTAGATCGTAGAAAATAAATTTAACTGATGAAAGTGGAACGGAGAGTTATTAATTTTAAAAAATTATCTAAAACCACGTAGATCGGTTTTAAAGCCGTTTTTATAATAATAAATTAAATAGAGTTACCAATGATAGATATTTTATTTGTATAACCCTGTACATTTTTCGACAATGAAGACAATCTAAAAACAGTTTATTAATAATTAGAATCTCAAATATACAAATAATAAAAAATATTGTAACACAAATAGAAAAAAGTCGAAACTTATTAAAACAACCAACACCAAAGTAACAATAGTAAAATTACAAAACATAAAAATAATAATTTAAAATAAGTATATAAATGATATAATAACAAAAAATGCTAATAACATAAATATGTATCTATATATAAAGGCTCTAAAACTTAAAAACAAAAAACACCAACACCAAAATAGAATAAAAGGCACAATGGTAAAATCTAAAATGAAAGCAAAAATCATAGTGATGGCACTCTGGGAGTAAAAAAAAGTAAAAACATTTTTGCCTCCTTATAACACTCACTACAAAGGTATAAATAAAAACTGTTCGTATAAAAATATTTTTAAAAATAAAACACTGTATAGGTAATAAAAATTTGATACAATTGTGCCAATAAAATAAATGTAGCACCACAAAAAAAATGGTATAGTAGCACCATGAGGTAGAAATACATGAGTTCTAATTTTTTTCTTCTTTGGTACATTAAAATTGAGCTTTTCAAAATGTTCAAAAACATTAATAATTTTGTTTAGTAAATAACTGACAACTTTCAACTATGTGGTCGATATGAAGAAAGTGACATTTTTTAGAAACGCTTATAAAAGATAATTGTTTTGCGGTTTTTACTTTACTCTGTTTAGAAGTTTTAAAAACTGAGTAATTTGATTTTTTAACCTAGATAAAATGTCACAAAATATATATTATGTCAAACTATTTAGATTGCTGTCTGGTTATTAACATATTATATAAAATTAATTGTAAATTTGTACTTAAAAGATGGGTAAATGAGGCTGTTTGCTGCACGGTAAAAAAAATTGGCTTAGATCAAAGCAAATTGCTTTGAAGTAAGATAATTTGTGCTTTCCTATTCACTAGGAGAATATTTTCTTGATATAGCTCAAAAAATGTCTTGCCTTTTATTTTAATGTGAAACAAAAATTGTTTTATTATAAGTTGAAACTGAAATAATCTAAGGGCACCATTTTCTCTGGACGCAAAATATTACTTACATGAAGACAATTTGCTATGTTACAAAAGGGAGTATACTGAATCAAAACAATTAAAGAAGAAAAATAAAGTCTCATTTCAAGATTCAACGCTGCGTTGAACCAAAAATAAATATTTTAAGTCAAAACAAATTGTTTTAAAGTAAAACAATTTATTCAAGAAAAGTTTTTTTTGTAGACAAAATTTTTTACCGTGTGTGTTTTGAATGACAATAATGGTGAGGATAAAATTATTATATCCTATTAAATGTTATGGTACTACATATTAGAAGTACTACTTCATTACAGTAAAGGGTATATTACCACGACGAGGTCGAGATATAGGTTCCTGTGTATATCAATATCTTCTTCTGTATATGGAAATCTATTTAAAAATAAACGAGAAAGTCTCTATTTTAAACAAATATTCTTGAAAATAATTTTTTTCTGCTTGAAATTTTAAGTTTACCGCATTTACTAGACAAAACCATATGGCTAGCATGCTATCGTCAGTCTACCTTCCCCTTGCCTCTCAATGTGATGGTAGGCCTTGTTTTCTCGTAGGTAACGCCTGAGACCCGAACGGTGCCGCGACACGTGCGCAACATTGCCAAGTTTTCTTCAAAGTATAAGTATATGGTAAAATCGCGCGCTATCTACTCGAATTTTTAAATGAATACTCTGTATGTTGTATTTAGTTTCTAATTGGTGTGTGTAGAACTGCTTTTAGGTGTCTTTTGGGCCCTCTCAATAATGATTGACTTGTGGATAAGCGCCTTAAAATCTAATTGAGCAAGTGGAGGATGATTATGTTCGTTTTTTAACTTGGCATGTCCCATTTTTTCTGTGGTATAAACGGCAGCACTGCATTTAGTTTTGTTCTGACTCGAGCAACGCCATCTTGTCCGGTAACCGTCTTTTATATGGAAAGTATACTCGAAGTTTTCCAGAATTATTTTGTGGTATTTTCGTCCGTGACATATATAGACTGTTCCTAAAAGTAGGTTGAGTTAGATAAGAGGAATAATTAAATCATAAAAATGTTTTGTTCGTTTATCCACGACCACAATGTAACATAACTCTTACACTGACCTGTGTGTAATGTTTGCCACTGGGTTATGAAAGTTATTATCAACAGAAACAGATTTTTATATTTTTTTTAGCTTCACAAGTTGAAAGTAATATACACGGTGTTTCACTTTTTGGGTATTTAGAATGCCAATTTTTAGAAACGCTCGGACACGTCGATTTTGTTTGCGAGGGGGGCACTTTTTGGCTATCTTGAAATTTTTGTAGCACGAACTCCCTTCGATAGTGATACCTTTTTTAAACACGTTTTTTTATTTTTAAATCATCTTAATATGTTTGCATGCATTTCTTTTTAATTTATATAAAATATGGTAAACCCTGTGCAATGCACTCCGAATCGACAATGCACAACGCCTGACTGGCCCGCTGTCTGCCGTTAAAACGGAGAGTACGTGGGGGATGGAAGGTGTGCCACTTATCGGCTGGTGCCGTCGAACCGAGAGAGATTTCTACTAGTGGCCTATATGAGCGACAGAGTTGGACAATTTTTACATTGTATAATGAAAATAATCAACTTAAATTTATGCCAGGCACGCCAGCCAGTAAGTGTGCAGTAAGTCGTCTTGTTCTTGTTCGTGGAGCATGTATGCTAATTTACGCCCTCTAAATTACGCAATAAAAAAGTTATCCGTATGCTCTGTATATTGTTCTATTTTTTAAGTGAAAATTAATAAAATTAGTGTCTTAAAAATATCTTTTAGTGGTTTTTGGCTAAAGAACAAACTAAAAATTAAAGATTTAGGTCGGTCACTACCTGATTTAATAATTGAAAAACAAACGTGGAAGTGGACAACAATCGCGTTGTCTTAAATTTAATAAAACTATTTGTGATAAAAATAATGTTTATTTTTGTAACTTTTTTGTAAATACCTATACTGGGTTAGTTTCTTTAAAAAACTAGGGTTAGAAACCTTAAAAATAGTAAAAATATAATACAAAACTATATGATCTAGGTTTTGCGCCACTAAAAAAATTGATCGAGGCATGTTTTTTAACGAATTTTGGGCAAGAATTGGACGCAGCACCCCGAATTTTTTTTTCGAGTGGGTATCAAAATTCTGACACTACCATGTTGAATGGGCACGAGTCGCCCCTGCATTACATGTTCGATAGGTACCTACTCTAATAAGATTAATAATTGTATACAGCACAGGTCGTCCAATTGGATGTCCCGTGGACGTTCTGGACGAAGAATGTACGTCCATTGGACATTCTGTGGTATCTGGGGTAATTCTGCGATTCTTATTTTAAATTATTTGGCTACACCTAGAGATATAAACTTGTTGCCTTATGCAATCCTTCATTTTTCTGGTTGTCCCTTCCCAATGATTGTGTATATTGATGATTTTCACCATTTTTCCAGACGTGGCCAGTCTGGATCTGCACTTGGTTTTAAAGTAATACTTGCAGCGCCATCTTGTCACTGAACTTGTTTTTTGGTATATCTGATAATCGTTATTATCAACTATTATGATGGGATGCTTCTGACCGTGCACCACATAAATAAAACCTAAAATATTTGAAATTTATAAATGACATTAAAAGAAATAGTTTAAGCCAACCAAATGTAGGTGTTTCTCAAGATAATCTGTTGGGAGCACAATAAATGGTTCATAAAGTTTATTAATTTTATTACACAATTATTTCAAAATTAGAAAGCTTTCATTTAGCTTTTTAACATAGCTTAATTCTAATTTAATAAAATTAAAAATGCAAATAGAAAGCGCGCACTTTTACTAAAGATTTTAAGTAAAATTTGGCAATATTTCTTCTTCTCATAGAGCACCGTTCGGGTCCTATCACACCCGATACATGCAAAACGAATGCTGTGTTATCCCAACGATCCTTAACACACAGGATTGCCAATTAGCCCGAATCTTTGAGCGGTAGGCGGCGCCTTGCTTACGTCACTAGTGGACCTTTGCTCAGCGCGCTCCATTTAATACACACTGCAATCGTGAGTTGTTCCCGCTTTTTTCTTGCTTATTTGCAAACAAATTTTTTATTCGTGTAAGTAAATATAATTACTAATTTCATTCATTCAAAACAAATGATTTGATAAATCAAGAGTTTGCTCTGAGAGCTGAATTGGCGTACCAGACGATATGTTGGAGTTTCTTTTTTAAATAGTTGAAAGTTTTAGAATAGAAGTGGGATTTTTTCTAAAAGATTAATCAATTTAAATCATTAGATGTATAATGTATTGTTTTTGTTGCGGATATAATAAAATACACTTATATTATGTGTAAAGGTATCTATTTGATATTACAGATCTAAAACTAGAAGGCATTTTATCATACAACTTATACAAAATACAAATTTCTAAAGGGTTATTTACCTCCTAAATAGTCAACCACACCGTCAAATTAATGAAAAAATGCAAAAAAACGTCAAAAACACCTTAAAATCACACGAACTCTCAATACAAACAAAGCAACTGGTCCGCTGGTGATGTAAGCAGACAGTGTTCGTCTCGTTTGAGCGACGCTAACATAGAGTTAAATGGAAATAAGCAATCCTGTGTGTTTAGGATCGTTGGTGTTATCGAGCTTCACGGTGGATAGAATAGACCGGTGTTCGGATCTTATATATATATGTCGAATTTTCCACGTCACTGGTGGTCCAGCTGATTTTTGTAAACAAAATTTAGATCTGATATGAACAACGGAACAACTAATATTTTTTGAATTTTTTGAAAACTAAGGCCATTTTCCTACTGTTTTCTAGTACATCCTTATAAAATGTAATTTTCTAGACGCATTGTCGGTATTTTTTTTACCCGCTTTATTTTTTATTACACAAAACTTAAACTACAAGTCAAACTGAATGTGATCGTTTCGTATCAAAGGTGAACCGAGGACTATTGGGTAGTAAACAAAGAGGTAGGTCAGCGGATGATTTATGACATGAAACGAACACATTCTTTTCTTCGAATTTTAATTTTTGTGTAAAGAGAAATGAAGCGGGCTAAAAAAAATAACGACTGGTATGTCTGAAAAATATTATTTTATAAGAATATACTAAAAAACAGTAGGAAAATTGCCTTAGTTTACAAAAAAATCAAAAAATATTAGTTGTTCATATCATATCTAACTTTTGTTTCTAAAAATCAGCTGGACCACCAGTGACGTGAAAATTCGACATATATTTATAAGATCCGAGCACCGGTCTATTCTATCCACCTTGATCCAGCTTCAGCCTAAATGCGCTAAGGCAGTGCGTCGATTTGAAACCAGACGCAATTTCAAAGGGTGACACTGTAGGGGAGAGCGGGGCTGGTTGGTGCAGTTTTTATAAATTATTTTTTGGTTTTAGAGATAATAACCACTTTTAAAATTAAGTTGATTGCCTAAGTTACCAAATTTGTAATTTGCCAAGAAACAATTTTGAAAAGATCATCTGCTCTGCATCAAAAATAAATACTGATTGGACTACATATGAGCCAACCTGCCCCATAGAAGGGGAAGTTGGCTCACAGTAAGGGACAGTTTGCCTCAAATAAAAATTCACTCAGCTGCAGCCTACTAATTCGTTAATTATTACATAATAAGAAAATAAAGGGCGATCCATAATCATACTACACGCAGATCCATCCACCTCAGGAAATTAGGTTAAGAATTAAAAGAAAATAAATAAACAGGAGGTTAATCTCAATAAGATAGAGTATATGTGTATCGGTGAAATGAAACAGGATCTAATCTTAAATACCGGGCAGCGAATTCAGTCCTGTGATGAGTATAAATCCTTAGGTCTAAAAATTACAGCTGACGGAACACTAGACAAAGCTATAAAAGATCGAAACGTACAAGGAAGAAAAGCAATAACTTTATTAAATGGAATAATTTGGGATCAAAGTATATCAAAACATAACAAAAAGCTTATATATAATACCATTGTAAAAAGTATTATTACATACGGCTCAGAAGTATGGCCAATCAGGGATAGAACAGAAAAAATGCTTTCCGCTACGGAGATGGCCTATTGGAGAAGAGCAGCAGGAAAATCAAAAAGAGAGAGAGTTACAAATCAAAGAATAAGAGAAATTATGACGGTGGGTGAACGTACTTTAGTGGACGATATAAGAACAAAACAACTGGTGTGGTACGGACATGTACAAAGAATGAATGATGAAAGACTACCTAAACAAATAGTACAATGGAAACCAACCGGCCAAAGAAAACGAGGACGGCCAAGGAGAAGCTGGAGAGAAGGAATAGACAGTGAAATAAGAATAAGAGGCCTAGATGATGAATTATGGGCAAACAGAAACGAGTGAAGATTGGGTATCGGAAGACGTAGAACGTTGTGAAACCGATAAATATATAAATATATATATATATATATATATATATATATATATATATATATATATATATATATATATATATATATTTTAAAAGAAAATGCTTTCATAGAAATAAAAAAAATCCCTTGTAACAGGGACATTTTTTATGTGGAGGAATCCGGGATAGACACAAAAAAGGAATTTACGTTCTTCGAATATAAGCAGTTTGCTTTATGCAATGTCGAAGAGGGTGGACCGATCTTTCGAGATGGTTGTGGCTCCCTATCATATGCACCTCCTTTCCCGAGGTTACAAGTTTTGCTTTGCACCTGGTTTTAAAAAAGGAACACCGCCATCTTGTTTTATCGTAGTGTTTGTGATACACAAAGTAATCATTGTTGTCTACTATCAAAACTGGGTTCTTGACTCCAGATACTACATGGATATAATTTAGTTCTAAAAATGAAGTCAGTATTAATGTCGAAACCAGAAAACCCACAAAGCAAATCAATTTTAAATTAACGTAAACAAAAATAATAACGTCATTTTTTAATAGAAAACAACCTTATACCATGTAATATTTGTTTTATCAAATCTACGTCCTTAAAGATAACTTAAAAACAAGAAGGAATCAAGCTATAAAAATGTAATTTTTGCTGAAGTTTCTAGTGCCGTGTATATAACGTCTTTTATACCCTCGTTATTTTCAGGTGTCAAATTCACACTTGAAAAGTCCTCCACAATATGTTCAAAAACGCCACTAGATTAACACTTCTCAAACCTACTAACAAACTTTTTACGTATTATTTTCTCACGTTTTTTTATAAGTTTTTTAAGAAAAAAAAGGCATGAAAGCCTGTTCTAAAAGCCCTCTAGATAAAGACTTGTTAAAAGTTACTATTTTCTGCGTCTTTTTTTGGCACGTTTTTTTAATAACCTTTTTTTAACTTAAAAGTGACGCGAAAGGAAGCTCTAAAAGTTTACTAGTATAAGACTATAACATTTCAATACAATTTTAAAAGATGGCGCTCAAGGCAAGACAAAATCTCTATACATACATTATGTTTTCTTTAAAAGCTAAACAAGATTTTTTTAACAGTAAACACTTTCACACAATATTAATGTGTTTTTATCAGGTTAATAACTGATGTGTTGTGATCGTGAAGGATCAGGGATCAGTTCATTAACTGGTTTTTGGAGTTTAGAGACTAAAGCGCTCCTGGGTCCTGGGATTTCGTCGAAGTCGCTGCTTGTAGTGAAATCTCAAAAATAAATAAAAGCCACGCAAGTCGCATTTTAAAATTCAAATTCAAACCTAATGTGATTTTGACGTTGATAAAAATCTACTTAGAATTCACTTGGCAATAACGTAAAAACATTCCTGTTTTGATGAAATAACTGTCGTGTACAACAATAATTAAATAAATAAAATATACAATTATATTTTCAGGCAATATATAAAAGTTTAAGCAGACTATTTTTATTTATAAAAAAAATCATTTATCCAAATAAAGCTTTAAAAATTAAAGATAACAGACACTTATTGAAATAAAACCTGACCATATTTTAAAATCGACCCTATGGTGACAGATTTACATATAAAAAGCAGCTGATCTCCTTCAAAATTCGGCCTTTGTGTATTTAAAAACCGGATTTCTTAGTCTCGGTATTTATTAAATGAAAATTAGCGTCTGTATTATTAAATTTGACTTTGGTATGTCAATTTTGAGAGGTCAGCTGTTAGTTTTCTGTGTAAATGTGTCAAAATAAAGTCGATTCTAAAATAAAGTCAGGTTTTATTCCAAAAAGTCCCTAATGATTCGAGAAAGAACAAAAGCATTAGAATCCCTATCCATTGTCGTAAATGACAAAAACAAAATCGTCCAAGATCATAAACGAAAATGGTATAACAGTCCAGTGGCAAAAACGGAATTCTTAATAACCGGAGATTATACAAAAACGTCATTCATCAAAAGAAAACAAGAGCAAAATCGACGTTTAGTATAAATTCTGTTATCAAAACCGGACAAAGTCATAAAGGAACAAAATCGTAAAAAAGGGCCGGGCCTAGCATGAGCCATTCTCTCCTTTCTTTTTTTTTTTTTACGGGTATGCGCACTCGCAAGATCTCTATCACGCTCGAGAAGCGGCAAGTGCGCGGAAATGTTGGTGTGTGTTGGTTTTGAAACGGTTCAGGTTGTAACCTGCAGGGAAAACTGTCGCAGGGAGTTTATTCCATAGCGATGCTGTTCTCCAGAGATATGAATTCTGATATAATGAGGTTCTTGGTGCCTCTATTTTGACAATAAATTGATGGTTACCGTCTGTTTGACGTGTTCGCCTAGTAGGTGCTACTCACGGGGGGATCATACGTGCCAACTCTTCAGAACATTTTCCCTGATAATATCTGTAGAAGAGAGATAGATCGCCCACAGTTCTTCGATGTTCGAGACTATCCAAGCTACGGGTAAGTGCGGGGTCATTGATCAGCTTGATAGCTCGTTTTTGCACGGTGTTCAAAAGCATTAAGGTATGTTTGGGTGCCGCACCCCATATATGTGAGCAGTACTCCATAGTTGGTCGAATCTGGGCTTTGTAGAGTGTCAGCAGTTGGCTTGGTAGCACCCCAAGCTTTTGGGACGCCCTTTTAGCTATATCTGCCACGTGACTGTGCCAAGACATGTTGGTCTCGGCAGTGACTCCTAAGATGTTCAACTGGCTCTGCAATGCGACAGCACTTCCAGAT
Source organism: Aspidapion aeneum (assembly GCA_963576565.1). Classification (NCBI taxonomy): domain Eukaryota; kingdom Metazoa; phylum Arthropoda; class Insecta; order Coleoptera; family Brentidae; genus Aspidapion; species Aspidapion aeneum. The sequence goes on along the minus strand of OY755040.1, from coordinate 137,864,442 downwards.
AGCATGATGTTTGGCTCACCGGTGCTGGTCTTTTTGAAAACAGGGCTGCTTGGGTTTTCTGCGCGTTGAACTGTACAAGGTTTTTGTTGCCCCAGTCCTCTATTATCTCCAAGTCGTTATTTATCTGTGATATTTCAGTTAGTCTAAGGTAATGGAATTCACGTGCGGAGAGACATGTGGGTGGTATGACTGAGGAGACTACATTGCCATCATCTGCAAAGCAATAAAGTGGATTTATTTCTTTTCATGTATACTGCTTCTGTCTCTCTTCCTCTCATACAAATCGGTCTCATGGAAGTTTGGTGGCAAATTTAAATCGGGAACTAATAATAGTGTTGTTTTTGGATCCAAAAATACATAAAAAATAAAAATTTTTGTTTTTTTCTTTTAATTAGCTCCCCTGTCCTTCTTTTGAAAAACCGAAATCGAACTGAACCGAAACGAAATTGCAGTGAAGGACGGTTCAATTGCATAGCAATATGAGAACCGCTCTTTTTTAGATGAACTTCACAAGGTAGGCCCAACCCCTTTTTATGATTTTGTCCATTTTGATTTTGTCCGGTTTTGATAAAAGACGTTATATAGAACCTCGATTTTGCTCTTGTCTTGTTTTAAAGAATGACGTTTTTGATAATGTCCGGTTATTAATAATTCCGTTTTAAACATTTGTTTAAAATTTGTGTTCATTGAAGGCATGAGCCAATTGAGATATCGCCTTAAATTCACTAAAGTTCGGACGACTAGTTCCCTGACATCTCACTATAAAAGCCCTTTGTTTGACGCAATTGTCAAAGGTTTTTACAGTCCCTTCCGCATGATTATGCGATCCCATCACGTAAACCACTTTGCCGGTCGTAATTAGCTTCGATTTGCATCTGGTTCTGAAGTAGAACCCGCAACGCCATCTAGTTTTGTCAAGAGTTTTTAAGTACATTGAGTAGTCGTTGTTGTCTACTATTAGGATGGGATTTTTCTGGCCACGATCTACGTAGATAAAATCTAAAATTTAAATATTTTTTGTATTTAAAAATTGGCACCAGCACGAGATCAACGAGATGATGTAAAATTAAAAACAGCGTATAGCATTTTTAAATGGTTTTCTAGTTTTTCTTTTTTAATATACCCCTTCTTCCCTTACAGCTCACCCCAACCACCAGAATACAAATTTCAAAACCGCCTTTGGTACTGGTCGCCTGACTTTTCAAGTATGTATATTTATTATTTTTAAAATCAAACAAGTTTCGTGGCTAATCGGGTAAAAAGGAGTTTTTGTTTCTCTCATATTTTTCCGTGGGTAGCTTGAAAGCTTAACCTCACGGGGGTCCAAGATCTAATAAGTGTTGACAGTTAACTGTTTCGTCCTTATGGGACTCCTCAGAACACTGCTTGGTCAATGTGACACTCTTGCGAAGTTAATTAGATGGTTTTGTCTCTAATCATCTGTAAATAGGGAGAAAACTCTCGCAAGAAGCGCCATCTACCAAGATCGAAAACAAATAAAAAGAAATAAACTAATGCGTTACCTACGACAGCTCTTCTGCCTTTTTATTTATTTATTTATTTATTTTCAATTAGGGGTTAACAACAGATGATTACATCCACAAACGCAACCCTCGACATACTAAGAACAGTGGGAAAAAAATTAAACACTAATTACAAGCAAGAAAAAAGCAAAATCCTAAACACTAACTACAAGCTAAAAGAGAAAAAAGAAACATTTATGTTTGAGAAAGTCACATTATGTTATTACTTAAAAATATTGTTTTGATCCTAGCTTTAAAATTAGTGAGTGACATATCGAAGTATTCAATTGTATTACAATATTGATTATAACATTTCAACATTCTACAAAGGGGAGCATTTTGTCCAGAGTTAGTTCTTCAAAAAGGTATTTCAAACAGCTCACGGGTTCTTATATTCATATGGTTTTGTGGTCTAAACTGTATTTTCTGGTAAACCTCTGGACACGATGCCAGACCCTTCATTATTTTAAAAATCATCAAAAGATTGGACATTGTTCTACGATCCTTGAGTGAAATGATTTTGTATTGTTGCATAATGAACCTGTAGTCTCTATCAATTATAGGCATAGATAGGTGTTCTAGTTTTGTAGCCAATATATCTTAGAAATTTGTGTTGGACAGATTCTAATCTTTTTGCATAAACGTCATAACATGGGTCCCACACGACCGATGCAAAAGAGAGCTGACTATAGACATATGCGTAATAAACATTGAGAATAGGTCTAACATCAAGAAAATCATTACATACGCGTTTAATACATCCGAGCATTCGACTGGATTTGTTTAAAACATTATCAATGTGCGAGTTAAATTGCAGTTTGGAATCTAAAATCACCCCCAAGTCTCGCACCTCAGAGACGGACTTCAAGTTATGATTCCTTATAAAATACACATGCTTTATCGGATTTTTGTTTCTGATATAAGATATTGTAACCAAAGAAATTCAAGGAACCCTAGAAGACGCATCCCCATTATTTAATATGCAAATTCATTCATCATGCATGAAATCTCAGAAAATTTTGCCGAATCCTCGCAGGCAACACTGTAATAGGTATAAAAGAGAAATCGAGGAAAAAACCATGGGCGTGCAGATTTTGTTGAAAATAAAATAAATTATAGACATTTTCCTATAAAATTTTTGCACCCAAAATTATAAAATTTAAATAAGTGTAAAATATTACCGGTACAGCTTTGACAGCCATTCTATTTTTACAGAATTAATTTTTTTATCGATTTATAATATTAGAAATCAATAACTTATTTACAGCTGGTAATATCCGTAGTTTTGATTTTTATTATTTTTCCCTAGAGATAAGAAATCTACTTTATATTATTTTTTTCTGGATATAGAAAAGTGTTACTTTAATCCCTAAAATTTAAAACACAGGTAAAAGTGTTTCTTTTTATTTCAAATTGTCAAAGGTGTTTTTTTAGCTTTTTACTCTTTCACCTTGGTAATACATTGCTCTTAGTAAATTTTTTACAGTAAGTAGATTTGTTCTGTTAAAAAAAGTCAAAAACTCCGAATTATATACTCAGACCTTGAGATATTTATCAAAATTTTTGCATCAGGATTTAAAGAGTCTATTTGATCCCCTAGTGCATTTTCGACACTTTTGGGTGTTTTCGGTTTCTATGTTTATAATATTGATATGCGATGTTTACCATCATTATTCTCTTCAAATTAAAGCACACTAAGGTGTAGTCGTTTTTTCTTCAATCTTCTCTAGAAGTTCCCGAAACCACCCAAATGATAAAAATGGGACAGCCTATATTTATAATATAGATTTTTTGTTATATTTTATCAGCAAAACTCTTGCCTCGAAATAAAAAGCACTCATTGGTTTATTTTACCAAAATCCATTCATTAGTTTATTAAACTCTAGCAATTAGTTTTTTTAGAAAATATTTGGTATGAGTCTGTGTTTTTTACATTTGCAAATGTTAAAAAATATGACTTATTCAGTTTTATCAACAAAATACTTTTGATTTCCATAAAAAAATCTATTTAATTTTTATTTACCAAATAAAATAAAAATGAAAAAATATTATTTATAATTAAGTGATTATTATACAGGGTGTCCCATAACTTAGGCGCCGTAGTGCAGCAGGCGATAGAGGAGGTTATTTCCAAGAAAAAAGTTTATATAACATGGGGTCAACATTCATCTGTTTTTAAGATATAGGATTTTTAAAGAGGAGTGGGTGAAAACCGGTTATACAAAAAAAAAATCTGTGACAGCCAGCTGAATACTCAGCTAATTGTGATTAAAAAATGTGGTACTCCTTTTTTGATAATATTACAAGTGGAGAAGGTACGGGCTGTCAAAATAACCTCGAAAATGTATAAAAAATAATATTTTTTTTTTAATTAATTTTTGCTTTCTCTTTTAAAAAATATCAATAATATTTTATTATTATGTCTCGCTAGAGACTTGTTTTTATTAACAAAAAATATTTAAAAAACATTGCATTTAATATGGCATTCATAAAAGTTCATACCAAAAAAATAGTATTTTCTAAAAAAATTGACTGACTAACTTTTTTCAAATTAATTTTTTAAAATTAATTTCAATTTACTGCTTTTGTTCTAATACAAGACTACCCAATTTCATATTTTTACTGCGTTTTTTTAAAGTTATTATCACAAAAGTTAAAAAAATTGCCAACAACAAGTTTTTGATCAGACATGACCTCCTCTATCACTTGTTGGCCTATGGCCCCTAAGTTATGGGACACCCTATATATACAAACATTATTAAATTTGGCAAATATAAGAATTAAGAACAATATTTTAATCCATTTGACTCAAGGCTCTCTTTTAATTAATCACCAGGGACTATGCAGTAAGTAAGTGAAAAGGAAGTTAAAACTCTTTTTTTTTTCTGTGTAAAACTAGGTACTACCTTTTTTCTTCTTATAGTTATATTTGTTAATTCTAACTACTTTTTTACATCATTATATGATGATCGAACATCAAAAACAACCAGTGATAATATATTATGTATACTTTATAATAAAAAGAGATAATTGAATATTTAACTACCAACCACTAGTTCTTAATTTGAACTAGTCTTTAACACCTGACCTTGGGCAAGGCATTTCGTACAAGATAGTGCCTACTAGGTGCTAAACGAACATACTGAGGATCAACGTGGTCAGAACAAAGAATGCCCATTTTGACAGAATTTTCTCCTTATTAAGGCCAATAATCTCCCTCCAAAGCTCTCTCTTGTTTGGATCAGTGGGGAATCTAGTAAACTCATAAATTTGAATATTTTTAAAATGTTTAATAACTGTACAGTAGAATGACATAACATAACATTACAGAGTGAAAATGGTTGTTTACATAAGAAATATATTTTTTTATATATTATTGCCAGAATAAATTCAAAAACTTTTCCAAAAAAACCCAAACACTAGAGGTGGGAAAATAAGGGAATTTGCAACAATAAATAATGTTTCTTAAAACTTCTTTGTAAAATAAATCACTAATATTTTGTAAAAAAAGTTATAAACCACACCACTGTCTTACCAAATCGTAAACAATATGACGGTTTCTGGAAGAGATTCAAACTTACCGGTGAAATGATAAATCCAGCCACTACTCTTCACTTTTGTCACACTTCTTAGGCATTTTTAAAGTTATTTAATAAAAAAAATCTTAATTTTGTGATCAATATTGCAAAAAATCAACGAAAACGCACCTTTATTCGGATAACCTCTCAAAGGCAACAATAAATGATGCAAGGCTGACGTTTGGTCTACATGGTTGCCGCTATTAATTTTTTTTCTGAAAAATAGCGAACAAAAATCAGTTTTTTGCATTTTACGCGTCGTAGGGCAAAATTTAATGTATGAGAAATATTACCCATAGAATTCCCTACAATCGGTCTCCATAGTCTATAGGTCTACAACCACACGTTTAGAAGAAAATTTGAAAAAATTATGTTTTTTGCAATTTATGCAAAAACGGTAAGTCATAAAAAAAAACTTTATTGACATAAAATGATCAAGACACAATTCTCTACAATGCGACAATGACAATTTACAGCTCTACAACCATATGTGTTGAAGACAGAGGGTGCAGAAAATGCCCATTATGTACTTTTTTTCGTTTTACGCAAAAACCATAAGTCATAGAGCTGTGACTCACATAGGTGAATTGTAGAGAATGGCGTCCTGGAGATTTCTTGTCTATAATGTGTTTTTCTAGGACCTACCGTTTTTACATAAAATAAAATAATAATTTTTGCAAATTTGGCGCCCTATATGTTCTACACGTAGTTGTAAACCTGTGGCCCAAAAGGAAAGAATGTAGAAAATTGTGTCCTTTAACATTTTATGTTTATAAAGTTTCTTTCTACGACTAAAAAAAACACAATTTTTGACAACTTAGCTGCCATCTACCTTCTAAACATGTCGTTGTAGACCTATAGACTATGGACATTGATTGTGAAGACTCGTATTGGTAATATTTCTCTTAAATAAAATTCTTCTCTACGACTTACCGTTTTTGTGTAAAATGCAAAAAACTGATTTTTGTCAATTTTGGTGCTCTCTATCTTCTATACATGTAAGTCTAGAGCTATAACCTTTAAGAAAAATTGTAAAGGAATTTTTGAAGTGTAAACTTCTTTAGGCGCGTTTAGTAGTTTTTGTGGGTACTGAATTGAACTGAGCCGTCAGACTCGGCTATGTAACGCTCATTCGGGTGAAGTCGGCTCGAGTCGACTAACTGTAAGAGGAACATTCAGCGAGCAATATGATGATGCAGATGAAGGCCAGTATTATTAATTTCGCCTTGTTAAAGTTTACACTTCTGCCATGTGGTCTTAAGCACACACAATTTTTTTTGTCAACAAAGGTTTTCTCTGCGACGTTCCATTTTCGCGTAAAATCAAATCAAAACACTTTTTGAGTTTTCCAGAGTTGCCCAGGAGAGGGTTGTAGACTAATTTTTATATATATATTTATATATATATATATATATATATATATATATATATATATATATATATATATATATATATTTATATATATATATATATATTATATAAAGAAAAGGTTTTTTTAACTTTCGTGATCAAAACATTTAACTTAAATTAATTTGGACTAAAAGCAAGAGTTATTTTATACCCAAAACATTTGTAGTGAGAACAATAATTAATAGTTAAAAGTGCAGTTTAGTCATCTGGTTTTAATAACTTTTTAAATACCACCTAGGAAGACAAAACTAATAAACTATTTATGAACTCTAACCTCACACCAAAGAAATTTAATTAAACTTACTTTCAGTTGAACGTTTTTCACACTTAAATGGAGTCCCGTTTTTTTCAGAAAACCGAAAACCAAATCAATATTTTAAACTGCGCATTCGCTACCGTATTTTTTCTTCTCACGTAAAATATCTCCCTCTCAGCTGTGGTCGAGCATGTGTGAAGTTAGTAAGAGGAAGATAATTTTATGTGATCAGAAAAAGAGAGGTGCGCATGTGCAGTTTAAAAAAATGGTTTGCATTACAGGATATCGCCGCTAGTTATTTTGTGTTCCTGCAAAAAACAAGCTCAAGTTGGTTGACTGCACAAAAATTGCAATTTTGTGCTAATCGTTGTACGTTCTATAAAAATCGACAATCAACAATCTTCGAAAAAAACCAACTTTAGCTGATTATTTCTAATTTATACTTTCCTTTTAATTCAAAATAGATAAGGATTTAAACCGCCACATAGATCTATAACAACAGGGACTTAAAAGAAAATGTTTTATGATTTTTGTTAAGTTTAGGTACCTATGTAAACAAAAATTTACCGATTGATTATTGGATAACATATTCTAACTTAAAAAAAAACTTTTTTTCAAACATTTGTATACATATGTGCATATAGGTACACAGACAGACATGCATACATACATATCTAGAGGTTATACTTACAACCTAGAATTAAATTGTATAGAAAAACGTTAGTAATGATAAGATATCAAAAAAAAAATCAATGAAAACAATCCTTTTCTCACATAGGATGGTAAACATATTCTATTACAGATACATGTATAGCAATCCAAAACGTAAGCCGAATTCAAAAACAAAATATTTTTTTGATTTTTATTAGTTACCATTTTACTTATGTACCTACATCAAAATTACAAGTTATAAAAGTACTGGCAACATTGTTGCGAATTTGAAAGAAATCCCCAGTATAATACTTTTTGTGTCTGATGAAGTTTAGGATTTCTATACGGGGTCTACCTTTAGTTGAATGTTTTTGATTGTAACGCATTTCCCCAAATTAAGAGACATATCTTTTGTCTGACAATAAACCTCCAACCGATCCAAATCCTCTTGAACCCTCAAACAGTCCTCTTGACTAAGAATTTTTTGGTATCCCTTTACATCATCGGGGTACAGTGTGTCCCATTTTCGATGGGATTAAATGGGAAACTCGGTTATTATTAAAGATATTGATTTTCTGATTGCACCTTACCGTGCTTTTTTTTTTGAGCCCTTAAAAATGGCGTATTCAGATTTTTGCTATACCCCGTAGTTTCGCTTATACAGGGAGTTTTTGAAAAAAAATGTATTTCTAATAATCCCTTGTATTTCGCTTATTTTGCGAGATATTTTTATTCTGTAAAAACCTTTTCATGGCAACTTTTTTAGAAGAAAATAATGACGTTGTCAACTTTTTAAAATATTGTTTTGTTTTTGAGATATGATATTTATCATAAAAAAATTAAATACGGACCTGTTTTTTTTTATTACTATTTTGATTGGTTTCATGCTAGTATTATCATAAAATATTTAAAATTAAAAAAAAATTTGTTTTAAGGTAAAAAAAAATATTTAATATTTAAAAAAAAAAGCGGTCCGAACCTGGATATTTCCAACATAAATATAAATTAAAAATTGCTAGTTAAACAATTTTTAGTTTAACTGTTTTGATACTTAGCATATTAAAATGGTTTTACGTTAATTTAGAGATTTATTTGAAACAAAGTCTACGAAAAATAAAAAAAATTACTAATTTTTCTGATTACCATTATGTGTAAGACATGTGGCATTTTTGAGTAATTTTTCAACGCATTTTGCATAAAAATATTTCTGCCATTTAAATATTGGGATTTTGTTGCTTGAATGAAGCAGTCAAACATCACATTTTTCAAAATCTGGGTATGATCGATTTCTAGTCCGTTTACAATAATTGTAAGCCATTCACAAAAATAACACGTAAAATGACATTGTCAATTCCACGCTTTTGTTTCGTAAATTTCACGACCTGCTGTGCTACCATCAAATAATTAGTATGATATTATTTTTGTAACTTTTTAACGTTTTCTACTTTATTTATAAATCTTTTAATTATTATTTCAAAACAGATAAACTAAAAATCGTTCAACTAGTGTGTCTTGCAATTTTTAATTTATAATTACGTTGGAAATTTCCAGGTTCGGACTATAATTTTTTTTTCAAATATTAAATAGTTTTTTTTAACCCTTACTCAAAACAATATTAAAGTTTTATCATTTTAAGGTAATAATAGCATCGAACCAATCAAAATAGTAATAAAAAAAAACCAGGTCCGTATTTAATTTTTTTATGATAAATACATATCTCAAAAACTAAACAATATTTTAAAACATTGACAACGTCATTATTTTGCTCTAAAAAAGTTGCCATGAAAAGGTTTTTACAGAATAAAAATATCTTGCAAAATAAGCGAGATACAAGGAATTAATTAAAATGCAATTTTTTCAAAAACTCCCTGTATTAGCGAAACCACGGGGTATAGCAAAAATCTGATTACACCATTTTTAAGGGCTTCACAAAAGAGCACGGTAAGGTGCAATCAGAAAATCGATATCTTTAATAATAACCGAGTTTCCCATTTAATCCCATCGAAAATGGGACACGCTGTACACCAAAAATTAAAAATTTGCAATGCTTAAAACAGTCTTTTAGGCCAGATCAACGCTTATTGCGTTTTTACCTATTGTCAGACACGTGAGCGTCAGTCAACGGAATTTTAGCTGATTAGCTACGAAACTTCTTTGATTTTTTAAATTCACGGGTACTAAAATTCACGTTTGTTAGTATTATTTGGCTTAAAAATTCCGTTGACTGACGCTCACGTGTCTGATAGCGGGTAGAAACGCAATAAGAGTTGATCTGGCTTGAAAGGCAAAAGAGCTGTCGCACAGTGCGGACTCCTGTGGGCAATATTCGAAAAACTGAGGTTACATTTTAAAAGTTTTAATGTTGCAAAAGTATAGATAAATGTCCAGTTTATCTGTAATCATAACCTATTTTTTAGTCACACTTGAGAAAGTGAACAAAATAAATAGTAGTTAAAGTCGTTATTTTAAAACAGGTACAAAAAAATCGTATAAAATACCTATAAGAAAATTAATTTTACTGGTTCTGCATTTAAATATAAAAAAATTTTTCTTTAACTATTACAGTGATATATATTTACGCTATTTGTTTAAATAAAATTTTGTCAAATTGACGTCTCGCTTTTAAAATAATTTAATTAAAACTGTTATGCTTACAAAAAAAAATATTTTTGAAATTTTATTAAGGTCATAAAAAATTGCAAAGATTTGCAAGGTCTGGCATATATCCTAAATATTAGTCCAATGAATTAGCAAAAAGGTAGCATAAATATTTTTTGCTACTGGCTGCTACTAAGGGTGCTGTATTTTTTTAAATAATATATTTCAATCCTAATAATTTATAACACATTGGTTACCACCCCGGTTGAGAGGCCTCACATCATCTCCTGTTTAGGTTTGCCCTTAAAACCAGTCTTGCCGCCATTTGGACAAATATAAAATTGTGACAGCTCTCATCAACGTCAAAAATGGCGGCAGCAAGGTGTCAACAATGGCACTAAATCTGAAGAAGATATGAAGCTTATTATTCGGCGATGGCGAGTGGTTATAGGTGATAATAAATTTTAAAAAAATTCCCAAAATATTTATGGTACTAAGTCACCTTATACTACTGTGAGGAAAATGGAAAATTAAATATTTTAGAATCGCATATTGTATTGGCCGTTTTTTGTCAATGGGAACGCACAAAAACAATAATTTGAGGTAGTCAATAAAATTATAAAAATACTGCTATCACTCTTAAAATATATATGCCAAAAATTATTATTAAAGTGTTTGTGTGGGCGAATATTTAAAAAAAAATCATTTGGAGATCAAAAGTGCGCTTTTTATCACAAATTTTAGGGATAAAGTATCACTTTTTGGGGATAAAGTATCACTTTTTATCCCGTGGCCTCTCACGAGAATCTGAAGGTGTTAAATATTTTCAAAAAAATTCAACCCTTGTTGGGTTTAGAAGAAATAACCAAATTCTAAATAAGGCGTCATTAAATTTTTGTAAAGGTCTCAGTTTTAAATAGAAGCTATCGGGACAAAACAAAATTTATTTTCAAAACCGTTATTTCGAATGGTTAAATAAAGATATTATAACTGAGAAATTTTGTTATAAAACGGATTCAGAAAAATACCCGGACCGAGTCGTGGACGGCCTAAAACGGCTTTCTTAAAATCATCTTTAAGAACCAAGAAACTGACGGTGCAATGTGTATTTTGGAGTTGCTAATTTAATTTTTCTTGAAGGGACTTAGCCCCCCCAAGCCTTCCTAACTACGCCCATGAATCCGAATAAAAAAAATAATTTTAGTTTAATTTTTGACACAAAACTAAATTGATTTTTATTTTTAACGTAACTGTAGGTTAAACTGAATGCACTTTAATTTATTTTTTTAATATTTTAAATAAAATGACATATATATATTTCAAAAAGTTTTACTTATTTTAACCTTTAGACTACACTTTATCACATACCCTATAAAAAAATTAACTTTTTTGAAAAACAACAAAGATATTGATTATTGTCCAAAAACCCTATTTTTGTCCGCACTGTGTGTCGTAGGTCACAGATTAGTTTGTTTCTTTTTATTTGTTTTCGATCTTTTCATTGATCGATATGTATAGCAGTTTATTTTCGCCTGTTCTTGTTCTTGTTTCTCTCGTATCTGGGTAGATGGCGCTTCTTGCGAGAATTTTCTCACTATTTACATAGGATTAGAGACAAGACCGTCTAATTACCGTTTGATTTTTTAAATTCACGGGCACTAAATTTCACGTTTATATTATTTTTTTAAATAATTTAGCACCCCTTACAACTCAGAAAAATGTAATATTCTTATCTACGGGTACCTAAAAATTATTTGTGTACCAAAATTGGTTAAAATTCGTTAAAGGGTTTCGGTCACGTTCGTGTTGTTACAGACAGAAAAGGCAGACAATCAAATACCATCACAAAATGTGGCAATTTGTCTGATAACTTATATAAAGTGGAAATAAAAAAAATATTGTTTGTAATAAATAGCTAATTATTTTAAATTTTTATTCAAATAAATTAATCACATATGCATTATGTTATGATTTAAATTATCCAAAAACTAACAGTTAAAACAAAAAAAAGACAATCCTCCAATTCCTGAAGCCGCTAAATCTTTGGAGGTGGTGTAGCGTTATATCGCAATAAAAATATTAAATATTGTAGGCAAAAAATCTAATTGTAAGGGTTTTGAAATAACATTTTTTTGGGCAGAGTTTTTCAAATTTTGATAAAAAGCTTTTATGCACTTTTAAGAAGAGACTTAAATACACCGCCCATTTAAAACCCCATTTTGATAATTGAGACGGTTCTAGACATAATAATTTATCAAAAAATTACAACTAAAATTAGATAATAAAAGGTTTTTTGAGGGTTGAAGTTTATTTTTTTTATTGAAGATTTGATTCTTTACTAACTGTCAAAAGTTTTAGCAAAAAATATGAAATGCTTTTCCCAAAAAAGTGATAATTCAAAACCCTTACACACTCATCACTTATCACTAATTAAACTAGGTGCTGTTTCTGATAATATTAACAAATTGTTCGATACCATTCGAAACATCAGGATAAGTAGGTTCATGGTTGTGTCCCTGTAAGATTTTGACAGAACTGCCAAATGTGGACAGAGTGGCAGTACAACTTGAGGTTTTTTTTCTAAAACGCCTGCAATACCACCTTGTTCGATTTTCTAATCTTTGATGAACAAAGAATTCATTGTTTTCCACTATTAGAATTGGATTTTTTCTAACGCCCTCAATCACATAGATTTTCTCCAATGATCCTAAAATAACAAACTCATTGATACAGCTAATGATTTTAAATAAAACTACAGGCAAATACCTATAGTGGGAATAACGACTCTGTTGTTGTGGATTGGATAATACAGTCTTCCTCAGACCAACGGAAACTAACCCAAATTAAAACACACCAAAAATATTAGAAACTTATTGGAATAAAACCTGATCTTATTTTAAAATCGGCAGTATTGTGACATGTATTGTGACATGTAAAAAGCAGCTGCTTTCTTTCAAAATTTAGCCTTTACGTATTTAAGAACCGGATTTATCAGTGTCTGGTTTTATTAAATGAAAGTTAGCGACTTTATTTTTAAATTTGACTGGCGTATGTCAATTTTGAGAAGTCAGCTGTCAGTTTTCTTTGTAAATCTGTTAGAATAAAGCCGAACCTAAAATAAAGTCAACTTTTATTACAATAAGTCCCTATTGTCCCCACTACAATACGGCGTGGTAAAATGCTATATGATTCATAGGACATTTATACTGTATGTAGGATAAAAAAAAACTGCATATACCTAAAATATGTGGTACCCACTAAGCACAAAATAGTAAAAACCGTTAAATAAAACAAATTTGTGTTAAAATTAAGTCAACTTTTAACATTTAAAAAAAATTTAGAAAATTTCATGTAAAAGCATTACCAAAAATATATTTCCTAATAACGTTAAGAAACTAGCATTAAAAAAACCATGATTTCACTAACATTAAAAATAATACTATCAATATATGGTTATTTTTATAATGTTTTTCTCAGATCTCACTTTTAACATTGAATTTAAGATATATGAAGCTAATAAATGTTTTGTTTATTAAACATTAAAAAAATATACACTATGGAGGGCGCGATGGCAGCGCCCTCTATAGTATAGCAGTCCCACTACCTGAACATCGCCATTATTTGCGTTTCGCTGCAAGTTAATACAAGTTGGTAGCAAAGACGCTTTTTGTAATTTTGGTTAAAATATTTGCATTTTGCAGAAACAAACATGGCAAATTTAAACCACAATTATTAATATTGATAGTGAATACATATTTGGATCGGAATATTACTCCAGTTGTGTGGGAAAGATGGTATAGTTAAAGAACAACAAATGTCTGTGTAGTGATCTAAATAAAGCACCACAAAATCAGGTAAGAAAAAGTAAACAAAAGAAAATAAATGGTTTTGTATGAAATATCGCATAGCTATAGGTTATCAGACAGGGAATGCGACAATTCACCGCGGACGATTAGCCGCCGGACCTTAAGCCGCGTATTCATTTGAGGCAGATTTATATAATAATAATAAATCGTCTTTATTGATAAATAAATGTTACCTAGGCGAGGTTTAGTAAACTGCTACTTCGCAAGCCTCGCAGCGGGACCAAACGAATGCTTCGTTTGTATTCATGCTAAAGTGAATACGCGCCTTGAAATTGTTTGCCTTGTATTCACTTGAGCATGAATTGTTTGGCCTCGTAGCGAGGCACTTACTACAAAATTATTGTTTACATAGAATTTTAAATTTTATTTTCGGAAGCTACGAGCCGAATTGCCTTTACTGGGTGTCGAGGTCACGAAAACCTCAACGGACTGTTGCTGCCCTGCGTTTCCAAAATAGAAGAATTTTATTTACATTATTTATGTTACCTTATCTTTAGAGATATTTGAAAAAAATATATTTTTTCATTGTTAAAAAAACATTTATTTTTCAATGTTAGAAAAACATTTCTTTTTCACTGTTAAAAATCAATATTTTTTTAACGTTCGAAAAACATAAGATTATTTTTCTAACGTCAGAAAACGGGTTAGAACTAACATCCAACCTAACGTTATGTTGTTAACTTATACATTATTTTGACGTTATTAAAATGTTTTTGTGTTTAGTGGGTATGTAAGAAAAAATCATAGAAGTTTACACGTGGCTATGCCCATTATTTGATGATAGCCAGACCAACAGCCAATACCTGTCCTCTGTGCGCCCCAGTAAAGTATAGTGAGGGAATTTATGGCATCGATTGTTTCCCCTAGCGCGGCGATCTTTTTTTTCGGCAGTTCGTAAAGAAAATTGATCGAGGGTAGTTGTATATAAAATATCGAAAATAAATAACGTATAATCTTTTTTTTCAAGCGTGTTCTTTTTTATGATATTTACTACCGTGTCTATCACAAACTAAAGTTTATGGCTTCCCCAGCGAAACAAATAAGAGAGGGGCCTATTTTAAAACAAACTTCTTTCATATTGATTTAAGAACTACCTAACGAATTAAATTCTCAAAAATACCACCGCTCTGTGCTAAACAGAATCCGAGCCTGTTATAAAATTCATTTCGGACATTACTTAGCATTTCAGGTGTCACTGATTGTAAGGTGGTGATTATTTTGGCCCGAAGTTCATCCAATAAATAAATTTGGCTTTTTACATAGCCCCATAAAAAAATCATTAGGTGCCAAATATGGTGATCTCGGATGCCAGCTGATAGTACATTGCCTGCTTGTAATAACCCGCTTTGGAAACGTTTCAGTTAAAAACACTCTCACAGGCAAAGTGTCATAAGCTGGGCAACCATCTTGCATAAACCAAATTTAGTTAAAATCAACATTTGGCTCCTGTCGAATCGCAGTAATGATATGGTCCTGCCACAGAGCTAAATAATTTCCTCGTAATTTACCATTGATGAAAAAGAACCAATGATATTGTCACGAAGGGCGCTTGACATAAAGTCAAACCAATATTTCCTAAATAATTAAAAAAAACTTAATAATTATAATTCGCAATAACTTTTTGGGACAACCTATAAGTCGATATAAACCGATTGACTTCAATAACTATTATTGCAACTTGGCATAAATAGTTGATAAATAGGCGGGCAATACATATTTCCAGGCTTTTTTCCCTATAACGAACTTTAAGACCAGGTGAGTGCGGGCCACGTCGAGTTACGTAACGACCCAGAAAAACTAACGACGATTTGAGTGTAAACTGGGGTTTGTGGTAACCAGCGGTGAAGCAAATCCTGTTGATTCCAGGTAAGTCCGGGTGTTGTCCCTCGTAGCCAACTCACCAACCTTTGTAATATCAGTTACCGGGTCTTATGTTTTATAATACATCATTTAATTTATTTAATCTGCATCCCTTAGTTTTCAAACAAAGATCTCCGTCGGCTCGAATCGAAATAACCCCGTTGGATCGATTCGACCGGCGCGGTATTAATTAAATAATTGTTAAATAACGAATAAGTCTTGGGGTTGTAAGGTAGTGACTGGTAATTAACGGCCAGTCATTACCTTTAACCAGCCCCCCTTATTCGTGACATGATGGGAGTGAGTTGGCTACGAGGGGCAACACCCGGACTTACCTGGAATCAACAGCTGGTTACCACAAACCCCAGTTTACACTCAAATCGTCGTTAGTTTTTCTGGGTCGTTACGTAACTCGACGTGGCCCGCAGTCACCCGGTCTTAAAGTTCGTTATAGGGAAAAAAAGCCCGGAAATATGTATTGCCCGCCTATTTATCAACTATTTATGCCAAGTTGCAATAATAGTTATTGACGTCAATCGGTTTATATCGACTTATGGGTTGTCCCAAAAAGTTATTGCGAATAATAATTATTAAGTTTCAGTATGCTAATATTTATTTTTCCGTGACCAGTAACGAACAACGGAAGGATTGTGACGGCCATGAATTGAAAATGAACTTTTGTCTATAAAGCAAATATTGCTAATAAAATTTTGATCCCGATTCGCTTTTTTAAGCATGGTTTCACAAAACTCCATTCTTCGAAGTTGATCATCTGGAAAAATTTCTTGCGTTTTCTTTACCTTAAAACTAAATAGTACTACCTACACTCAACTTGGTAATTGTGATCCTGTTTTTTTTTTATACTGGGACTTTTCCATCCATACTAGGATCAATCGCCCAGTTTGTGCCAAAGTTTTTGCGTCGAAAAATAGCTTTTCTAGACATAACAACACAACCATGCGTTAAGTGGGACTCGAACCCACAAGCTCGCGAAACGCCGTGATCAAGGCAATCCGCTAGAATTTATGCTGCCAGCCTTGCAGCGATATATCCGAAGCAGGACCACTACACAAACGGATACGAACTCACTGTGAGCAAGGCCCTGTAGAAAAGAAGCAAGAAAATCGACGGTAAGTGCCCTAGAAAAGGGCAGTTGTAGGTTTTCTTAAACGAACCTATGGCATAACTTTCAACCTTCCTTTCCGATCAATGTTACGCAGTTAATTCTTACAGTCCGCTCTTTCTACGTGCTGTGTAAACACATATAAATTTTTATAGTTTTATGAAATAATTTGACATTTTATAATAATTTTATCTCATGTGTATTTTTTTTTACTTTTAGAACTTTCTTAACTCGCATCGCTTAATTAATCTAACTACTTATATCGCCTAATTATATAAAAAAACTGCTCGACTCCATTAGATACATCTGGATAAGTGGGTTCATGGTTGTGTCCTTTTAGGATTTTGACACATTTGCCAAACGTAGTCAAAGACGCATTGCAACTTGTTCCTTTTTTTCTAAATTGTCTGCAACGCCACATTGTCTTTCCCTTTAACCTTTGATTAACGTAAAATTCGTTATTTTCCACTATCAAAAAGGGATTGTTCTTTGAAGTTGGAATGACATAAATTTTTTCCATAAATCCTAAAATCATACTTTCATTTAATTACGTAACATGGTTAGAAGTAGAGTCCCTGTATTGACATATTTGGATATATGTCCAAATATGTCAACATACAGGGACTCTAGTTAGAAGGAGAAGAAGAGCAAAGTGGGTTTCGTGCAGGCAGATCTTGTAGTAATAATGTTTTTTATCTTAAACAAGTCATTGAGAAAAGGATTGCCAGAAATATAGAAACTCATGTTACCTTTGTAGACCTACAAAGAGCTTACGACACCATTTCAGTAGAAAAATTATGGACAGTGTAAGAGCAAACTAATATCAATCATACATACATAAAAGCGATAAAATAACTATACAACGTGTCAAAATCTAAAATTAAAATGAAAACGACTTTCAAAAGAGTTCCTGGTAACGAAATGCTTAAGACAGGGATGTTGTATCTTCCCAACTCTTTTTAAAATATATATTGCAGTAGCTCTAAAAAACCGGAAACGTAAAGTACACGGCATGGGAATACAAATTAACGACCGCTTTACCATATACACCCTACAGTTTGCTGACGACCATGTAATTGTAGCTAACGATAAAGAAGACATGAAGTATATGATGAGAAAGTTACCGGAAGAATGCCAAAAGTGGGGGTTAACAGTGAATATAGACAAGACACAGTACTTATGTATTGTAAACGAATCAAGTGAGTTAGAACAGGACAGCCTAACCTATAGTACAATATTAGTACATTGAAATTTAGAATAAAAACTGCTCCAGCACCAGCAACTTATAAGTTTATCAGAATCGAAATGGTGATTGGTGTCCATTTTATTATGTCATAGTTTCAATCTCAAAAATCCAAAATTTGTTAATATTTTAATCTCTGTAGTCTCTGTATTTCCTTTTTATTTTTGTCTTTAGAATGTTTAACAGATATTTCATTGGAAATTTGTTTTGAATTAGTATCGTTATTAAGTAATTTCGGTATTAAGGTTTGACGCCAAAATACAAAACTACATCTGTCAATTTTGCATTATTTTATTTTTAATAGTTTAAATATTGACTGTGTTTTCCTGACAGGTATTATTGTTTTGATATTCAACACTTTTTCAATTTCATTTCATCTTTATTTTGAATTATTAGGTCAGTAAACTCTATTTCTTTTTCAATTTCATTTGACCTTATTGCAACACAAAGTATTAAAAATATATATTAGTACACATGGTAAGTCTCCCTTTCTAGTAGAAAAGAAAGGCGATCATAGTAAATCGATTGTGTCGAAGTTAATCCCTTTTTTTATCATTTTATGGTTGCGCCAAAATATTGTTCTTAATAAATTGCATGTTTCTTTAATGTGATGAGTCTTTGCGCCAAAATGCACAGCTATTTCTCTCCATATTTTATCTTTTACACCTTGTTTGTTAAAAGATTTATGAGTGGGATTTCATAATACATAGTTCTGATAGTAAAAAATAATTAATTCAGATATTCGTTCAGATGTCTAATGCAATAGTTCGCCTGTCTCATCGGACTTTTCTGTAGGCTTAAGCAAATTAATTTCCTCGGGAGAAACAATTTCTGCATCCTTATTTGGAAGGTCAAGCGTTTCTATTTCTTCAGAAAATTCGAGTATTTATTTCATTTATTAGTTTAGTAAACTCTATTTCTTCATAGTATTCACCTTATTGTTACGCAAAGAATTAAAGATTTTTATTAGTACACATGGTATGTTTCCCTTTCTAGTAGAAAAGAAAGGCTATAGTAAATCGAGTTTGTCGAAGTTAATCCCTTTTCTATCATTTTATGGTTGCGCCAAAATGTTCTTAATAAATTGCATTTTTCTTTAATGTGATTAGTCTTTACACTTTGTTTGTTAAAAGATTTATGAGTGGGATTCCATAATACATAGTTCTGATAGTAAAAAATAATTAATTCAGATATTCGTTCAGATGTCCAATGTAATAGTTCACCTGTCCCATCGGACTTTTCTGTAGGCTTATGTAAATTAATTTCCTCGGGATAAACAATTTCTTTATCTTTATTTGGAAGGTCAAGCGTTTCTATTTCTTCAGAAAATTCGGGTATTTCATTTTTAATGTAAAGTTGTAAAAATAAAAATGATACATTGGCCACTAGTTACTATACCAATTTTGCATTATTTTCTTTTTAATAGTTTAAATACTAACTCTGTTTCAATGATAGGTATATCATGTTATTTAATATTTAAAACTTTTTCAATTTCGTTTGACCTTTATTTAAAATTATTAGTTTAGTAAACTGTATTTCTTTATAGTATTCACCTTATTGTTACGCAAAGAATTAAATATTTTTCTTAGTACACATGGAATGTTTCCCTTTCTAGTAGAAAAGAAAGGCTATCATAGTAAATCGATTTTGTCAAAGTTAATCCCTTTTTCATCATTTTATGGTTGCGCCAAAATATTGTTCTTAATAAATTGCATTTTTCTTTAATGTGATTAGTCTTTACGCCAAAATGCACAGCTATTTCTCTCCATATTTTATCTTTTACACTTTGTTTGCTAAAAGATTTATGAGTGGGATTCCATAATACATAGTTCTGATAGTAAAAGTTTATTAATTCAGATATTCGTTCAGATGTCCAATGCAATAGTTCGCCTGCCCCATCGGACTTTTCTGTAGGCTTAAGTAAATTAATTTCCTCAGGATAAACAATTTCTTCATCCTTAGTTGGAAGGTCAAACGTTTCTATTTCTTCAGAAAATTCGAGTAATTCATTTTTGTTTTGATATTCAAAACTTTTTCAATTTCGTTTGACCTTTATTTAAAATTATTAGTTTAGTAAACTCTATTTCTTTATAGTATTCACCTTATTGTTACGGAAAGAATTAAATATTTTTCTTAGTACACATGGAATGTTTCCCTTTCTAGTAGAAAAGAAAGGCTATCATAGTAAATCGATTTTGTCAAAGTTAATCCCTTTTTCATCATTTTATGGTTGCGCCAAAATATTGTTCTTAATAAATTGCATTTTTCTTTAATATGATTAGTCTTTACGCCAAAATGCACAGCTATTTCTCTCCATATTTTATCTTTTACACTTTGTTTGCTAAAAGATTTATGAGTGGGATTCCATAATACATAGTTCTGATAGTAAAAATTTATTAATTCAGATATTCGTTCAGATGTCCAATGCAATAGTTCGCCTGTCCCATCGGACTTTTCTGTAGGCTTAAGTAAATTAATTTCCTCGGGATAAACAATTTCTGCATCCTTATTTGGATGGTCAATCGTTTCTATTTCTTCAGAAAATTCAGATATTTTATTTATTAGTTTAGTAAACTCTATTTCTTCATAGTATTCACCTTATTGTTACGCAAAGAATTAAAGATTTTTATTAGTACACATGGTATGTTTCCCTTTCTAGTAGAAAAGAAAGGCTATCATAGTAAATCGATTTTATCGAAGTTAATCCCTTTTTCATCATTTTATGGTTGCGCCAAAATATTGTTCTTAATAAATTGCATTTTTCTTTAATGTGATTAGTCTTTACCCCAAAATGCACAGCTATTTCTCTCCATATTTTATCTTTTACACTTTGTTTGTTAACAGATTTATGAGTGGGATTCCATAATGCATAGTTCTGATAGTAAAAACTTATTAATTCAGATATTCGTTCAGATGTCCAATGCAATAGTTCACCTGTCCCATCGGACTTTTCTGTAGGCTTAAGTAAATTAATTTCCTTGGGATAAACAATTTCTGCATCCTTATTTGGAAGATCAAGCTTTTCTATTTCTTCAGAAAATTCGGGTATTTCGTTTTTAATGCAAAGTTCTAAAACTAAAAATGGTACATTGGCCACTAGTTACTATACCAATTTTGCATTATTTCCTTTTTAATAGTTTAAATACTAACTGTTTCTGATATTTGATATTAAAAACTTTTTCAATTTCGTTTGACCTTTATTTAAAATTATTAGTTTAGTAAACTCTACTTCTTCATAGTATTCACCTTATTGTTACGCAAAGAATTAAATATTTTTCTTAGTACACATGGAATGTTTCCCTTTCTAGTAGAAAAGAAAGGCTATCATAGTAAATCGATTTTGTTGAAGTTAATCCCTTTTTCATCATTTTATGGTTGCGCCAAAATATTGTTCTTAATAAATTGCATTTTTCTTTAATGTGATTAGTCTTTACGCCAAAATGCACAGCTATTTCTCTCCATATTTTATCTTTTACACTTTGTTTGCTAAAAGATTTATGAGTGGGATTCCATAATACATAGTTCTGATAGTAAAAACTTATTAATTCAGATATTCGTTCAGATGTCCAATGCAATAGTTCGCCTGTCCCATCGGACTTTTCTGTAGGCTTAAGTAAATTAATTTCCTCGGGATAAACAATTTCTTCATCCTTATTTGGAAGGTCAAGCGTTTCTATTTCTTCAGAAAACTCGAGTAATTCATTTTTAATGTAAACTTCTAAAACTAAAAATGATACATTAGCCACTAGTTCCATATACAGGCTGCCCAAATAAAAGCAACTACATGGGGATTTCGGAAACGGTAACGGTAAAAAACAAAATCGTAATCGACAACCTGATGAAAATATTGAAGCTCTGGTTTTAAAAAGTGTCATTGACAATCCTCGCATCTCCCTTCGTGAACTGGAAAATAATGATTTGGGTTGAGAATTCTTAAAAAATTTAAATATCATCCATATGCAACACATATTAGTCAAGCACTCCGAAATGGTGACTTACAAAGAATCTGGGACACCCTGTATATAAAATATATATTATAAATATTATATAAAGCTGATTTGAATTATGTCTGCACAAATCTTATATTATGTCCTAGTTAATGCTGTTCTAAAATTTAAAAATTTCTTGGATTTTTCGTTCTCGTTAAAAGATCTTTTAAAGAAACGAGTCCGACTAGTATTCAACTATCGAGTTCGATTACTGTTTAACTGAAAAATCTAAAAGAATTGCGCCTATAGGTTTATTAGCTGGTGTAAGCGTTTTCAAACAGTTAAGACTACAAAAAGGAAGTAGATGAAATGAATAGATTTTAATTTGCCATAGTTATTATATAGAATAAAGAGTTAGTTACTCGTTTGGAAGTCTTATAATATTAACATATTGTATTTGTCCATTATCCAACTTGGGTTGCGTTGGGAAATGGTTGTGTCCTTTGGTTACTTTAACGTTCTTTCCAAAGGTAAAGAGTCGTCCTCTGCATCCTGATTTGGCGTAATGAACACATCTCCAAATCGTTTTATCTGCAGCTTTTCTGGCAATGGTAAATTCGTAGTTGTCCAGGATTAAAATTGGATACTTTTTACCTTTTACAACATATATGTAGTCTAAAAATTAAAAACATTAATTAGTTAAAGTATGTGCTATTTTTGGAAATCATTTTTTTATTACTGATCTTTGAATGAATAAATTTGTACAAAGGAGGAGGCACTAAATACATTGTTTACCGGGATGCGTCAAAAGAGCTGAATACAACATACAATTTCAGCTCATCTGACGCATCCCGGTAAACAATGTATTTTGTGCCTCCTCCTTTAAGACGAAATAAAAATATTTTACCAAATACTTTATTCATGCATTTATTCTTTAGTAATCAAACAGCTTATTGTCTTCCTCCATTAATTTTTTATTTGTTTTAAACAAATAGTACTGACATGTTTCGTAAGCAGAAACCTACATCTTCAGGGGACATTACTAAACCAAATTAGCACAACATTTTGAGAAACTGGTGAAAAAACTATGGCTAGGTACTAAAGCGGTTAAGTCATAGAAAATTTTGAAAACATTATGCTCTATAATGTAATATAATAATAAAGTCAAAACAAAAAAATTATAACAACATATTTTTATTATAATAAGTTTACAAAGTGAGCCTAGTTTACACCAGTACTGACGCATGAAATTTAAAAATACTCTGCCAATCTATGGGCACCTAAGCTCACACTAGGTACTATAGTTAGGTATAGTGTGAGCTAATATAATCAAAAACTGAAATATATTTTATTCAACTCCAGACTCAATCACCTTTCGTTTGATACCACACAAGCCATGTTTTGACTTAAACTCAAATTTTTTTAATCTACCCCCACCCTTTTCAAAAAAACTAAAATGTATTTTGTTTAACTCAAGACTCAATTACCTTTTGTTTGATATCACACACGCCATATTTTCACTTAAACTCTAATTTTTGACATCTACCCCCACCCTTTTTTTTTAAATAAACTAAAATTCATTTTTTTTTAACTCCAGACTTAATTACCTTTCGTTTGATATCACACACGCCATATTTTCACATAAACTCTAATTTTTGGAATCTACCCCCACCCTTTTATTTGGCTTGCGTTCGGTGGATTTTGTTCATTTTTAAATGGGACCATCACGGCCCAAGACCCAACTTAGGTACCAAATTTCATTAAAATCGGACAAGCGGTTTTTGAGTTATGCGGGTTGGTCGTTACAGACAGACATACAGACAGACAGACAGACAGCAAAACAAAAAAGTTTCAGTCATCTGAAACGCAAAGATATATAAAAAAATTTGAAATCGGAGCAACTTTTTTTTTCTCGAAAAAATTAGGATCACCATACCTCACACTACTTATAGTAGTAGTGTGAGCTAATATTTTACCAAATACTTTATTCATGTATTTATTCATCAAACAGCTTATTGTCTTCCTCCACTAATTTTTTATTTATTTTAAACAAATAGTCGCGACATGTTTTCGTAAGCAGAAACTTACATCTTCTGGGGACATTACTAAACTAAATTAGCACAACATTTTGAAAAACTGGTGGGTGTGCTTTCGGGCTGTTCGGCCGTCGTCGTTGAAAATTCGACCATCTCGATATCGAGAACCACCTCAGATCTGCGAAGGATATAAGGAACCCACTAAGTTCTTCGGGGGTATACCGCATTCCCTGTACTTGTGGAAGTGTCTACATCGGAACAACCAAACGGTCCGTAAACACAAGAATCAAAGAACACAAAGCCAACTGTCGACTCGGACATACGGAAAAATCCGCAGTTGCAGACCACACACTAAACAATGAAGACCACCGAATAAAATTCGAAGACACACAAGTTCTCTGCGCCTTCTCTTCATACTATCCAAGACTCTATAGAGAAGCAATCGAAATTCATAAACACCAGCAGAACTTCAACAGAGCTGAAGAAACTCTTAAAATTAACAGAACATGTGTACCGGTTCTTAAAAACACTAAACGGCTCGCTTACAACAACAAAACTGAATCTCGGGAAAGTGACCAATCAGCGACCAGCTCTGATATACGCCCCGCCCACCATAGCGTATATAACCTGCGCCCGCGACAGACTAACCACCAGTCTTCGAGAAGCCGACAAACAGTCAACATCTCCTGAAGATGCCATCCACTCGAGATGGCGAAACGTCGAGAACGACGACGGCCGAACAGCCCGAAAGCACACCCACCATTGGACGATGGCCGCGAAAGCCTTTCACAATTTGTATTTTGAAAAACTATGCCTACTAAAGCGGTTAAGTCATAGAAAATTTTGAAAACATGCTTCATTAATCTAATAATATAGGTAGTCAAAACAAAAAAAAATTATAACAACATATTTTTATTATAATAAGTTTACAAAGATAACCAATTTTACACCAGTACTATACTCATAAAATTTTTAAAAAATATATTTGGCACAATTTTTAAAAAAGTCTAATAATATTAACATATTGAATGTGTCCGTTCGTGATCTTGGGACAAACAGGCGCATGGTTATGTTGCTTAGTGACCTTAACGTTCTTCCCGTAAGTTATCACCCTGGCTCGGCATCCAACTTTTCCATATTGGATACATTTCCACATGGTCTTCGTTAAACATCGTCTATTTATTGTAAATTCGTCTTGATCCAGTATCAAAATCGGATGCTTCTTACCACGCATAAATATAATTGCTTCTAGAAAATAATTACAAAATAAAAATTTATGAAAAAAAAACTATTGGTAAAATTAATTATTAACGAACAACACAAGAAGCATAGGAAAAGACAAAAAACATCTTAATATTAAAATTACCATACGTAAATTTTAGTCACAAATGTTAGTTTTAGCGCCCTATGTTTAAATTTTACAGTGCGAACCTAAATAGAGATGAAGCCAACATTAAAGTGTATCCACAATATCTTCGATTCTCAGGTTACCTTTTCAAGAGACCTAATTGTTTAATAAGAAATGACAACTGAACACATTTTTCACTCTCACTATCGAAAATGTCACTAAGGATGCCTATTACTTGATCAACCTTATCCAAGATCTTATCTTTTACCACTTCTTTCCCGTTTGCAACATATTAGGTTTCAGTTTTATAGTTGGGCCGACAAGGAACAACACTAATTACACGTTCGCGGCATTGTTTATCTATTTTACTATTAGCCAATAATTATTTTAACGCAGCCCACTACAGCCTTTTTCGTGGGCTGCGTTATTTTAATAACTTTGATAAAATTCACATAAAATTCGTGCCCGAATTAAAAAAAAATCGACGTAAACAAACATACCAAAACTGAAAACACACATGTTTTATAATGACAGCGGGCCGTGAGTTTTTTGTGAGCCTCCTACGGTCACGTGATATTTCCGCGCCCAGGCCGGTCTTTCTCGTGGGCTGCTGTCTGTTTACTTTTATACAGGTTGCCTACAGAATTTAATGCGCCATGTGAACTTAACTGGACGACTGCAGCCGCGTCATCGGGTTTCCATGAAACAAATGGTTTAAGGTAACCCGGTGACGTAGATTTTTTGGCCAGTCAGGTTCAATGACCTTATAAATTCTGTAGACAACCTGTGTAAAAGTATAAATACCTTACTTGTTACCTATATATATTTATCGGTTTTACAACGTTCTACGTCTTCCGATACCCAATCTCCACTCGTTTCTGTTTGCCCATAATTCTTCATCTAGGCGTCTTATTCCTATTTCACTGTCTATTCCTTCTTTCCAGCTTCTCCTTGGCCGTCCTCGTTTTCTTCGGCCAGTTGGTTTCCATTGTAGTATTTGTTTAGGTAGTCTTTCATCACTCATTCTTTGTACATGTCCGTACCACACCAGTTGCTTTATTCTTATATCATCCACTAAAGTACGTTCCCCCACTGTCATAATTTCTCTTGTTCTTTGATTTGTAACTCTTTCTCTTTTGGATTTCCCTGCTGCTCTTCTCCAATAGTCCATCTCCGTAGCGGAAAACATTTTTTTTGTTCTATCCTTGATTGGCCATACTTCTGAGCCGTATGTAATAATACTTTTTACAATGGTGTTATATATAAGCTTTTTGTTATGTTTTGATATACTTTGGTCCCAAATTATTCCATTTAATAAAGTTATTGCTTTTCTTCCTTGTACGTTTCGATCTTTTATAGCTTTGTCTAGTGTTCCGTCAGCTGTAATTTATAGACCTAAGTATTTATACTCATCACAGGACTGAATTCGCTGCCCGGTATTTAAGATTAGATCCTGTTTCATTCCACCGATACACATATACTCTGTCTTATTGAGATTAACCTCTAGTCCCCACTTATTGTACTCTTCTATTAGTTTTCGTGTCATATATTCGAAGTCGTCATAATCTTGAGCCACTACTATCTGATCATCGGCGAAACATAAAGTATACAAGGTGGCTTCGTCCAACGGAATTCCCATGTTTTGGCATTTTCTCTTCCATACTTTAAGGACGTGTTCCAAGTATATCTTAAAGAGCGTAGGCGAGATACAGCAACCTTGTTTAAGACCTTTATTTACTTGAAAGCCTTTGGTTAGTTTTGCTTTTATTTTAACTTTTGCCTTACTATTGCGGTATAACTCTTTGATGGCCTTAATCAGTTGTACGCTTATGTTTGTGTTACCTACCTTTTTTTATTAATGCATTGCATTGCTGATAATCGATATCTCACGTAAGTCGTCATCCAGGAATGTAAATTACCCTTAACTGTGCCACTGTACGAAATCATCTTGGAAGAACGAAAAACGCAAAATATAATTCTGTTGAGATAAGAAAGAGGTTTCGCCTCCTTCTAAAATGGTAAATAACTAGTTGCCGCCTGCCAAACAGCAGGTGGTTTGATGCGAGAAAAACTACTGTCAAGTGACGAGAGGGTTTTCCCTTCAAAGTGATTGGCTATGGAAAAACTCATAAGAAAATGTTGTCTATAAAATGTCATTTTATCTCTGTTTTCGTTTAGGTGTTCTTGTTTAGCTCATTAGCTAGAATGTAAAGTAAACTTGAGATTTATCAGCAACGCCACTGACTTGGTTCCTCCAAGCTCTTCAAAGAGGGGATAATGGATTACTTAGATCCAACCAACCGTTAATAAAAACCCAAACTTTGAGGAGACAAGTCGGTAGTCACATTCTAATTTTGTTGAAATTAAACTAAAACCTCTAAAATAAATAGTCAGTAAAAAAATATATAATTTGTCTATTTGAAGAACATTTTGTAGTTTGTTATTTTGGTAAGTTAAAGATTTTATTTTAATATTTTGGGTCTTGTTTGTTTTCATAAGAACAGTCTTGTAACAATTTGTAACTTGCAACAGTTTTATTTTGTATTCATTAAAGTTTGTAACGTTTCTAAAATTGTTTTATATTTATTTCATACACACAAGAGATCTACTACGGTACCCTCGTTTAAGGGTTCGATTTAAAACAAAATCGTACCAGACAATATATGTAATTACGCATATGGTTTTCAAGTAAATATTTTATCACTGGACATATTTGTCAGGCGGACATTGTTTGACAACCGCATTGGTTTTTGCTTGTTAATAAAAGTAACAAAAAACCTAATAAAAGTTAAGAACTTTTTTTTTACAATTATTTATATATTTTTAAGAACCACATAATAAATATATTAAAAAAAAGAAAGTGTTTGCTTTTTTCTAGGTCCTTGTTTGGACATTATACAAACTACTTCCTCCACTCTGTCTATGCGTCGGGTCTCAAAATCGATCACTTCGGGTGGGTGGTTATGTTCTTGCTGACTAACTTTGACAACATAGCCGTCTGTTATGATCCTTGCTTTACATTTCAACCTAAAAGTCAAAAAAATTACCGGGCAACACAGTTGATTTGTCAAAAAGTTCCAAAAGACCACGGTCGCGCCGGCCGTGCCCCTTGAAAGAGACTTTTCATCCTTATTTTTAGGGACTAAGGTGCCACTTTTAATTTCAGGGATAAAAAGAGATGAATATAATTTAAATAAATACGAATTGTAAGATAATTGATTTTTTTATACTTAAATTGAAGTACTTTTAACGTATTTGTTTCAATATATTTCTTAACTGAAGACACGAGTGGATAAAGGTAACATTTTTTCAGAAATGCGTTTTCGTTCAAAAGGCTTAAAATAAGCCCTATTATCATTTTGAAGTCCTTTTTTTTACGATACCTTTGTTAAAAAGTTGAATATTCAGGTGATGAAGGTGCCATGTACCAATTTTTTTTTTCAAACAATGGATAAAGGTGTCAAGGTAACATGGCACCTTTCTCCACTGGTCGGTGTAAAAGTTTTTTATAGAATAAGAAAAACTGTGATTCTCTAGATTTGGAAAATTGTTTCTATAACTTTGAAGAACCCCCAGGAAAGCTGCATTGCATTTTGAATAAAAATAACCTACCTACCTTTGTTAAAAATATTCAGGTGATAAAGGTGCTATGTACCATATTTTTTTCTTCAAACAATGGATAAAAATGTCAAGGTAACATGACATTTTTAACCACTGCTCGGTTAAAAGGAGCTTGGTGAAAAAATCAGTTTTAGAGATGGTGTGAAGTGCATTAGAGTTGACGAGTTTGGCAGCTATTTATATAAAGAAAATTATAATGAATACTCACCATTTTTTAAAGTAGATGTGTTCAAAAAAAGAAGTAGGGTAATTCGCAAGGCAGACAATATTACACTTAGCCATAAGATCAGAGGAAAAAGCCAATATGCTGGCCAAAATCTTTTCCTCCAACTCAAACCTAACAGTGGCAAATGGAATAACTCCACCGTTCATTGAAAGGGTTTCCCACAGTATGCCAGAGGTACCCTTTTGTCACAGAGAAATACGAAAATCCCTTAAAAAGTTGGATACAAACAAAGCAATGGGTCCAGATGGCATTCCCGCGATAGTACTCAAAAATTGTGCTAGCGAACTCACCCCAACTTTCGCAAAATTATTCAATTTATCTTATAGGCAAGGAGTATATCCATCATCATGGAAGTCTGCCGCAGTACAACCCATTCCAAAGAAAGGAAAAAAGACAGATCCGTTAAACTATAGACCAATTGCTCTACTTCCGGTGATATCAAAAGTAATGGAAAGAGTTGTGAACAATCACCGAACCAAGTACTTGGAAAAGTACAAAATTATCAACGACAAGCAATACGGATTTCGAAAATATAGGTCAACTGGCGATTTAGTTACATACGTCACTCACTCATGGCAAAAAGCGATTGAGTTGCGAGGTGAAACAAGAACAATTGCCTTAGATATATCTAAAGCATTCGATAAAGTCTGGCATGAAAATCTGCTCAACAAGCTCAAAGCAACGGGATTGTTGCCGAGACTTTGCACTTGATTTGAAAGTTACCTTAAGGATAGATCCATTTATGTTGCACTGGATGGCCGGAACTCCAACTCTTATCAAATAAATGCTGGTGTGCCACAGGGAGCAATCCTTTCGCCAACACTTTTTCTGATTTACATAAAGGACCTCATAGATAAAACAGTAAATCCACTTTATTGCTTTGCAGATGATGGCAATGTAGTCTCCTCAGTCATACCACCCACATGTCTCTCCGCACGTGAATTCCATTACCTTAGACTAACTGAAATATCACAGATAAATAACGACTTGGAGATAATAGAGGACTGGGGCAACAAAAACCTTGTACAGTTCAACGCGCAGAAAACCCAAGCAGCCCTGTTTTCAAAAAAGACCAGCACCGGTGAGCCAAACATCATGCTATCTGGAAGTGCTGTCGCATTGCAGAGCCAGTTGAACATCTTAGGAGTCACTGCAGAGACCAACATGTCTTGGCACAGTCACATGGCAGATATAGCTAAAAGGGCGTCCCAAAAGCTTGGGGTGCTATTTCGTACAAGACATCTGTATACACCAAGCCAACTGCTGACACTCTACAAAGCCCAGATTCGACCAAATATGGAGTACTGCTCACATATATGGAGTGCGGCACCCAAACATACCTTAATGCTTTTGAACACCGTGCAAAAACGAGCTATCAAGCTGATCAATGACCCCGCGCACTTACCCGTAGCTTGGATAGTCTCGAACATCGAAGAACTGTGGGCGATCTATCTCTCTTCTACAGGTATTATCACGGAAAATGCTATGAAGAGTTGGCACGTATGATCCCCCCGGGAGTAGCACCTACTAGGCGAACACGTCAAACAGACGGTAACCATCAATTTATTGTCAAAATAGAGGCACCAAGAACCTCATTATATCAGAATTCATATCTCTGAAGAACAGCATCGCTGTGGAATAAACTCCCTGCGACAGTTTTCCCTGCAGGTTACAACCTAAACCGTTTCAAAACCAACACACACCAACATTTCCGCGCATTTGCCGCTTCTGGAGCGTGATAGGGATCTCCTTGCGAGTGCGCATACCCGTAAAAAAAAACTAAAAAGAATTACAGACAAAATAGGATGTCTTACTGCCGAAAAATTAGGTAACTTGCGTGAACAGTTGAAATATGTTAAGAGAGAGTACTAATGGTTCTCTGAAAAATTTTTGAAGAAAACGAAGAAAATCATAAGAAAAAAAGAAGAACCAATTAGTTTTACTAATCTTTCAAATTTTGTTACTTTTTTTATAAAAATGCATATTTTTGAGTACATGACACCATTTTCCATTATTTTCAACACAGGTTTTGTCAGTTTCTCATGAATAAAGGTGTCATGTCCATTTAAAGTACAAATTTCTCCAAAAATATTAAGGTTTTTTTTAATTGACAAATAAACAAAAAAAAATTGAATTAGACTTTAAACAACACTTTCAGTAAATGCCCAAAATTACATTAGCAAAAAAGTTCCAATCGAAAATCTTAAAACCCATTTTTCTTGGAATAAATATTTTGCGACATGGCGCCTGTATCCACTTGTGTCTTCAACTATTTTCTTGATAATTACTTAGATGTACTATAAAAACATTAAAATTATAGTACTTCTTTAATGGCACAGATGATGATAAAAATACTACTACTATGTCGGTTTAGAACGTTTTTCTACGTTGTCCGACGCCTATTCTCCACCTCCTTCGATCCTGACAATCATCCTCTGTCAGATTCTTTTGACTCATTGATCTTTGGATTGACTGTTGCCATTCTAGTTTAGGACGCCCTCTTTTTCTGCGCCCTATTGGTTGCCATTCTAGGACCTGCTTTGGTAATCTTTCGTCGTTCATCCGTTGTACACGGCCGTACCATATCAGTTGCCTTTTAGTGATGTCATCCGTTATGCTTCCCTCGATTCCCATTCTTTCTTGTATGATCTCATTTCTTATGTGATCTATTCTAGATATTCTCATTGATCTTCTTATTGCATTCATTTCGACACTTTCCATTTTTGTTTTGTATTTTTCTGTTACGCGACAAGTCTCTATTCCATACAACAGCGTGCTTTTGACCATTGTTTCATATATGTTAAGTTTTATATTCTTTTTTATCTCTCTGCTCCATAAAATACTGTTAAGACATCCAATAACTTTTTTGCTTTTACTATTCTTTTTTCCAATTCTTTACAGTCTGTTCCTGTCTTATCAAATGTGACACCCAAGTATACATACTCATTGCATGGAGATATTGTTTGTCCATTTTCTAGTACTAACTCACTGGATTCGTTTCCAATACATAAGTACTATGTCTTGTCCACGTTCACTGTTAATCCCCACTTTTGGTATTCTTCTGTTAACTTTCACATCATATACTCCATGTCTTCTTTATCATTAGCCACAATTACTTGGTCGTCAGCAAACTGTAGTGTGTATATGGTAAATCGGTCGTTAAGTTGTATTCCCATGCCGTGCACTTTACGTTTCCAGTTTTTTAGAGCTACTGCGGTATATATTTTAAAAAGAGTTGGAGACATACAACATCCCTGTCTTAAGCCTTTTGTTACCAGGAATTCTTTTGAAAGTCGATTTCCAATTTTTAGATTTTGACCCTTTGTATAGTTCTTTTATCCCTTTTATGTATGATGATAAAAATACTGTACAAAAATGTTGCTCTCCAATAAATATAAAAGTAGGCGATAATAAAATAGTAAAAAATAATAGCCCAGTCATATTAGGTAAAAAAAAAACAAAAACGTGCAAGCTGGATATTTGTATAATTATTCTTTAGCATCTGGGCCACAACCCCACCCCATATTCTTCGCCAAAATCACTTTGCTAGATATAAGGCCACAAAGGTCTTAAAAATCATTATTTTGGGATTTTCTCGAAAACTAATAACTTTCGAAAAAAAAGTGAAGAGAGAAAAAATACGCGAAATCATTCGGTCTATAATGTAAAATTAAGAAAAAACCTAACATTTTAAAAAAATGTTTTTTTTTAATCGTATTTTTTTGTACCCTGTAGTCAACTTTAAAAAATTAATACTTTATAACATTAAGAATGTATAAAAAATTAAATAAAAAAATATATTTTTTTAAAATAAATGTTCTAAAATATTAAGTTAACTTTACAGTTAGACCGAATAATTTTGCGTATTTTTTCACTCTTGACTTTTTTTAAAACGTTTTCGAGAAAATCACAAAAAACTGATTTTTAGAACTTTAGAGGATTTTGGCGGAGAATATTTGGGGATGTGTCCGAGTTCCGACAAGTGGTCGAGTTAATACCCTGAGGGTTTCTCGTTCTTGTATTGAGACACCGCAGCCTGCATAGGTGGAAGTTTTTCGAAAAATTTATGTATGGCTTCGGTAGTTCAGTGGTAGAATGTTTGCCTAGATAGCAAGAGATCCCGGGTTCGATCCCCGGCCGAAGCAGAAAACTTTTTTCTTATTTTTTTTTCTTTAATTTCACTTGTTTATAGTTTTAGGTCCTTGCATTATTTGCAATTTGGAATTTGATAAGTTGATTTTTGTTGGGTTTTTTCCTTTTCATCCCCCATGTTCACCTTTTCACCCCTAATTTGTACTTTTTATCCCCGATCCATTACTTTTCATCCCAATGTTAAAAAGTAACACTCGTAACACTAAAATGAGTAAAAAAAGTCCACTTTTGTCGCGAAAAAATAGTTACTAACCTGAAATAATTACGACACTTCCAGTAAATAACTTTGCCAGCTTTATTTTGCGTTTCAAACTTGTAGTAATAGTTGTTAAATATTACTTTGGGATTTTTTTTACCATCGGACACATAATAGAGTTTTCCTGAAACTAATTAAAACAATTATAATAAGAAATAAAAATAGAAAGAGAGACAAAGTGCACAAAAAATAGCTATGAAAACGTTTTAAAGATTTAACTAGTAAGTACTTTTAATTCAAGATTAAGCAGTTTTTTATTTAAAAAATTTACCGATTTGTTTTTGAGTGAGATACTTGCACCTAAAAAATGTACAAAAGAGTTGTTAAACTAAAAGCTATCCAGGGTAGCTATTCTCGTACTCGTAATAGCTAGCTTTAAATAGTCTTCGAGCAGTCATGTGATATGGAAAAAACCTCTATTGCGCAAGCTTCTCCTACAATCCGACCGAGAAACGTTCAGTCGGTACGGGGCAGGAGAATAGATTTCTTTTAAAAAGAGAATAGAGCTCAGCAAGGTTATGGGACTCACACGATCTGAACAGTAACTCACTCAAAGCGGTGGCTCTTTTTGTAAAAAGCTTGTAGAGTAATTTTTACTTTTCATAACAAAGTAAATAAGGTCAGGATTATTCAGCCATATCGGATCAAAAATAATTAGTACACATAATTAAGGATACATTTTTAAAACTATTATATAAAAGTAAGTAATAATTTAAAATGTTATAAAATAGTAAACAATCTAAAATTAATAATACTGCAGATAAGGTTAAAACCCAAAGATATCTTGTAATTCTGTCTCCTCTTTAAGGGCACCGAAAACAAAAAATGCACCTTTTGCATAGCTATTCTGTAGGGATGGCCGGAGCAGTAAATTTGCCGGAACAGGTCTGACCTGTTCCGATTTTTATTATGACCTGTTCCGAAACATCTGCTCCTGCTCCAAACTGTTCCGGACTTTTCAAGGGAAATAAATTGCATCTGTTCCGCATTTTATGAAAGGAACAATTTATTCCTGCACTGCAGGAACAGATGTGCTGCATGAAATCTAACTATGCGTGTGCTCTGTTATTGTTGTTACAAGGTATATAAATGAGGCACAGGGTGCTAACCGCTATATCTGGTTGTCGCTGATAACAATTTTATTTTTTTAAATAGAAAAAGAAATGTAATTTTTACAAAACGCTTCACTTTTTGCTGTTTTCCTTATTTCACGTAAATTTTATTGGATTAAAGGTTTTTTATATTCAATTTCAAATATTTTTATTGTTTCCTACTTCCTTGCTTTGAATGAAAGAAAACCCGGCAAGAAATGCCACTGTTAAAGATAATCTGCCGTACGTCACACCGCACACCGCCAACCCTAGCACCATGCGTGTTGTCTATCTATCAGCAATTTCTACGAGTTGCCCCAGTGCGCACTAAATGTATCTCTGTCGTTTTTTAAAACAATAATTTAGAAAAGGACGAAGATACACCCAGTGTGTGTCTCATAAAGGTTACGTAGCGATCCTGAGAAAGATGCAGCTAGCTGAAGTGAAGACTCGGAACAGGCGTAAAAGCAGGGAGCAAGTTTTTTCTGTTATGTTCTAGCTCTCTCGAAGTTTCCTTGTCACTTCTGCTCCGGCGGAACAACCTGTTCCGGAAATTCATACCTGTTCCGACTTGCTCCGGGCACAGACCTGTTCCGAAAAGAACAGGTACTGCTCCGAAGTGCCATCCCTATTTCTTTGTATGATAGAGTGGAATTTTTCCTGGTGGTCCGGCTGATTTTTGTAAACCAAAGTTAGATATGATCTGAACAACTAATATTTTTAAAATTTTTTGAAAACTAATGTAATTTTTCTACTGTTTTTTAGTACATCCTTATAAAATATAGTTTTTTAGACGCATTGTCGTTATTTTTTGAAGTGTAAACTTCTTTAGGCGCGTAGTGTAAACCTATTTTTTTCAGTATTTGTAAAAATTCACAAGTTTGTTGTTTTAAACAAAAAGTCTATTAAGTGATGTCATATTTAAAAGGTCTTTGAAAAGTCAACATTTTGGCCTAATTGCCCCTTGCCTACGTCAAACGTGTCAAAATCTATTGACTGTCAAACCTATTTTTTTACCATTTTTGACAAATTTTGCAAGTTTTGTCTAACCATAGCTTGTTTGAAAGGTCTTCAAGTCTTTCAAGTTGACGTAACTGTCACTTGTTTACGTCAAACATGTTTTTTACATCTTTTGATAAACTCCGGTTTAAAGTGTTTAAAATGACACGCTTAAATGAAGATAAAGTTTTAAAAAAAATTTATGTGCGAACAAGATGTTATAGGAAAACTTTTTATTTTTATTTGTCAAACACACTGTGTTTTTTTTATTACAATCTAGTCACTAAGACTAATTAGCAATTTTGTTTTAACTTAATTTACTAGAAAAGTCAGATTTAAACTTAGGGTTCACTCAACAGTTCTCCCCGCTTTGTTTAGTCTGTAACTCACAATTGTGTTGTCTTTATAGCATTATTTTGTTTTATGTGTAATTCACTTAGTTTACTAGCTCAAACGGCTTCACTCTTTTTAGTCTTCGAACTAGCATAGTATTGTCTAGAAGCTGAATTGCTTCCACATTCACATGCCGATGGAGTCTATCTTCATGGCTTTTTGCGTACTTTTTTATAGTCTCTGCTACAGTTTCGATTTTTAGATCTCGATGAAGGTCACTATTTCGAACGTACCAAGGTGCATTCACAATGTTTCTTAATACTTTATTTTGAAATCTCTGTACAACTAGAATGTTACTCTCTTTAGCACAACCCCATAGTTGAATACCATATGTCCATACTGGTTTCAGTATTTGTCTATAAAGCAGTAACTTATTATGAATTGTTAAATTGGACTTCCTTCCAATTAGCCAGTTCATTTTTCTATACCTTATCGCAAGTTCTTCTTTTTTTTTTCTTAACATGTGCTTTCCAGCGCAATTTGGCATCAAGTGTCATACCTAGATATTTTGCCTGATTCGAATATGGTACTGGAATGTTGTTAATTGTTATTTGTATGTGATTTATATTTTTGTTTGTAAAATCAACATGAATTGATTTGGTTTCATTTAATTTTATTCGCCACTTTGTGGTCCAACTGTGAATTTGGGTGACTGCATCCTGAAGTTTTTCTATGCATTTTTCAATAGATTTTTCTACCGTCAATAAACCAGTATCATCGGCAAATGTTGCTAAGTGACAATTTTCTGGCTTTGGGATATCACAAGTGAATAATAAGTATAGATAAGGGCCTACATAGTACGCTACCCTGGGGCACGCCTGCTTGAATTTCTCTTAAATTTGAGTATGAGTCTTCCTGTTTTACTCTAAAATGTCTATTAGATATGTATGATTCCAAAATATCCGAATATTGTTTTGGCAGAAACCGTTTTAGTTTAAAATTAAGGCCTTCATGCCACACTTTGTCAAATGCTTGTGCTACATCTAGAAAAACTGCAGAACAAACTTTTCCCTCTTCTAGTGCTTTTTCTATTATATTAGTAATTCTGTGTACTTGATCTATCGTGGAATGCTTGTCTCGAAAACCAAATTGATGAGATGGA
The DNA here is from genome assembly GCA_963576565.1 of Aspidapion aeneum. Taxonomy (NCBI): domain Eukaryota; kingdom Metazoa; phylum Arthropoda; class Insecta; order Coleoptera; family Brentidae; genus Aspidapion; species Aspidapion aeneum. The sequence goes on along the minus strand of OY755040.1, from coordinate 137,827,181 downwards.
ATAATTTCTTGTCTTTCTATGATGGGTTTTATTCTTTTAAGCAATAATTTTTCATAGAGCTTGGATATAATTGGCAGCAAAGATATTGGCCTGTAAGATGACACGTCATGGAGTGGTTTTCCCGGTTTTGGAATCATGATAACTTCTGCAACTTTCCATTGTTTAGGTACATACCTAAGCCTAAAAGACGCATTAATTAGGTTGCATAGTTTTACGATAGCTTTTCTGGGGAGTTGTTTTATGACTACCCCGTTAATAAGATCATACCCTGGGGCTTTTTTGAATTAATATTTTTGATTTCTGTTAATATTTCTTTTGGTGATGTAAGCTTAATATGGTCCTCGATTTGATGGGGTTCATTTAAATGAAAGTGTTCATCTGGTGCTTCGTGAGGCTGAAATGTTTTTTCTAAATGACTTGCAAAAATATCTGCTTTTTCTTCGTTACTCCTTGCCCACTGGTTGTTAGATTTTCTTATGGGTGGAATTTGGATAATTGGTCTTTTAAAATCTTTGGTTGCTTTCCAAAGGGAATAGTCGGTATTTTTATCATCTGTAAGTTCATTAAGTAAATGGTTAATAGATTCATTTTTTATTACTAGAATTTCTCGCCTAATGCGCTGCGTCATGTTGTTGAGATTTGTTTTGTCCCGAGGATCACGGCTTTGCTGCCACTTTCTTCTTAGTTTCCTTTTTTCCAATATAAGGAAAACTAAACGCCTTTGCAACAGTACGTTTACTGACAGATCTGTGCCCCATAAAAAATAATTTCAATTTAGCACCTTAAAACACTTCAAACTGAAGTTTGCCAAAAATGTAGAAAACATATTTGACATAAACAAGTGACAGTTAAGGCAACATGTTAGTTTTTTCTAAGCTACAGTTAGACAAATCTTGTGAAATATGTTAAAAATGGTAAATGAATAAGTTTGACAGTCGATAGATTTTGACACGTTTGACATAGGCAAGGGGCAGTTACGCCAAAATGTTAGTTTTTCAAAGACCTTTTAAACAAGATATCACTCAATAGGGCTTTTGTTTAGAACAACAAACTTGTTACTTTTGACAAAAACGAAAAAAATTAGGTTTGGCAGTCCATAGCTTTTGACAGATTTGACTTAGACAATTGACAGCTATGTCAAAATTTTAGTTTTTCAAGATCCTTTAAAATGAGGTATCACTCGATAGGGGTTTCAATTTAAAAAAATTAAGTTGACCGCTTCTACGCCGCCCCCTAGCGTAGGGGCGGCACACCCGCCCTTTCTTAAAATAGACCTCTTGATGTCATCGACCACTGCCAAACTTGGTTCAGTTATCTTTATTAGTTCAAAAGTTATTTGGGTGGACTCGGACTTTTAGGACACCCTGTATATATATAAGATCCGAAGACCGGTCTAATTCTAGGGACCGGGTGTCTGTTCCACCCAGCACTCTTTATTTAGCAAACTACTCAGCATATACCGTGTTTTTTTCTGCATTTTTGCCAATCTCCAAATTTTAGAGCAACAAAAAATACAAATGCACCAAAAAAAATCAAGAAAATTAACAATTAAAGCCGTTTTTAGCTGTGGGGCTAAAACAACACAAAAGCCCTACTATAATAATAGTGTTTTAAATTATTACAATACATTTTCTAATAAATGTATTTACAAAAGTAATGAAAATAAATGCAAAGAGAAACAGAGGGATTTTACTTTTTCGTAGGTCCTCTTTTAGACATTATACAAATGACTTCCTCAACTCTTTCGATGCTTTGAGTCTTAAACTCGATCACTTTGGGTGGGTGGCTATGTCTCGTCTGACTAATTTTGACAACACAGCCGTCTGTTACCATTCTAGCTTTGCATTTAAACCTAAAAATGAAGAGAGAGAAAGAGTGGGGAAACGAGAGGAGAGGGAGATAATGGTGGTAGCTCACGTTGGAAAATGTCCACGCAATCAGTGTTGCCAGATTTAAAGGTTTTCCTTCAATATGAAGGGTTTTGAACAAAAATTTTGACTATTGAAGGTTTGAAGGTTTTTATCCGAATTTGAAGGATTTTGACTACTTTGAGGCAAAGTTATATGGATGATTCTACCAAAAGTGGGCTATATGGATATCATTTTTGGTCATTGCCTTTAAATAACAGTACAGCACAGTAAATAATTTTGTTTTGTTAAATTTATGTAACTAATTAGGTGTAAGCTAAGAAACATTTATTTTCCCAAATTTTAGGAATTATTGCATAAAAATTCCAGAGGAATGAGTACCAGAGGAATGAATTTTTTAATGGTTTTCCAATTTAAATCAAAATCTATTTAGACTACTTAACTTAAGTTTTATATAAACAAAGTTCCTATACTTATAATTTTAAAACAATCAACAAAAAAATTATACTATTCATATCAGTCGAATATTTACTTACCAGAGGAATGATAATTGAAGCGTTCCTTTTTGATTTCTCCGAAAAAAACTAATTTTCTGCCGAAAATAAAAAGATCTATAACTTAAACCAAACTAAAGTTGACATTATCTGTCAAAACTTGTCATCCTCACAAGTAAATTAGATATCCAGGGCCGTCTCTTTCTCGAGAAATTAACCGGTGGTATTCACAAATATTGTGTTATTAAAAATGGAGCACGTTTAAAATTGTAAAATTTTCCGGGAAGATGTAAATTCGGATTTTCAAAAATATGACTGCAAACTTAAGTTTTATCAATTTTTTGATAAATAGTTAAGACTTGGTTAAATATTATTTATTAGGATATTTGTTTCAATCTCAGTTTTTAATATTTGGTTTGGGACTACACCAGAGGAATGAGGTATTTGCTTTGTAATAAAAAAAATTATAAACTTGCAATTTTTTTTATACATTAAACTCTAATGCTCCATAAAGAAAACATTTCGTTTTAAATCTTATAACTAAAACTATGCTTCATTTGCAGTCTGTGTTTGAAAAATATGCATTCCCACTCCACAGCACCATTTTTGTAGAATCATCCATATATTTCGCAAGTGTTCCAATAATTTTACCAAACTTAACTTATGTAGGTAAATGTTTAATTTTGGTTTTTATAATTCATGATTTAAGTTATATATTTTTCATTTATTTGGTATTTTCTTTCAATTTTATTTAAAAAATTATTCATAGTATAAAGATCTTTTTGGTTTGGTGTCGACCACTCACCCGTTTTAATGTTTTATAGGATATGAAGTATTTTTGTGACTTAGTTGAAGGAAAGTCGTCAGAAAACTCTGGCAACACTGCATCCTCTATCCTCATAATTACCTATAGTGTGTTCACAACCACAACAATTACCTTTATCCCAGGTATTGGGTGTTTCCAACAAGAACTATTGAGAATAACAACAACAACATCAACACAGTAGGTCATTATTAGGGTAGAAAAAAGCATTTTCCTAGGAGCGTGCGGAAAATACCACTTTACCGGCTCTGAAACGAAATAGCGATATACAAAATAGCGAGTATTAAAATAGCGGTATCGAAATAGCGACAATCAAAATAGCGATGTAATGAAAGGTTGACTATCAAAATAGCGATGTAACAAAATAGCGATTGTAACGAAATAGCGATGTAACAAAATAGCGATGTAACAAAATAGCGACTATCAAAATAGCGATGTAACAAAATAGCGACTATCAAAATAGCGATGTAACAAAATAGCGACTTTCAAAATAGCGATATTTCTTGGCATATAGCTCGACTAAAGGGTTTCTTTTTAAAAAAAAAAAATTTCCTGCTTTTGATAGTCGCTATTTCATTACTCGCTATTTTGTACGTCGCTATTTTGTACATCGCTATTTCGTTCCAGAGCCCACTTTACCGCACTTTGTACGTGTAAAAGAGAGCTACATAGTTGATTTTTTTTCCGCTGTGTACTTAAACGTCAATTAATGACCAAAAAAAAATGTATTGTAAATTTGTTTATATTTATAATAGTTATTTACCGAACAAGTGCAGAAAGTGGCAGAACGACGCGGAGCGGAGTCCAGGGTGGTAAAGACGCGTTCCGGATGTGTTACCCATTAATAAAAATAACACTCCTAACAATGAGCATCGCTGTTTTGGATGTGCTGGAGCGCCCTTCTCGTTCATCATCTTTAACTTCTTTACGACCATCAAAAAAGCTTTTATGCCACATAAAAATCATTTCACGAGACATACACTGCTCTCCGTAGACATCTTTTAGCATTTGAAAGCATTCAGTAGCCGTTCTTTTGAGTTTTACTTTATATCAATACGTTGGACAATTTTTTCGTTTGTCATAATTCCGGCTAATGAGTTATGCACGATTACCTTCAAACCACTACGTAAGCCAAACTAGTAGAGGAAAGGCGACAAGATTGCGCGCGGTAGTAGAACGCACATCAAGATAAATAACTCCGACTGCCCAAGGCATGGAGATTTAAAACCTGTTAGTACGGGGGCCAGTGTAAAAATTTAATTGTCATACCTCGTATGTCATACATACAAGGTCTCCAATATATACCTGCAATAATTACGGCACTTCCAGTAAATAACCTTGCCAGCTTTACTCTGGGTATCAAGCATGTAGGAATAGTTATTAAAATAAACGTTGGGATTTTTTTTACCATCGGACACATAATAGAGTTTTCCTAAAATAAATTAAAAAGTTATAATACAATAAATGCATGTCAATTAGCAAACTCCAAGTAAACTCCATGCCAAATGAGCCTTGAAAACACAATTTTGTAAATATCTCAGAAACGAAAGCTCCTATGAAGTTTTTGGTTATAACAAAAATTAAAAAATGGCATACGGACAAGAGTTGCATCTGCTTTACGTCGATTTGCAGAAGGCATATGATAGTATACAACTAAATCTACTTTGGAAAGTGTTGGAAAACAGAAACATAAGCGTACAACTAATTAAGGCAATCAAAATTACCGCAATAGTAAGGTAAAAGTTAAAATAAAAGCAAAACTAACCATAGGCTTTTAAGTAAATAAAGATCTTAAACAAGGTTGCTGTATCTCGCCTACGCTCTTTAAGATATACTTGGAACAAGTCCTTAAAGTATGGAAGAGAAAATGCCAAAACATGGGAATTCCGTTGGACGAAACCATCTTGTATACTTTATGTTTCGCCGATGATCAGATAGTAGTGGCTCAGGATTATGACGACCTCGAATATATGACACGAAAACTAATAGAAGAGTACAATAAGTGGGGACTAGAGGTTAATCTCAATAAGACAGAGTATATGTGTATCGGTGGAACGAAACAAGATCTAGTCTTAAATACCCGGCAGCGAATTCAGTCCTGTGATGAGTATAAATACTTAGGTTTAAAAATTACAGCTGACGGAATACTAGATAAAGCTATAAAAGATCGAAACGTATAAGGAATAAAAGCAATAACTTTATTAAATGGAATAATTTGGGACCAAAGTATATCAAAACATAAGAAAAAGCTTATATATAACACCATTGTAAAAAGTATTATTAGATACGGCTCAGAAGTATGGCCAATCAAGGATAGAACAGAAAAAATGCTTTACGCTACGGAGATAGACTATTGGAGAAGAGCAGCAGGGAAATCAAAAAGAGAATAAGAGAAATTATGACAGTGGGTGAACGTACTTTAGTGTGGTACGGACATGTACAAAGAATGAATGGTGAAAGACTACACTACAATGGAAACCAACTGGCCGAAGAAAACGAGGACGGCGAAGGAGAAGCTGGACAGAAGGAATAGAAAGAGAGTGAAATAAGAATAAGAGGCCTCGATGATGAATTATGGGCAAACAGAAACGAGTGGATATTGGGTATCGGAAGACGTAAATATATATATATATATACAAAAATTATTGAGAAAAACGCACCTGTATTCCAAAACACGCATGTTGATGCGATGCTTCGTTAGGCGGCCCTCACATGATCAATAATATTGCCAATATTTTTACATATGATATCCTTGTTTATATCATTTGATAGACAATGACAATAGCAAAATAATTGACAATATTATTGCTGCTTTAAAAAATTAACATATTTTCAATTTTTAACTGCCAAAAAAATTAGTTGATGTCATTTGCATTAGTATCATCAGCTCGTGACATTGTCGAACATTATTTTACCTGAAACTTCCATAAAAATCGGTTCAGTAGTTTAGGAACTATCGTGTTACGGACAGACTGATGCAAAAAAAAATATGTTTCAAAAACTTGTTTTTCCTTAATCAATCAATGTATTTAAAAAAAATCCATAAACATGGTAAAAAAATAAATTGAAAAAAAAAATCAGTTCCTGAATCCAAGAATATACACATTGTTTTCTCTTCCTTATATGAAAATATCACATCATAAAAACCTATATAAAGTACACAATAGCCAGTGCTACGGAAATACATTAGGTCATCAAAGAAATAATTCAGTTATTTCTTCGATGACGTGTATAACTAACTGAGGCAAAAACTTTTTTTTTTAAACACACTAAAATTATAGGGAATTCAACATTTCCGTTAGTAGTTAACAAGCTGTCATTTGTGACACAGTGTTGCCAGACTTTTCTGGCGACTTTCCTTTAATTAAGTGATAGAAACCCTTCATATCCTTCAAAACATTAACGGGTGGTTGATCGACACCAAACCAAAAAAAACTTTATACCATTAACATATTTTTACCTTCCTAATCCGCACAGCAATGGCTAAAGAAGGTATTGTTCTCGACGAAAATTTTTTTTTGAGATAACGCCGAAAATGTGTTGTTTGAGTATATTTTGAACGTCGTGACGTCTGTCTGTGTGTGTGTGTGTATTTTCTGAGATATTTACAAAAAACTGTTTTCAAGGCTGATTATCATAGCTTCACTTGAAGTGTGCTAATAGGCTTGCTGGGAAAGTATCAGATCTGTCATAGATCCATTTATTTTAATAAAAATTAAAGAAAAAACCAACAAATAAAAAATTTAAACCATAAATTATAAAAACCAAAATTAAAAATTTTTAATTTTTAATTTTTAATTTTTAATTTTTAATTTTTAATTTTTAATTTTTAATTTTTAATTTTTAATTTTTAATTTTTAATTTTTAATTTTTAATTTTTAATTTTTAATTTTTAATTTTTAATTTTTAATTTTTAATTTTTAATTTTTAATTTTTAATTTTTAATTTTTAATTTTTAATTTTTAATTTTTAATTTTTAATTTTTAATTTTTAATTTTTAATTTTTAATTTTTAATTTTTAATTTTTAATTTTTAATTTTTAATTTTTAATTTTTAATTTTTAATTTTTAATTTTTAATTTTTAATTTTTAATTTTTAATTTTTAATTTTTAATTTTTAATTTTTAATTTTTAATTTTTAATTTTTAATTTTTAATTTTTAATTTTTAATTTTTAATTTTTAATTTTTAATTTTTAATTTTTAATTTTTAATTTTTAATTTTTAATTTTTAATTTTTAATTTTTAATTTTTAATTTTTAATTTTTAATTTTTAATTTTTAATTTTTAATTTTTAATTTTTAATTTTTAATTTTTAATTTTTAATTTTTAATTTTTAATTTTTAATTTTTAATTTTTAATTTTTAATTTTTAATTTTTAATTTTTAATTTTTAATTTTTAATTTTTAATTTTTAATTTTTAATTTTTAATTTTTAATTTTTAATTTTTAATTTTTAATTTTTAATTTTTAATTTTTAATTTTTAATTTTTAATTTTTAATTTTTAATTTTTAATTTTTAATTTTTAATTTTTAATTTTTAATTTTTAATTTTTAATTTTTAATTTTTAATTTTTAATTTTTAATTTTTAATTTTTAATTTTTAATTTTTAATTTTTAATTTTTAATTTTTAATTTTTAATTTTTAATTTTTAATTTTTAATTTTTAATTTTTAATTTTTAATTTTTAATTTTTAATTTTTAATTTTTAATTTTTAATTTTTAATTTTTAATTTTTAATTTTTAATTTTTAATTTTTAATTTTTAATTTTTAATTTTTAATTTTTAATTTTTAATTTTTAATTTTTAATTTTTAATTTTTAATTTTTAATTTTTAATTTTTAATTTTTAATTTTTAATTTTTAATTTTTAATTTTTAATTTTTAATTTTTAATTTTTAATTTTTAATTTTTAATTTTTAATTTTTAATTTTTAATTTTTAATTTTTAATTTTTAATTTTTAATTTTTAATTTTTAATTTTTAATTTTTAATTTTTAATTTTTAATTTTTAATTTTAAATTTTAAATTTTAAATTTTAAATTTTAAATTTTAAATTTTAAATTTTAAATTTTTAATTTTTAATTTTTAATTTTTAATTTTTAATTTTTAATTTTTAATTTTTAATTTTTAATTTTTAATTTTTAATTTTTAATTTTTAATTTTTAATTTTTAATTTTTAATTTTTAATTTTTAATTTTTAATTTTTAATTTTTAATTTTTAATTTTTAATTTTTAATTTTTAATTTTTAATTTTTAATTTTTAATTTTTAATTTTTAATTTTTAATTTTTAATTTTTAATTTTTAATTTTTAATTTTTAATTTTTAATTTTTAATTTTTAATTTTTAATTTTTAATTTTTAATTTTTAATTTTTAATTTTTAATTTTTAATTTTTAATTTTTAATTTTTAATTTTTAATTTTTAATTTTTAATTTTTAATTTTTAATTTTTAATTTTTAATTTTTAATTTTTAATTTTTAATTTTTAATTTTTAATTTTTAATTTTTAATTTTTAATTTTTAATTTTTAATTTTTAATTTTTAATTTTTAATTTTTAATTTTTAATTTTTAATTTTTAATTTTTAATTTTTAATTTTTAATTTTTAATTTTTAATTTTTAATTTTTAATTTTTAATTTAAAATCTACCTACATAAGTTACATTAGTAAAATTATAGGAATATTTGCAAAATATATAACTTTGCGTCAAAATAATCAAAATCCTTCAATTTTGGATAAAAGCCTTCAATAGTCAATTTTTGTTCAGAAACCTTTATATTGAAGGAAAACCTTCAAATCTGGCAACACTGGTTAGACAGTACAATGTTTGGCAGTATTTCTTTCAAGACGCACGATGTGTTTATTCCCTGATTTAAGAATCAACTCTAGAGAAATCACGCCTACCAAATTTTTAAATATCTCTTTTTTTAAACCCAGATGGATCATCCGTGACCATAACTCTGTAGAACTGATATGACAGCTTTCTGTAGTCCATAATTGGAGGCTGGTGATTATGACAATCGGTTAATTTAACAATATTGTTAACCGTGGTCAGCCTCGACCTGCACCTAGTTTTTTTACTAAACATGCAATCCCAATAGGTTCGTTCGCCTTTTTTGTATTTGACATAAAACTTGTTCTGTCGAAGGATTAGGGTAGGCTTAACATTACCTCCCTGGAAATAAACCGCTTCTAAAATGGAAACAAATAAATAAACAATTTTAAGAATCAATACCGACTAACTAGTTAACTCCTCTTTAAAAGGGGTCAGGTTTATAAAGATCATGAATCAGATTACAAAGCATTACAACAAGAAACAATAAAATGTCTACCTAACAATTAAACTGATCCTTCTAAATTATCAGGGAGAGTTCTTAAAATATTCTGAAATCCATCTGCATGGTTGTTGCCATTGATAGCCTCAATCGATGGAACATATGATTATGACAGCCATCAGCCATGAGGCCGACAAAAGATTAGAAGAACTCGATGCGTTTAACCTAATTTTTGAATTCTGTTTAAATTTTATGGCCTACCTCAACCGCGTCTCGGGTCATTCGAAAGTGGGACTTAACACCTTTACATAAGAGACCGATGACTCAACATTTGAGTCAGGACTCACATGTCCAGCCATCAGCCTCTGGTGGGAAGCCGTCGTGGATCAACAGTTGAATCATCGACAGTCAAGGTGTTAAAGTCACTTAAACTATAATTTTCCACCATTTTCTCGACATATTCCAGGATTTTTGCATTAGGATTTCGTGCACTTAAAAGAAGTTCCTTATCCGAATCTGATAAACTGGATAAATTTATTGCCAATTTGCCAAAAACATTGAATTGAATAAAGGGATTAACTATTTTTAATATATCTATAGACAATCTAACAAACTCCTCGTTAAAGCTGTTCAGGTTTATGGATCATCATCATAGATCAGATATTAACTGTCTTTTTATTTAAAGCATTACAATCTGTCATAACTATTAATCGTTGGTTGATTATGGTGTTCTGTGATAACAACGTTCGACCTTCAGGTGGTAAGTGCTGCTTTACATTATCTAGTAACTGCAAAACATTACCAGTACCTCTTGATGCCGTTTCTCTTATAAATCCTTTAGACGTAGTTGCGTTAAATAAGCTGGAATTCTTGGATATTTTTGGATAAACAATTTTATAAATATTTACAGACTAACTAATTAACTACTCTTCAGAAATGTTTAAGTTTATGAAGCAGGCCATAGTTTAGTTTTCAGCTCTCTATTATTTCAATGAAATACAAAAACAAATAATAATACGTCAAATTAACGATTAAACTGATTCTAAAAAATGTCTTAGATTTTAATCCGCCATACTGAGTGGAGGGTGATTATAGTGTTATAATATCTAATAAAATTTTGGTCTGTTGGGTAAAACGTGCAGCTCTGCGCTCTCTAGTAGCCGCCGCACAATTCCACTACGTATTAATGCTGCCTTTCTTTTAAACCCTTTAGTCGTAGTTGCGTAAAACTATCTGGGAGTCATTAATACTTAAATGAATAAATAATTATTAAAATATTTACAAAATAATTAATTAACTCCTCTTTTAAAAGTGTTCAAGTTTATTATTTATTAGTTAACTAACTTATTGTGAGAATTGTTCAGTTTATGAGTATTATGGTTCAGATAGCTGTCTAATTGTTCATTAAAACCTCTAACGCTTAAACTGATCTTTTAAATTTCTCATACTTTTGGCCACCACACTTGAACTATCATAATAGCTGATCGAAAAACACTGTGATTTTAACCCGTCACAATTACTGATGGAGGGCTGGTGATTATGCTGTTCTGCAGCACAATTCCAGTATGTCTTACTGCTACCTTTTTTTTTTAATCCTTTAGGCGTAATTGAGTAAAACTATCTGGGAGATATTGATACTTAAATGGTTAAATAATTTTTAAAATATTTACAAACTAACTAATTAACTCCTCTTTAGAAGTGTTCATGTTTATTATTTATTAGTTTTAACTAACTTATTGTGAGAATTGTACAGTTTATGAGTATTATGGGTCAAAAAGCTGTCTAATTGTTTATTTAAACCTCTAACGATTAAACTGATCTTTTAAATTTCTCATATTTTTAGCCACCACACTTGAACTATCATAATAGCTGATCGAAAAATATTGTGATTTTAACCCGTCATAATTATTGATGGAGGGTTGGTGAGTATGCTGTTCTCTGATAATAACGTTCGTCACCTGGGTTGTAAGTGCAGCTCTACATCCTCTAGTAAATGCAGCACAATTCCAGTACGTCTTCCTGCTACCTTTCTTTTAAATCCTGTAGATGTAGTTGCGTAAAACTATCTGGAAGTCATTGATACTTAAATGGATAAACAATTTTTAGAATATTTACAGACTTACTAATTAACTTCTCTTTAGAAGTGTTCAAGTTAACTAACTTATTGTTAGAATTGTTCAGGTTTATGAGTATTCTGGTTCAGATAGCTGTCTAATTGTTCATTTAAACCTCTAACGATTAAACTGATCTTTTAAATTTTTCATATTTTTGGCCACCACACTTGAACTATCATAATAGCTGATCGAAAAATACTGTGATTTTAACCCGTCACAATTACTGATGGAGGGCTGGTGATTATGCTGTTCTCTGATAATAACGTTCGATCCCTGGATGGTAAATGCAGCTCTACATCCTCTAGTAAATGCAGCACAATTCCAGTACGTTTTACTGCTACCTTTCTTTTAAATCCTTTAGACTTAATTGAGTTAAACTATCTGGGAAATATTGATACTTAAATGGATAAATAATTTTTAAAATATTTACAAGTTTATTATTTATTAGTTTTAACTAACTTATTGTGAGAATTGTACAGTTTATGAGTATTATGGGTCAGAAAGCTGTCTAATTGTTCATTAAAACCTCTAACGCTTAAACTGATCTTTTAAATTTCTCATATTTTTGGCCATCACACTTGAACTATCATAATAGCTGATCGAAAAATACTGTGATTTTAACCCGTCACAATTACTGATGGAGGGCTGGTGATTATGCTGTTCTCTGATAATAACGTTCGACCACTGGGTTTCAAGTTTAGCTCTACATCCTCTAGTAAATGCAGCATAATTCCAGTACGTCTTAATGCTACCTTTCTTTTAAATCCTGTAGATGTAGATGGGTAAAACTATATGGGAGTCATTGATATTTAAATGGATAAACAATTTTTAGAATATTTACAGACTTACTAATTAACTTTTCTTTAGAAATGTTCCAGTAAATTAACTTATTGTTAGAATTGTTCAGGTTTATGAGTATTATGGTTCAGATAACATCCCATTTGTTCATTAAAAACTCTAACGAATCAACTGATTTTTTAAATTTCCCATATTTTTAGCCACCACACTTGAACTATCATAATAGCTGATCGAAAAATACTGTGATTTTAACCCGTCACAATTACTGATGGAGGGCTGGTAATTATGCTGTTCTCTGATAATAACGTTCGATCCCTGGGTGGTAAGTGCAGCTCTACATCCTCTAGTAAATGCAGCACAATTTCAGTACGTCTTACTGCTTCCTTTCTTTTAAATCCTTTAGACGTAATTGAGTAAAACTATCTGGGAGATATTGATACTTAAATGGATAAATAATTTTTAAAATATTTACAAACTAACTAATTAACTCCTCTTTAGAAGTGTTCAAGTTTATTATTTATTAGTTTTAACTAATTTATTGTGAGAATTCTACAGTTTATGAGTATTATGGGTCAAAAAGCTGTCTAATTGTTTATTTAAACCTCTAACGATTAAACTGATCTTTTAAATTTCTCATATTTTTAGCCACCACACTTGAACTATCATAATAGCTGATCGAAAAATACTGTGATTTTAACCCGTCACAATTACTGATGGAGGGCTGGTGATTATGCTGTTCTCTGATAATAACGTTTGTCCCCTGGGTGGTAAGTGCAGCTCTACATCCTTTAGTAACTGCAGCACAATTCCAGTACGTCTTAATACCGCCTTTCTTTTTAATGTTGTAGACGTAGTTGCGTAGAACTAATTGAGGGTTTTTCGAGGCGAACTTAAAAAATATTTCCTCTAAAAAGTAAAAAATGATGGTTACTTTCCTGCAACCGGTGATTCTTTACCGGATGGTGTGAAAAGTCGAATTTTCTGTACGGTTGTAGGAAATAAAAGCTTTTCCTATCTAAAATCAGATTTCGGATAACTCGTATCTCGTTTCCACATACGACTTTCTCGTGCGTGCCCGCCGCATGACTGTCATAACATTTTATATTGAGATCATGTGACGGGCACCCACGAGAAAGTCGTAGGTGGGAACCGGGTGTGACGTTTAATATTTCCGAAACAATATAGAAAATGCTAGAATTTGTCTCTCTTGAACTGCTAACTGCTAATATCAAAAATATTCCACTTCAAAAAGCAAAAAAGCATTTAGTTAAACTTAAATATGGTCACCATTTTTAAACCAATACTACATTCTTTTTATTTATTTTAAAGTTTTGTGCGGATATAATGACATTTTAACAATGGCAAAAGGTGGCCTATATGGTAAAGTATTTATGAACAATTACACAAATATTAAACACTATTAAATTCAAGGCAAAAAAAAATCTAGCCCAAGTTTTAAGGACTTTATTTTAGACCTTGCATGCTTTCTTATTGACTGAGTCTAATATTTACAAAGGGGCTAGGGCAGAAAAGAACCCAAATTGCCACGTTTACATAATGTGATAAGATAACTAAACAGGCATAATTAAATAAACGGTATTTTCTTTAAAGATTAACATTATTTTCATTCAAAATTAAATGTAAAATCTTACTAGTTTCACCAAAATAAATACAATAAAATATTTTTACTTTTGAACGTTTGAAAAAATTAAAAAACCGTACTGTCACTTGTTGTTGATGGCCGTCATTGTATTTTGAATCGTTTTGGACTAAAAGGTGATCCGTGCTAAAAAGCCTGTGATTTTGTAATTTTTTATTGTTTTTTTTTGCGTTAAAGTCAATATGGTAAAAAAGTGCGAGGTGTGCAAAACATCCTATGCCGTAGGAATTAAACGGTCCTTTTACAAGTAAGTAAACAGCTTATTTATCTGTAAACAAAACATAGGCGTAGTTAAATATTTTAAGCATTGTTATCTAAACAAATAGCCGGTTCTTAAGCTGCCACATTGTTTTAAATGTATTATACCGGCACGATTTTGTATTATTACTATTGAGATTCAAAAAATAATTAGACATACCAGTCGTGATTTTTCTTAGCCCGCTTCATTTCTCCTTACACAAAAATTAAAATTCGAAGAAAATAATGTGTTCGTTTCAGCTTCAAAAATAATCCGCTGAACTACATTTTTGTTTATTTCCCAAGTCCTTGGTTCACCTTTGATACTAAACGATCACATTCAGTTTGACTTGTAATTTAAGTTTTGTGTAATAAAAATAAAGCGGGCTAAAAAAAAATAACGACAATACGTCTAGAAAATTATATTTTATAAGAATGTACTAGAAAACAATAGGAAAATTGCCTTAGTTTTCAAAAAATTCAAAAAATATTAGTTGTTCTGTTGTTCATATCATATCTAACTTTTGTTTACAAAAATCAGCTGGACCACCAGTGACGTGAAAATTCGACATATATAATAATAAGATCCGAACACCGGTCTATTCTATCCACCGTGCATTTACTCAAACAAACCTGCCTATGGTTTGAGGTTATGCTGCTTCTAGAAGTTCAATGTTTAGGACCCTTTGGTAAATACTGATGTAAATATACCTATTTTTATTAAAAACCTATTTATTAAAAATCTGAACCATCAAAACAAAACCAAACAAACAACCAAATATAAGAATAGAAACGCCACTATAACTCACGGAGATTCATTTTTCGTAGACAAAGATAGTAAAATTAAGATCACCGTTGAAGTTAATGATTGATTGAATGAAGTTCACACATAAAAGTGAAGAATAAACGTCCTGGTTGAAAAGATTTGGTGAAAGTCACCGCCTTCTCCAAAAAAAAACGCCATTGAAAACATTACAGTTTTTTATTACTTATGTACTACATTTACAAGTTGATTGCCTAAAATATCACTGGAAATGTCGTCTGGTGGGAAATGGTTATGTTCTTCCAATCCGCATGTAAGTGTGTTACCAGTGGTGGAGATGGTACACTTGCATCTAAATTTGAATTTATAGCCACAGTTCCAATACGTTTTGCGATTTCTTTTGACATTGACGAAGAAAAGGTGTTTTCGAAAAATAATTTGAGGTTTACCGCGTTTTCCTTTACGAATGAATATTGTTTCTAAAAAAAACGTTAGTTTAATAATAAAATAGAATAGAACATGGGCGTAGTCAGGGTCTCGCCCCCCCCCCAAGCCCAAGATTTTTTTAGATATTTTCCGCATATTTCATGAATAAAAAGATAAAATAGCATAAAATATGACATCATGAGGCTTCGCCCCCCCCCCCCCCAAAGGCTTCAGGCCCCGCAAGATATGATCCTGGGTTCGCCACTGATATTAAATTGCGAGGAAACGTCTTACTAAAGAGCTAAAGCCAAGATGGGGCAAGTGACAAGCCAGGGTGGGGCAAGTGCCCCACCCTGCCCCACTCTGACTACGCCCATGGAATAGAATAGAATAGAATAGAATAGAATAGAATAGAATAGAATAAAATAGAATAAAATAGAATAGAAAATAATAGAATATAATAGAACAGAATAGAATAGAATAGAATAGAATAGAATAGAATAGAATAGAGTAGAGTAGAGTAGAGTAGAGTAGAGTAGAGTAGAGTAGAATAGAATAGAATAGAATAGAATAGAATAGAATAGAATAGAATAGAGTAGAGTAGAGTAGAGTAGAGTAGAGTAGAGTAGAGTAGAGTAGAGTAGAGAATGGTAGAGTAGAGTAGAGTAGAGTAGAGTAGAGTAGAGTAGAGTAGAGTAGAGTAGAGTAGAGTAGAGTAGAGAAGGGTAGGGTAGAGTAGAGTAGAGTAGAGTAGAGTAGAATAGAATAGAATAGAATAGAATAGAATAGAATAGAATAGAATAGAATATAATAGAATAGAATAGAATATAATAGAATAGAATAGAATAGAATAGAATAGAATAGAATAGAATAGAATAGAATAGAATAGAATAGAATAGAATAGAATAGAATAGAATAGAATAGAATAGAATAGAATAGAATAGAATAGAATAGAATAGAATAGAATAGAATAGAATAGAATAGAATAGAATAGAATAGAATAGAATAGAATAGAATAGAATAGAATAGAATAGAATAGAATAGAATAGAATAGAATAGAATAGAATAGAATAGAATAGAATAGAATAGAATAGAATAGAATACAATAGAATAGGTCTTTATTTTCCAACTAATAACAAAAACAAAAAATACCATTATTTTAATAATATGCCTAATAATGTAGTCAGAAAAATGCCGAAGATCAGCTGTTCATTCAGCAAGGAATGAACTCTGAATTAAATCCCAAGCAGAGAAAAATAAAATAAAAAATAGTTCAGGATTAAAAAAAATCCATTTTAGTAAGTTTATAATTATTGTAGGTAAACAGCCTAACCTAACGAAACCAAACCAAACCTAACCTAACCTGTAGAAATAAATACAGGGTGGCCTGAAACGAAACGAAAAGATGAACAATTAGTAAAAAAATTCTTATAAAAATAAATAAAAAGTTCAATTTGTAGCAAAATATATTTTGCATAAAAATCGTTGATTCTGGCGCCCAACTGTCTAGTGCCGAATCCACGATGCCGAATTGTCCGACCGTAATTTTCCTGGCCGAATAGTCCCTATCCTCATTCGGGAGTGTGGGTTTGCGAAGTCCTTCCTCTCTTACATCAGATCCAAGAGGGAGGGATCGTTTTAAACGACGAGATAAAGGACTTTACAAACTTCGTTTGGTTCAAAGCTTGATATGTTGCATACCTATTCGCCCTTATTATGGTTTAAATGAACCAGTTGATTTGTAATTTTTGTGTTATCAAAGTTTAAAAATAGCCTCCCGACTAACCTGGTAAAAAGTTAACAGTGCAAAAATTCTAAAAATCGCTCTTTCTTCAAAAATTAAGGGTAACGGTGTGTACTTTGAAAGAGTGGTTCACAAAGTCCTTTCTTTCTTACTTCAGTGCCAAAAATATGATAAACGAAGAACAACGTGGGTTTTCGGCATAGACCTAAAGGACCATGCACATTTACATGGCCTTCAGTTGGACTGTGCTGAAATGTTAATATTTTAATAAACCACTTTTCGATTGTACAGCAGAGTTTTTGGCGCACAGCATACTGGTCATAAGTTATCAGAGCCGAACTGATGAATGTCTTGACCGTACTTTTTTATTTATATACCACATTTACAATTTGACTGCTTAAAATATCACTGGAGATGTTTTTTGGTGGGTCATGGTTATGCTGCTCCAATCCGCATGTGAGAGTGTTACCAGTCGTGGAGATGGTACATTTGCATCTGAATTTGGACTTATAGCTACACACCCAGTATGTTTTGCCATTCCTTTTAGCATTGACAATGAAAAGGTGTTTCTGGAAAATGATCTGAGGACTGGTTTTTCCTTTACGAATAAATATTGTTTCTAAAAAATAAAAAAAAACCTTAGGTTAATAATAAAATGAAATAGAATAGAATAGGTCTTTATTTTCCAGCTCATAACAAAAATAAAAAATACAATTATTTTAATTATATGTCCAGTTTTACACAACAGCATCTGTGTGTCTTCGTGCAAAATACAGGCATGCGCAGTTGAAAATTTGCATCTCCAACTTTAAATTTGATTTCTCCACTTTCCGATTAAAAAAATTTGATTAAGACATACTTAAAAACAATGTGCGTTTTCCGCAGAGGCACAAAGGACCTGGCACATTTTACACAACCAGTGACCTTCGGTTGGATTATGCTGGATTGTTGATACATGACGTTGACCTTTTTGTTTAATGGCAACCGTAGCCGTCTAACTTCCCTGCTTCAAAAAATAAGCCCTAGGAATATTGACTGCAGTGCTTTATTTATAAACAACATTTACAACTTGACTGCTTAAAATATCAGTGGAGATGTTCTTTGGTGGGTCATGGTTATGCTTCTCCAATCCACATGTGAGAGTGTTACCAGTAGTGGAGATGGTACACTTGCATCTTGATTTGGGCTTATAGTTACAAGCCCAATATGTTTTGCCATTTCTTTTGGCATTGACCAAAAAAATGTGTTTTTGGGAAACGATCTGAGGACTGCGTTGCCCTTTACGTATAAATATTGTCTCTAAAAAAGTTTTAAACACTAGGTATAACTTGTCGATTTTAATTTACCGCCAGAAATCAAGGTTAAGTCATTTAAGGGTAAGGGTGTGTGTACTTCACTTTGAAAGAGTATTAGCCTATATTTTCTGTGGTATTACTTCAGTGCCAAAAATATGATAAACGAAGGACAACGTGGGTTTTCGGCATAGACATAAAGGACCATGCACATGTACATGGCCTTCAGTTGGACTGTGCTCAAATGTTAATATTTTGTAGATACAGTCGAACCTCTCTAACTCGAACCTCTATAACTCGAACGCCTCTATAACTCGAACCTTTTAAGCGGTCCCTGCACTTTTTACATGTATTTGAACCTATGTAACTCGAGTTTCTATAACTCGAACTCTCCATAACTCGAACTGTTTTGGTTGTCCCTTCAGGTTCGAGTTATAGAAGTTCGACTGTATTATAGCCCTGCGCTGATTAAAATTTAAATAAACCACTTTTCGATTCTAAAGCAGAGTTTTTGGTATTTAGTGATCATAAGTTAGCAGTGCCGGACTGCTGAAGGCCGCTTTCTATTTCAAAAAATATGCCTAAGGAATCTTGACCGTACTTTTTTATTTATATACCACATTTACAACTTGACTGCTTAAAATATCACTGGAGATGTTTTTTGGTGGGTCATGGTTATGCTTCTCCAATCCGCATGTAAGAGTGTTTCCAGTGGTGGAGATGGTACATTTGCATCTGAATTTGGCCTTATAGCTACACACCCAATACGTTTTGCCATTCCTTTTAGCATTGACAATGAAAAGGTGTTTTTGGAAAATGATCTGAGGACTGCGTTTTCCTTCACGAATGAATATTGTTTCTAAAAAATAAAACTTTTAGCATAACAACAAAACTTGGGAAAAAATAACTTATCGATTTTAATTAACCACCAGGTGTCGCTATTCGGAAAGATTTTTTTTGTTACTTCGATGCCAAAAATGTTGTTAACAAAGAACAACGTGCGTGTTCTGCAAAGGACACCGTACAGTTTAGACTGCCACTATGTTTCGGTTGAATTTCGCTTAAATTTAACGATATTTCAGATCTTATCGCCCTGATTACTTACTGATTCAGAAGCTTAGTATTTAAAATAATCTTTTGAGTTGGCCTCCTAGGATAGATTGTTCAACTGTCAAAAATTATTTAATATATGGCACAAGGTGGCAAAATGTGTTTTCAAAATATCCCTTATATCTTTTACACTATTGCACCTGCACAACTAGGTCTTACTAAATTTGTAGCTCGTACAATTAGCTACAACACTGCTGTAAAAAAAGCTGTTAAGAAGGCCCCCTAGTCAGAAGAAATTTTTGTCATTTTTAATTAAAAAAAAAAGAACTTTTACTTTGCCCTATATCAGCAAAATTGCACCAAAGGGGCGCTGTGGAACACTTCTTAATTTTATGCACTTGATACTTTACCCCGGCTCCTAGGGGCTGAAATCGGTTAACATGTTATTTTGACCTCACTTCAGAATCAGGAAATTACTCATTCTGAATATCTTAAATTCATCAATTATTCGATGACTGATATATGTTATATGGAAAATTCCTTCCCACAGTTTGAACGTTCACAGACATTTAAGAAGCACACGTGCATTTTTGCTGACTTGCTGTTTTCAGCATATTTATCAGTTGACAAATCCTTGTCAGAAGATAAAACCCATGTGAAACCCAATTCAGCACTTTTTAGTCTATCACTACTTGAGCTTTGTTAGAGATAAGTTAGTCTTCAGTCATTATTCGTTGCATACACATATTATTATTGTATTTAGTTATCAAAGTTGTATTTTTAAATAAAAGAAGTTTTTTTAAAAAGTCGTTTTTAAACTCTAAAACATATATTGTAAAATGCAACATTTTTATCTTTAGGGGCTATAAATTTCAACAATAGAATAGCCTGAGCAAATGTAACCATTGTCAAAAAAAATGAAACACAAATTCGCTATTTTTGAATTTGCAATGATTACATTTGATTAAACTGTTCGATCTTTAAAATCTATAGCCCCCAAGTAGGGGCTGCCCCTGAGGATGAAAAATTTTGCATTGTGTGATATATGAACAATTCAAGTAAAGTATTCAACATATTCAGAATGAGTTATTTCCTAATTATGAAGTAGGGTTAAAATAAGATATTGGCCCCTTACAGCTCCTAGGAGGGCAAAGTATAAAGTATTTAAAATTAAAAAGTGGTCGACGACACCCTTTTGGTGCAATTTTGATGAATAGGGATAAGTTGAGAAGTATAAAACAATAAAAAAAATTAATGTATATGACAAAAAAAATTTTCAACAACTTCAAAAATGTTAATTCAAAAAGAATGGAAAAATAGGTGAACCATATTTTTCATTCTACGAGTGAACGACAGCGAACCAAGGAAACTAAGTCCATGGCGGGACGAAAACGTCCACCGGTCTATAAGGTAGAAAGACTTATCGTCACAGTTCAACCAGACCATGCTATCACCGTCTCCACGGTATCGGTTCCAGAACCGAAAACAATGAGTTAAGCAAGTATAAAAGGCAACTTCACGTGGTTGACTATACCCCTATGAAGTTGCCTTTTATACTTGCTTAACCCATTTATGCCCAAGGGAAAAAATAAAACTAAAATTAAATAATTTTTTATACATTCTTTATTGGTTCACCTCTAAGAACAATGTCTGAAATTAAAAAAAAAATAAAAAATATTATTTTTTGTAAAAAAAACCTGTGGCGAAAACGCATCACTGGGACCAAAGGTAAAAAAAAAATTGTCCTTATTTTCTAAAAAACTTAATTTATGAAAAAATAACAACTACAGACAGTTTAGCGTTAATCTATTATAATAAAAATACACAAATGTTTTATAAAAAAATGGTTACAAACAACATATTTTAACTTTTATAATGTTGCGAAAACGCATCACTGGGACGATACTATATACTATTTGGTAGTAAATCTTATGGCGCAGAGTGATACTCAGCAAAGCAAGTAGTGTGTAAGTGCACTTTGCACTTTTGACAGATAAATACAGTTTGGCTGTGACAAATTCTACACCTCCTACGTGCTTTGTCGGGACAATGCATCACTACATGGCCTATATTATCGTAACGTAATTCGTTGATGCTTGGTGCAAGATTTCTGATTATTGCTGTTCTTTCAGTTTTTATAAGACGAAGTGCAACATTGGATTTAAAATCAAGTTGAGGCATTGATGTATCATTGACAATGTTAAAAAATTTCCACGCATTGACAACTAAGCTGTCAATTCCATTGATGAACAAAGGCCACCACCACTTTTTTCCAAGAACACTACACCTATAATTAGCAATGCCATTATCGTGTAAATCTACGCCCCCCATATACTTGTTATATTCAGATATCACGCTGGGTTGAGGAACGAATATCTCAGTTTTTTTTTTCCTATCAAATCTTTTTACACGACCAAGAGGCTCAACACTAAACGTATTACTTGCAACAGTCACCACCGAATTATCGTTCCAACGAACAACGGAGACGTTTGATAAACTGTCATATGCAGTGGAGTGAGTGCCACGCTCCTTTTTCCCTATTTTTTTTACGTCTTCAACTGGGCATTTGCTAGTTCTATTGTCTCGAATAGTACCAGTTGCAAAAAATCCATTGTTTTTCAAGTGCACAAATAACTTGAACGAGGAGAAAAAGTTATCAAAAAATATTTGGTGATTTATAGGTTTTTCTATCACCTCATTACTACGTCGCCACCAAGTCCAAGCGAAGAGTATTTTTTAGTGGGATCTTGTCCTGCATATGGCAAAGAATAAAATAGATAACCGCCAGATGAACAAAGGCACCACATTTTGAAACCAAATCGAACTGGTTTACCCTTTATAAACATCTTACAAGAGTGCCGGCCAAAATATGGTACCATTTGTTCATCTATAGATAAATTGTGAACAAAAACGCCAAATTGCATATGTTTTTTGTTTAGGATATCTAAAAAAGGACGCACCTTTGAAAACTTATCATTTTTGTCTAGCTTTTCATTGTCAGAAAGATGCAAGTTTCGTTTGATGCTTTGAAACTTGTTTCTACTCATGCATTTTTTTACCACATCAACACCCTTATCTTCATCATTGGACCAATAAAGTCTAGTTTGTGGTAGCTTATGATATCCCGATAAAAGGAGAATGCCAATAAAACTTAACAATTCTTCTTTCTGCAATGAAAAGCTATGGCGGTTATTATCTTTAGCATATTTTAGCGTAAACTCTAACACTAGGTTCACAACCTCATCATCAAAAAATAAAAATAAAATTTCTAACGGACTCTTTCCACCGTACAAATTTTTTAAATGTTCCTTATCACAAAATTCAACTGAAGTCGGGGAGTGAGTGTATTTGATCTCACCTTTTACCCATTTCACTGCAGGAGGTTCCTGAGGCACTTTAGCTGCAGTTAGTTTTCTCCGAAGGGAAGCAAGCGTTTCATCGTCGGATGAGTCGTCACTCAAATTTTGTTGAGGTTCCTTTGAGTTGGGAGCACCTGGAAAAATTTGCAGATCCTCAGCTTCATCTAGGAAATCCTGGTCTGACGGACCATGTAACTCAAAAGTTCCTGCTATATCTTCAGGTTCCCCTGCTTCGCATAAGTTTGCCTCATCATCAATGGTCTCTTCGTCGGTGAGAGTGTCGACGTCTGGTGGTATATAAACCCCATCAACATGCCCTGAAAAAGATTTTTATATGAAAAACGCCGTCAAAAGAGCGCAAAACGCAACAGCACTGCTACATAATAGTGCGCAACATAATAGCGCGAAACATATCAGCGCTGCTTCAAAATAGCATAAATTTTATAACTTACCTTCCTCTAGCTCAATAACAGCCTCCTCCATAGCTTCCACTAATTCTTTTTGGGTAAGAAACCGCCTAAAAGCCATTTCAAACGCCTGCCGATCCGTACAGCACAAATTCTAATGATAGACTGCAAATCTAAGAACGCTGGATTCCGACTATCATTCAGGTCTTGACAGGATATAACATGAAATATTCGCCTTACACTTCATACTTTATACCAGTGATGCGTTTTTGCAACAGTATATTTTGTTGCTTTTCTATTCACTTCATATCACTAAAATGTTTCGTGTAAGACGCGTTTTGCAAGGAATTGGGTCTATATATTTAGAAAACAGTGTTTGTTAAAAAAAAAAACTAAAACCATTTTTTATATAATTTTAATATGACAAAAAAAAAGATTATTTTTTGGTGCAATTCAAAGTCACTGAATTTCGTACTAAATTGAATAAAAAATTAAATTTTTCGGGTTTTAATGACAGTACCGTTGTTGTTTTCTTAAATTAAATTGAAAATTTCAAACAAAAAAAATAATTCTGGAAAATAAAAAATATTTAATTAGGTGGTGCGAAAATGCATCACTGGGCATAAATGGGTTAACTCATTGTTTTCGGTTCCGGAACCGATACCGTGGAGACCTTATAGACCGGTGGACGTTTTCGTCCCGCCATGGACTTAGTTCGCTGTCGTTCACTCGTAGAATGAAAAATAGGGTTCACCTATTTTTCCATTCTTTTTGATTTACCTTGTATCTTGTAGACAGTTTGTTCTACTTTGTGTCAGGCAAGCCACGCTGAGGATGGAAATGCCTTTTTCCGAAACACCGGTGTCCGTGGTTGACTATACCCCTATTAAGTTGCCTTTTATACTTGCTTAATTCAAAAATGTTGTTTTTATAGCAGGCCTGGGTAATCATATAAACTACACATTAAGTGAGACCTAATCGTGTAGCTTCAATAGTGTAGAAGATATAAGGGAAATCTAAAAACACATTTATATAGCGGATATATATTTAATATATTTTGACAGATCTTACTAGATCTTAAACCGTTAGAATTAGCGATAAAAAAAAATGACACCCTAGCCTTACTTTTCGATTAAGGCATTTTTGAATCTATTAACAGGTCAGGCAGTGTTGGTGGCATCATTAGTAATCGATTACAGGAGTCATAAAATTTTCATCAACCAGCTCACAGAGGTTAATTTTTGACGCTATGGCCAGAATAATTTAACACTTAAATAAAATTGTCAATAATGATAAAAGTAACTCTATGATTTAATGGTAAAATAAAATAGTGCACAACAGAGGTTACACAACTAAGGCTACAGAATTTACTATACTGTATTTTTAAGTACTAATTCTAAAATAAAGGTTTTATTTAGTACCCGGCCATATCTCGAAAATATGCAACAGAAATGCACAAAAAGTTTTAAACAATAGAACAAAAAACCACATACAATATACCCAGATATGCAATATTATGAGTAACTACCCTACCCTGATCTCTATATCGTCACCCTAATTCTGAAACGTCGTAACCCAACTCAAAAATTTTATAGGAATAAAAAAAGTTAAAAGCAACTTACATAGGGTAAGCATTATGCGACTTATTAGAAATCGCGGGAATGACCGTTTTATATTTTTTTTGGCTGCGAGGATTTAGCAGCGTATAGCGATGCATAATTACTAACCTTTGACGCAAAAATATGAATTTTAATTTTTTTGTGAATTACGACGTTTCAGAATTAGGGCGACGATATACTAAACTATATAATCCACTGCCCATCCCTAAATTAAATACACAATCTTATGAAATTCAAAACCCCCAATATAGTACAGCGTGTCCCATTTCCGATAGGATTAAATGGGGAACTCGGTTGTTATTAAAAATATCTGTAAGATCTGATACAGGGAGTTTTGAAAAAAATTAAATTTTTTATAATTTCTTGTATCTCGCTTATTTTACAAGATATTTTTATTCTGTAAAAATCTTTTTTAGAGCAAAATAATGACGTTGTTAATTTTTTAAAACATTGTTTAGTTTTAAAATGAAATACGGTCCTGGATTTTTTTTATTACTATTTTGATTGGTTTCATGCGATTATTATTACAAAATATTAACAATTTCATATTTTTTTGTTTTAAGATTAAAAAAATATTTAATATTTAAAAAAAAATAGTCCGAACCTGGAAATTTCCAACGTAAATATAAATTGAAAAGGCGCTAGTCGAACGATTTTTAGTTTATTTGTTTTGAAACGTTAATTAAAAGATTTTTAAATAAAGTAAAAAACGTTAAAATGTTACAAAAATAATATCATAGTAATTATTTGATGGAAGCACAGCAACTCATGAAATTTACATCAACATGGAAAAATAAAAGCGTTGAATTGACATTGTCATTTTTATGAATGGCTCACTGAAAATTATTCTAAAATGGCTAGAAATCGGCCATATCCATCAAAATAGTAATAAAAAAAATTCAGGTCCATATTTAATTTTTTTATGATAAATACCATATCTCAAAAACTAAAAAATAATTTAAAAAATTTATATACGTTTATTATTCTCTTCTAAAAAAAGTTCCCACGAAAAGGTTTTTACAAAAAATATCTGGCAAAATGAGCGAGATATAAGGAATTACTTAAAAATGCGATTTTTGTATTAGCGAAACTATGGGGTATAGCAAAAATCTGATTACACTATTTTTAAGGGCTCAAAAAAACAGGACGGTAAGGTGCAATCAATAAATCGATATCTATAATAATAACCAAGTTTCCCATTTAATCCCATCGAAAATGGGATACGCTGTACACGTGGAGTGGAATGCCAAGCGTGTGGAATGTGGAGTGTCGAGCCTGTACGCGCTGGCGTCCGTCACAATTAAAAAGTAAAAGTCATTTATTTTTTTGCCTACTACAAGATTGTAGAGAGATAAATACTTGAATTTCTAGCAACTAAAAGTATTAGAAGAATAATCTTAACACAATAGTTTATGTAACCTATATGGCCTAGACTAATAAAACCAATCGATAGTTACGCCTGGTGATAATTTAGGCAGCCACCACGCATGGTGAAAGTTATTTTATTTTTGTCGGGCACATTGTTTCATTTGTTTTGCTGGTGAGGTTTTTAATAGGTAGGTGCATTATTTTCCTAAAACTTGTTATCCACTAAGAAAAAAGGGCTTTCCTACATTCAGACCTTTTAAGAAAAATTCAGTGAAAGGACATTTCAGTGATTTATCGTTTCTCAGTTATAAATGAATAGACTATAGGCTGCCAGAAATAACGTGTCTAAATGTAAAAATGGACGCCCAAGAAGGAAGGGAGGAAGGGTAAGCTATTCCCCTACATGTCTCTGGACTCAGCACGTTAGTTCCCATTCCAGGCATGGCAGTCCACCCGTTATAACATTAGGGTAATTGCTACACTTCACTTCATAATTTTTCAGATAATCTTTTGACAGTTATCAGCTGGTTACCATAACAATAACATAGACCAACCAAAACAAAGTTGTCTCAAAAATTATGAAATTAACTATACAGTGACAATGAAAATTTAGCTTAGAAGAAAAAAAACAAATTCAGCAGGTGTCTAGATAAAAATAGAAACATAAGGGTGTACCCCAATCTCCGCAAAACACGACGGTCGCTTACGGTATCGAGATTGTCTTTTCTTTAAATCTGCGAGGTGGGAAGGAGGTAAGAATTGCGTTTTTATAAAGCTTACTAATTTCTTTTTCGGGCATTATGCCAACGTTAAAACTTACTGTTAAAGAAGAGGTGCAAATGTTAAAATGGTGCTATGAGGAAGTATGAGGACCGTGATATTTTTTGCAAAACTACCATTTTAAATATAACTAACAATGAAGAAGTGGATGAGGGTCGAAGACTCCCTCCTTGTTCAAGTTCACCCATTGCTAGAAAGCTATACTCTATAACATTATTTTTGAGATAACTTTGAACCGTGTCAATAGTCATCAAGAAAACAGCTGTCCAAGAGTGCACAGGTCCGAATTTAGACAAGAGGAAAAATAAAGATCAGGGTTCCTTCACAAATATACTTTTTTTTTTTGGTTAAATAACTACAAGCACAAATCTCTCTCTATAATCGCAAATAAACAAAAGGCTAAAATAAATAAATACGGAACTGTTTTGTAGCCGTGGTGGCTCAGTGCGTTCGCGCATTGAACACAAGTGAGTTAAGGAATCTCGCTTGCTACAGTGGCGGGTTCGATCCCCGTCGGTTGCCGAGGTCGGGTGCGGCAGACATTTATAGGATTCCTGGGGAGTGTAAAATGTAATATTGTCCTATCCCTTCATTCACGCCGGTAACCAGGCCGGATGAGGTCGGATATCTCGTGAAGGCGGACTTTGTTACACACTCCTTCAGTCGGTAGGCCATTCTAAGGGACAAAAGGACCGGATAAAAAAATACCCGGTCTGGGGTTCCAAAGGTGGCCGATGACCCGTGCAATTAGGCGTTCCGAAATGGCGGCCTTAGTGTCGGCGAAAGAGTCACGGTTATCAAATGAGAAAAAGAAAAAAAAAAAAAAACGGAACTGTCTTTTAGACATTCACCGACTTGAATTAATCCCACATTTTATATATTTAGCACCGGATCAACTCACTGCCGTGATCCATCTCTTTTTACATGCACATGCTGCTCGCATGCTATCGATCGGATTAATTTACTGGATAAGTTTAGTTTTATGAAACGAATATACCTCATGTATATATTTACCTCTATAAGCGCATTAAAAATGTATATAACATTGTCTCTTTTTATGAAGCTATACAAGAAAAACGATTGTCTCCTAACCAAAGCAAGCAACTTTTTGACCTTTGCCTCGGTATGCTACGGTGTGAAAAAAAAAAGTTATCTCAAAAATAATGTTATAAAGTATACCTGATGATATTCCTCCCAAAACCATTCAAAATATTTTAAAAAGACATGGATACAAAGCCTACAAGTTGAAAAAATATTAGGAACTGTGTCCTGAGGACAATATTTTAAGGATGGAATTTTGTGAAAACATTATGGATCGTGCAAATCAGGATGAAAATTTTGTCAGCTGTTGAATCGGCTATCCCTTGACAACAGCAGTGTAATATAGTTATTTTCCTAACAAGTGTGGAAAGTGATACTTTCCCGCACGCGACTGCAGTTGACCCGAACGACGCGGAGCGGAGTTCGGGCAAGCAGTCGAGGGTGGGAAAGGCACTTTCCGCATGAGTTAGGAACATTATTTTTTCTTCGACCGATGTTACAATACCACAAATTTACTTTTGAAAAAATATTTTATTTGAACATAAATAAAATACTAATTATTATTATTGGTAATAGTGATATTGAAAACACAATTTGTTGCAGTTTGAAGATTATTCAGAATTGCCGGTGTAGTGGAGTTGGATGGTGGTAATTCTCGCATCTGGTGGCCGCTTGTAGAATCGAAAGTGCGCAAAGATGGCGTCTGGGTCTGCAGGACACTTCCAGTGGACGTTGACAGCAGCAGTTGCAGGTCACTTACAGTTGACGATGACGGTGCTGGCAACGATTGCAGGTCATAGGTAGATGAAAGAATCTTACTCGAGATGTTCTCTTTCTGTTTCTCGGAATCTTCCAAATACCCCTCAGCGACAGCAGTGGACTTCCACCCACCAAGGCGTTTTATGTTTGTTATGCCTTCACCTGAATCTGCTAGGAATGTTGCTGAAGAACGTCTGAAGCTATGGCCGGTATAACGTTCTGGGTTAGGTAGGCGCAAATATGCAGCGATCTCTGATGGCATCTTTCCAAAAGTGTTCACTCCTACACACTGATTGGAACATTTTCCTTTTTTATAATAAATGAAAAACCGGCGGTGCGGAGTAGTAGGAGGTCTCAAATTTGCGTACTTTCTATACAGCATCAAAAAAGATCCATTATTTATTTCTTCGGATAAAACGAAGGATCTTGAGGAATGATTTTTAGTGTCGGAGATCTTAACGATCAGACTTCCTTTATCCTGTATGTCATCCAGAGTGATATTTAAAAGCTCCGCCCTGCGGAGAGCACCAGCCAAGGCAAAAATGGTACTCACTTTAATCATCAAATAAATCTCATCAGGAGCTAACATAAACCGCGATATATCATCTTTGGTGAAAACTTGCGCCTTCTGTGCTCGAAAACCAACATTTTTTTGTTTAAGAAACGATGTTAGCTTGTGGAATCTGCTTATGTCCACATTTTGCTTAATTTTAACCAAGCTTTTCACCATGGAATAGCATGACCATAAAGTATTCGATTTCAAGACCTTGCTCAGGTCTAGGAAGTATGCCAAGAAGACTTCTTCTTTGTAGATTCTCACCCCTTTCTCCTTACACCATGTCACGAAATGATTGTACTGTTTTTCGTACCTTTGTCTCGATTTGGCAGGTAGCAGCTCACCATCTTCAGCAGCCTGCAAAATGCACTCCGGGAGTTCATCTTCGGAACAGTTCATTGAAAAATCCATTTTATTCAAAATAAAAGGCAGTTCTGTCACTTCAGAGACGCTCTTTGACTAGCTTTGACGTTTGAGTAACAATAACATAACTTGGTTGCCATAGCAAACTGGACCAAGCACCTGTCACAGCTTGGCTTGATAGTTGTTGTATGACATGACTATACGGGGGGTATGCAGAAATATTTAAAAAAATCCATTATTCTGTTTTTTTTTTAAATTGAATAAAAAACTTGAAATGAGCTATAATTCATCAGATTGCCTATCTGCTAAATTCCCTACACTGTACCAAGTCGATAGTTACGACTTTTGAGGTATAAACCTATAGAATAAATCCAAAATTGGCATAGTTTTACTTTCCCGCACTAGTGCGGGAAAGTGATTTTCCCGCACTAGGGCGGGAAAGTGATGCTTTCAAAACTAAAATGCGTGCGGGAAAGTGGGTATATATGCACGGTCGTAGAAAAAAATAATTTTATTAGTGAGATATGGCAGCCTAATTTAACGCGATGTTTGAAGACAATAATAAACGAAAAAGGCGTACATTCCTCTTTGAAAACCTCCGAGGAACTAAAGTATAGACCACAACCAAACTTTATCTTAGCAATTTTTATCCCTACCAAAAACAGTGTAATAAAATTAATTCCACGCGGCTCAAGGAAGGTCGCATGAGGGAGAGAGATGAAGAGAGGTTGTTTCTATTTTTATCCAAACACCTAAATTAGTTTTTCTCTTTCTAAGCAGAATCTTCATGGGCAGTATAGCTTTTACTCTAATGGTATAAGGAAGATCTAATAGGCCAAAACTTTTAACCACCACGCAACAAAAAAAGGTTTGAAAAATTAGAGAAATTATCTGTGGTCTTTGTAAACAATTCGGACAACTCTCTTTTGGTCCAAAATCGATTCAAAAGGAAGTCTTTCGGGTGGCAGGTGGTTATGATGTTGTTTCGGCCTCACGATTACAGTGTTGCCGATTATTGTAAGGTTTACTCTGCATTTCAACTTTTTGTGCAGACCGCACTTCCAGTAAGCTCTTTGACCCACTTTACAGTTGATGTGGTAGAGGTGATCCTCGAATAATAGTTGGGTATTACCCCTACGACCTATGCATTCATAAACGAAACCTCTGGTGCGGCCTAAAAAGAAGAAAATAAAATCTGATGAATTTAATAAGCTCAACTAAAAATCAGTTTTTATAAAATTGAATAAGTGTGTCTTATTTACAACACTGAGAAACGTCGATTTATATAATAGAGTTCTCTGGAAAAGGACGGGGCGATAGTTAACCCGCAGTAGCATAACAAGTATTTTTAAGTGAGCTTTATCCTACAGAAAGTCAGGTTTTAATAAAAATTAGAGACAATATGTCATAATCCGGAAATCAGATAATCAATGTTTGATGAAAAAATTTATAGACAACATCTCCTAAAGTCAAATAAAACATGAATGACGTAAAACTATCTCTGTAGATACATTACTGTATTGAATATGAACCAATATTTTTAATAAGTATTATACGAGGCTTTTAAGTTTTGCGTATACAGCTGTATGGAGGATGGTTCATCAATTCGACGTTTTCTTGGGTTAAAAATTCAAACAAGACGCTAGCGCTACCAAGTCCACTTTCAATCCCTGACTTCGCATGCGCAGATCTACCAATATTATTTACCTCATGTATTAGAATAGATGAATACAGGGTGATTTTCACTTGAATGATTCTAACCACATGAAAATAGAAAGTTTCAAAAACCTAACCTAACAAAACCTAATCAAATCTAACCGAACCGAACCAAAGGAAACTGAACCAATAATTAAAAAAAAAAAAACTTTCCTGACTTCCTGCCCGGGATCCTAGAGGATGTGAATCCGAACCGAACCAAACCGAACCTAACTAAACTGAACCAAACCTAACCTAACCAAACTAAACTACAACACGTACTGCTAATTAGGTTTAGTTGGGTAGGGTTAGGTTCGGATAGGTTCGGTTCGGTACGGTCCGGTTCGGATTCACATCCTCTAGGATCCCGGGTAGGAAGTCAGGAAAGTTTTTTTTTTGAAAAAAAATATTGGTTTAGTTTGCTTTGGTTCGGTTCGGTTAGATCTGATTAGGTTTCGTTAGGTTAGGTTTTTGAAACTTTCTATTTTCATGTGGTTAGAACCATTCAAGTGAAAATCACCCTGTACATCTATTCTAATACATGAGGTAAATAATATTGGTAGATCTGCGCATGCGAAGTCAGGGATTGAAAGTGGACTTGGTAGCGCTAGCGTCTTCTAAAATTCAATAGTTTTTTGTTCTTTGTGCGAACTTGCATTGTATTGGTGAAGGATGATTCGTCATTCGGGGATAGTTTTTCGAAGCTCAGCGATAACTTTCTGCAAACAAATGGTGATATTTCAATCGGCAGTAACAGTTCTTTGATCTTCCAGAGGAATTGTTGCTACATGACGTGCTTTTGAGACAAATGTCGCGTTTATCTTTTTGGATACACGTCGAGAACAGATTACTTTTGTTGGCTTTTCTTTATCTTGGAACACCCAAACAGACGACTGACGTTTATTTTTAAGTTACATATGAGTAAATCCACGAATCATCACCACTGACAATGTTGTAACAGGGTGATTTTTTATAATTGCAAGATCGCTATAACTCGGTTATTATTGGGAGTAGAAAGTTCAAACAAAAACTGTTCGGTTTGGTAAATTATGGCCACTTTAGACCCACCATTAGTATTTTTTTATAGGTTATAATATACAGGGGGCGACAATCAGATCAATTTTTTTAAAGGGAACACCCTATATATTTTTGTATTTTTAAGTTCCGCAAAAATTTAGCTTTACAGATATATGTAACACTATGGTTCTATCTTTGTTATTTTTCGAGATATTGACGATTGAAATTCCGAAAATTAGCAAATTTTAAATAGGTATACGGTGCGGAGTATTTAACGTATAGACTGTAAATAACAAACTGAAACAATATTGACTGACAGTTTGATAAATATAAATAATCATCTTTGTCAATTTTCATAGAAATTTAAAATGAAAAGACGACAATTTTTTTAATGTTTTAATTGTTTTAAATCCATAAATAAATAAAAATTAACGTAACAAATGTTCAAACCTATCACCATTGACTTCAATACATTTTTGAAACCGGTCTCTTAAATTATTTATTGTTCTTGTTATTAAATTAGAAAAATATTCATTAAGCTCATTGACAGACAGTGATATTAATTCTCTGAACTCTCGAGTATTCCTCGCTTCTAATCTGTAAACTTTATCTTTAAGGTGACCCCATAAAAAAATGCCTAAAGGAGTTAAATCAAAACTGTTGGGTGGCCAGCGTATTGTGCCGTTTTTCCCAACCCATTCATTAAAATTATTATTTAAGAATTCTCTAACCTCATGAACATTATGAGGAGGAGCCCCATCCTGCTGAAAAATCAATTTTCTTTGATTTAGTGGCAAGTCATCCAAAAAATTTTCTAAGTAATTTTGTAAAAAATTTAAATAAATTTGTCCCGTTAAAGAGTGCTAATAAAAAATGGCCCAACAACACGGTCGTTCAGTATGCCACACTAGACATTCACGGATTGTCTTCCCTGTCTTTTAATTTCTTTTACAAAATTAGGGTTAGTCGTGGACCATAGTCTGCTATTCTGTCTATTTGGTAGACCACAAGTTGTAAACGTCGACTCATCCGACCACAAAATGTGATTTAAAAAACGGGGTTCTGCGTTTAGTCTTTCATGCATAAAGTGACAAAACTCTTAGGCCTTGAAGTTCTTGTTGTTTATATGCCCAATAAGAATTTGTTCTTAGGACATTTCTTACTTTGGTAAAAGACGTCAAGCGTTCCTGTCCTTCTTGCACTAATGCGGAAGATTTTCTTATAGAAATTTGTGGGCTTTCTTGAAAATGTAGTAAAATATTTAAATTAGCCTCTTCGTTTGGACGAACAACTCGTTTTTGTCGTTCCACAGACGATGTTTCACGAAATTTTCTATATATCCTAAGCATTGGAATAAAGCAACATTGTTGATAAATATTTAAAATTTGGCACTGACAATGTCATTAGGTATCCACACATCTTAATCTTTGTGACTCACAGAAAATACTCCGCACCGTATTTAAAATTTGCTAATTTTCGGAATTTCAATCGTCAATATCTCGAAAACTAACAAAGATAGAGGCATAGTGTTACATATATCTGTAAAGCTAATTTTTTGCGGAACTTAAAAATACAAAAATATATATGGTGGGCCTAAAGTGGCCATAATTTACCAAACCGAATAGTTTTTGCTTGAACTTTCTACTCCCAATAATAACCGAGTTATAGCAATCTTGCAATTATAAAAAATCACCCTGTACACGATTTTCGAGTTTCCTGCCTCAAAGCGTTCTAGAGTTTTCTGATACCAATTGACCCTAGCTTCTTTTTGTTCTTCAATTAACAGAGCCGGTATCCAGCGGAAAACTAATTTTCTAACCCATAATTCTTTGTTTTTGCGACCCTGCACTTTATATTAAGGCGCGTTCTCACGAATCGACTTTAGTTGATCAACTTTGGTTGATCAACTAAAATCGAATAAAAATAACTGTGAGAACATATGTTTCAACTTTAATCGGTCAACTTTTGTCGATTTCAGAAAAGTTTAATCCAATCAAACTTTATCGCTCAATTGATTATGAGTCATTAATATTTTTCAGATGAGTCGAATCTTGTCTGAAGTGTGTGATTGTTTGTTGGTCAACTTGAATCACTGTATTTTGTTGCATTTTGCACTCGGTAGCTCTTCGCTTTCAGCAGTTCTGTTGTTTTGTAGAGTAATAATAATATAACAAAAAATAATTATTCTATACATACATACATATATACAATTAAAAGCAAAAACAAAATGAGTTTAAAGTGTTTAGAGGGTGTTGTGTTTAAATTTATAGAACTATACCATAGTAATGACTGTCTTTGGAATCATCGACCAGATAGTTACAAAAATAAAGATGCCAGAGAAAATGCTTTAAATGTTATGGCGCGGGAAATGGAAATAGAAGGTCTAACTACAACGGATGTTAAAAATAAAATAACAAAATAAGAACCATGTACAAACAAATGTTCACCATTGACACTTGCACGTATTACTGCCGTTGGTGCCATTTTTATTCAACTAATTCGATCGATTTTTTGGTTGTGGTCTGAACAAAAACTTAAGCGATTTTAGTTGATCCACTAAAGTTGATTAACTAAAATCGATTTGTGAGAACGCTCCTTTAGGGAAAACCACTACTTGAACGTAATCTACAATAGCTCATGTAAAATTTTAATCTCTTAAAATTATGGTTTTACAATATTAACAACTTGACTGCTTAAAAACGGTCCAGAAATACATGCAGGGGCTGGGTGATTATGATCCCTCGATCCCATTATTAAAGTGTTGCTGGTTGTTATGACTGAACCTCTGCATTGTGTTTTGTTTTTGAAGTTGCATTTCCAGTAGGTCTTGGAGGGAGTTTTGACATTTACGACATACAAGAAACGTCGAAAAATTATTTGAGGTTGGCCGCGAAAGCTTTTTCGGACAAATATTGTGCCTAAAAGAAAAATGATAATAAATGTTGTATTTATGTATTGTCAAAATATAAAATTTAACTAAACGCCATTCTTCTTGTTTCATCTACTAACAGAGGCTAGAAAAAATCATATATATTTTGATCGGTTTCACAACGTTCTACGTCTTCCGATACCCAATCTCCACTGGTTTCTGTTTGCCCATAATTCATCATCTAGGCCTCTTATTCTTATTTCACTATCTATTCCTTCTCTCCAGCTTCTCCTTGGTCGTCCTCGTTTTCTTCGGCCTGTTGGTTTCCATTGTAGTATTTGTTTAGGTAGTCTTTCATCATTAATCCCTTGTACATGTCCGTACCACACCAGTTGTTTTGTTCTTATATCATCCACTAAAGTACGTTCACCCACTGTCATAATTTCTCTAATTCTTTGATTTGTAACTCTCTTTTTGATTTCCCTGCTGCTTTTCTTCAATAGTCCTTTTCTCCGTAGCGGAAAGCATTTTTTCTGTTCTATTCTTGATTGGCCATACTTCTGAGCCGTGTGTAATAATACTTTTTACAATGATGTTATATATAAGCTTTTTGTTATGTTTTGATATACTTTGGTCCCAAATTATTTCATTTAATAAAGTTATTGCTTTTTTTCCTTATACGTTTCGATCTTTTATAGCTTTGTCTAGTGTTCCGTCAGCTGTAATTTTTAGACCTAAGTATTTATCTTCATCACAGGACTGAATTCGCTGCCCGGTATTTAAGATTAGATCCTGTTTCGTTCCACCGATACACATATACTCTGTCTTTGTCCACTTATTGTACTCTTCTATTAGTTTTCGTGTCATATATTCGAAAGAAAAAATCATGCCAACGCGATTCTTATTTCCTGTTGATTCGACATTATGCCGCACTAGTGTTTTAAATTCTTCATCCTTGGCTTCTCTTGCATTTAGTTTTTCCATTGTAGTAGCGTGTATGTGGGGCCTCTCATTACATAGCCCAATTTTTCTATTTCATAGTGAGACTAATTTCTTGTTCTTTCTGAATTATCTGCATTAGTTCTTCATTCATAACCATAACAATCCACAAAATTGTTAGCATTTGACAAGAGAATAATCTCTTAAAAGCTTTGGATCTGTTAATTTCAATCTTTTTTATATTTATGCTTCACATCTACAAAAAAGGGGGTGACATCTTATCCTCGTTTTCAAATTATTGTCTCTACTTCAAAATACGCCTTCGATTCTTGCAAAAGCATTTCTTGCTATTTTAATTCTTGTTTTTACAAACTTTTGTAGAGTGCGGCACGCAAATATTCTTACTAGTATAATACTACCAAGACGAGAGATCATTTTCTAACAAATATTCAAGAGCAAGTAAAAATTTCCGGATTTAATTTAACCTCTCAGTTTTTGGTTAATTATTGAGGTCATGCGAACATACTTTGATTATTATTAGCTTTGAGTTACTACAACTGGAAAAAAGCTTCTTGTTTTTAGTTTTATTTTTGTTTTCGCACACAAAAAAAAAATGTTTTTTTTTTAGATTCAAGCATTTGGGGGTTAAATCCTCTTCTTTCTATCTCTCCCCTTCTCTCTATCTCTCTCTCTATATATCTTTCTCTCTGTATATCTATCTCTCTGTCTCTCTCTCTGTATATCTCTCTTTCTATCTCTCTTTCTGTCTCTCTATATGTCTCTCTCTATATCTCTCTCTATCTCTCTCTCTCTCTTTCTCTCTCTCTCTCTCTCTCTCTATATATATATATATATATATATATATATCTTTCTCTTTCTCTCTCCAAGCTGCGTGGTGTGTTCCGTAATGGTTATTGTGAGACTGAGCAGTTTATGTGCTGGTTCTGGTCTTCATATGCGCCTAAGTCGGTTCGGTTCGGTTGATAACTCGTAACGGCGCAGGTTTCTCGGATTAATCATTATGATAAAAATACTTGGATTTAGGTCCCCAATGAAACGCATCCACTGCCGTTGGGCTATCATAATTTTTTTTTTACCAAGGGTTATGCATAATGAATATGTAGCGATAATGGCTCTGATTTCCTTATCGCCTGAGGACCTCATAACTGGGAATGATGAAGGTTTTTCGGATCAATCATTGGGATAAAAAATATTTGGATGAACCGAACCGAACGCACCTACTGGCGTAGCGCTATCATAAAAATCGTTGACCAAGGGTC
Source organism: Aspidapion aeneum (assembly GCA_963576565.1). Lineage (NCBI taxonomy): Eukaryota > Metazoa > Arthropoda > Insecta > Coleoptera > Brentidae > Aspidapion > Aspidapion aeneum. Next base: position 137,789,590 of record OY755040.1, on the reverse strand, counting down.
ATGCATATTGAATATATAGCGATAATGGCTCTGATTTCCTTATCGCATTATCGCTTGACGACCTCATAACTCGGAACGGTGCAAGTTTTTCGGATCAATCATTAGGACAAAAAATACTTGGATTTAGGTCCTCAATCAAACGAACCTACCGCGGTTACAGTATCAGAAAAATTGTTTACCAATGGAGTTCCGTAATGAATATATAGCGACAATGGCTCTGATTTCCTTATCGCCTGAGAATTTTTTTTTACTCAACCTGGCCCACTATCCCCGTATAAGCTGCTTGAAAAAATTGAGTAGTGCCGTGTGAGACCAAAGTATCATTACAAGATTCGAGTACATGGTATATAACCACATGAAGCATCGAAGGTCTCACAGAACTAATGGTAGTTATCCTTGATTTGTCTAAGTTTAGCAGTAAAACTACGGATTACTTACTTTTATAAAAATTATTATTTATTTCAAAAGTAAAGTAAAAATATAATAAATAAGGAAATATTCTATGAACAGGTAGAAAATAATATAAAATTTCAAATTTGTTTTTTGGGATCGTGAGCGTCAAAAAAACAGTTTATGCAATAACATTTAGTGCATGCTACACATCTGAAGTAACTTTTAGGAGTTTTGGAAGAAGCTATTTTTCTTCCATGCTTGCTTACCATTCTACTGTAGCAAACTACACATCTGCCTCTCTTACTTCTACCTACATGTTCAAGGCGATGTTGTGCTATGCTTTCATTTTGCGGATATAATTTCATACCTAAAAGATTCATTTTGTGGTAATTTGTAAGCGTACAGTTGGGCTAGATATGCTGATGATATCGCCTTAATAACAGAGAAGAAAAAGAACTGACAAAAATGCCGGAAAAACTGGACACAGCAGCCAAAAATATAAGCTTGAGTATGAACAGCACTAAAACTGAAATCATAACACACAAGTAGGCCCAATTATTAAATTTAAAAAAGAAAACTAAACAGCTGAAATCAAGAGACGAGTATGATTGGCCTGGGCAGCATTCGGTAAATTAAGCTACATATTAAAAAATAAAAAATATCCTCAGTACCTCAAAACGAAACTGTATAACCACTATATCCTTCCTCTACTTACCTATGGATCCCAGACCTAGATATATAAAAAATTAAAAATGGATAAGGTAGCAAAAGGCCAAAGATCAATAGAAAGGCAAGTGGTACATGTAAAGCTAACAGTAACGTAACAGTAAAGTAAGGGATGTCAGAGGTGAACTAGCAAAATTAAAATGAAAATTTGCCAGTCATACTATCAGACAGAAAGACGATCGATGGAACAAATGTAAACTGGAGACCTTAAGAAAATAAAAAAAGTAGCTTTAAAGAAACATGCGGAAACTAGATGGATAAACAAAGCGAGAGACAGAGAAGAGTGGAAGATATTGGGGGAGGCCTATGTCTAAAAATGGATCAAAGAAGGCTAAATAGATAGATAGTGATAGACGGTTGGCCTGAAATGGTGACACGTTGAAGTCATGCATAGTCCTTGTGTTATCTTAAAAAATCAAGAACAGCAATTTTTGAATTTCTCTTCTTGCTAGACTCTTAAAATATATTATTCCAGCTATGCTTGAACCAACTGGAATTCCATTTAGTGTGGAAACTCATGGTCCTTGGGGTGGAGAGGTCAAACAGTTTTCGGATGAATTAAGTTTGAGAGTTATAGTTCATTTCATGATTTTTAAGATAACTTTTTAACAGTTATCATAACAATAACATAGGCCAACAAGTTATTTCAAAAAATATAAAATGAAAAGTAAGTCCAGAAGCTTTAAAGTCTTCCTCAAAGGATTATTGCACTGCAGTTTTTTTAAACTGTTAGGTATTTGTTTCTTAAAACAAAAGATGGTAATTTCCAAATGATTTGGTTGTTGTATATTTTATCTTTCTGCAAATATTTAAATAAATGACATTTGTGCATCAAAAATAATGTTTGAACTATATTTTTTTATAAAAATTCCTGCGAAGTTGCATAAATATGAAAACAAACTCGCAATTATTAAAAACACGTTCCATGCAAAAATTATCGGTGATTTTGATGCTTTTGTGCACTTACCCCCACAAACATAACAAATCCCAAAGTTTCTGTTGATTCGACATTTTTTTATTTCGCAAAATGATTAATATATAATATTATTCAATTATTTACTCTCCAGCCAGCGGGACCAAGCAACTTCTCGTTGTTTTAAATCTTTTTTCTGAGGTTCCCTTATCGAGCAATTCAATCAATTTTGAAAATCATACTTTATTTCCCTTTTAATTTTTTGATTCTAGGGATAAAAAAGCAATGAAATGTCAACTCTTCTAGGTCGACGATGAGATGTATTTGTGAAGCCTATATGGAATTTATCATCTTTTGATGACATTAACGATTTGACGGCTCAAAATGGGTCCAGGGATATTTTCCGGGACTGGATGATTGTGAAAGTCAGATCCTAAGGCTACAGTGTTGCCGGTTGTTATAATTGAACATTTGCATAGGGTCTTGGCCCTAAAGCTACATTGCCAATAGGTTTTTGTGTCTTTTTTAACGTTTACCGTGTACAAATATTGTCGGAAAATAATTTGGGGTCGGCCTCTGCATCCTTTGCGAATCAAAATTGTATCTAAAAATTCAAATATACGTAACTGATTTAAATAATAGGTAGTAGTAAAAAATTACAACAAAACTTTTACATGCATAAAACAGAACCTCTACTACAAAAAACATTTAAGAAAAATTACTAGCTTTATTTTTGTTGAAAATGAAACTGTGTCTGTGTTATTCTTTTGAAAACCATACAGAGTCGTTGCTCGATAACACGGATTTTTTTATTTTTGGTATTTTTGTAGTACTTGATCTTCCCTAAAATAAAAAATGTATTTTAAATATTTTTAAGTTAATTCTGTATTTTAATTTTATTTCATTTTTGTAATTTTTGCAATTTTTGTAATTTTGGTAATTTTTTGTAATTTTTGTAATTTTTGTAATTTTTGTAATTTTTGTAATTTTTGTAATTTTTGTAATTTTTGTAATGTTTGTAATGTTTGTAATGTGTGTAATGTTTGTAATGTTTGTAATGTTTGTAATGTTTGTAATGTTTGTAATGTTTTTAATGTTTGTAATTTTTGTAATTTTTGTAACTTTTGTAACTTTTGTAACTTTTGTAACTTTTGTAACTTTTGTAATTTTTGTAATTTTTGTAATTTTTGTAATTTTTGTAATTTTTGTAATTTTTGTAATTTTTGTAATTTTTGTAATTTTTGTAATGTTTGTAATGTTTGTAATTTTTGTAATTTTTGTAATTTTTGTAATTTTTGTAATTTTTGTAATTTTTGTAATTTTTGTAATTTTTGTAATTTTTGTAATTTTTGTAATTTTTGTAATTTTTGTAATTTTTGTAATTTTTGTAATTTTTGTAATTTTTGTAATTTTTGTAATTTTTGTAATTTTTGTAATTTTTGTAATTTTTGTAATTTTTGTAATTTTTGTAATTTTTGTAATTTTTGTAATTTTTGTAATTTTTGTAATTTTTGTAATTTTTGTAATTTTTGTAATTTTTGTAATTTTTGTAATTTTTGTAATTTTTGTAATTTTTGTAATTTTTGTAATTTTTGTAATTTTTGTAATTTTTGTAATTTTTGTAATTTTTGTAATTTTTGTAATTTTTGTAGTTTTTGTAGTTTTTGTAATTTTTGTAATTTTTGTAATTTTTTGTAATTTTTGTAATTTTTGTAATTTTTTTTTGGACATTATTTAAAATACATTTCTGAGTTAAGTGGATCAAGTACTATGAAAATCCCATAGCCTTCCATACCTACGATAGTCGATTATTTGGTCACTCACTTTTATCAAGACTTTCTCTTTCATTAAAATTCAATCTAAAGAAAAAAATCTATATTTTAAAATATAAAGTTATACACCTACAGTCCATTTCAAAAATTTTCAGATAACTTTTTGACAGTTAACAGATGTTTACCATAATAAATGCCATAGGTCAACGAAAAAAAGGTATAAAAAGTCGTCTCAAAAATTATGAAATAAATTGTGAAAATCCTCTAAGATTGTATCTATTCAAAAAAATTTGCCAACTATGTCAGTAGATGATAATTGCTAATATTCAGACTATACTTTTTTTGCAGAGCTTAATTCGTACAAATAAAGACTTTTTGAAAGTTTTTCTTGATGTAAATGATAAAAAAAAATTACTACACCTATGGTATACTCATAATTACGAAAAATCTGAACGGGTTTTTCGTCAATAATGGGGTATGGTACGATGTCACTTTGCTGAAAATCCTGAGGGTGGAGTCCTGTGTAAGCAGCCTCATAGGATATTTAATGTTCTGCCTGCCCAAGAGGTTTTGTGGTGGTTTTTTCTGTTCATTATGAAGACGTTGTTCTCGAACACGAACCGAGGTTCTTTGGTTTAATACCCGATAAAACATTTAAAATCATTAAAATTCAATCTAAAGTAAGTAAAGAATCTATATTTTAAAATATAAAATTATACACCTTGTCAACTATGTACGTAGATAATAAATGCAGAGCTTAAGTCTTTTAAATAAAGACTTTGTTGAAAGCTTTTCTAAATGTAAAATGATGTTTAATGAATCAAAAAAAAAAATTACTCAATAGTTTTTAAAAAATTAAGAGACTCTTCCATCACTACTACACCTATGGTATACTCATAATTACGAAAAATCTGAACCGGTTTAACGTCAATAATAGGATATGGTATGATGTCAAAAGCAGGATGATTGTGCGTCACTTTGTTGGAAATCCTAAGGGTGGAATCCTGTGTAAGCAGCCTCATAGGACATTTAATCTTCTGCCTTTGAACGCATTCCCAAGAGGTTTTTTCATTGGTTTTTCTGTTCATTTTGAAGGCGTTGTTCTCAAACACGAGCAGAGGTTTTTTGCGCCCCTTGGCGATGTAAATGATTCCTAAAATACAAGAGCTAATTTAAGGGAAGGGGTAACGTTGTAATTACCCACCACCCTAGAAAAAAAATATGCACTTTTTGTTAATAACTAAAGGAAAAATAGAAGAATTACAAATAATTTTTTCGTACTTAGACAAAAACTTAATCTTATTTTGTAGTAATACACTGAGGCAATGGACGGAGAACACAGATACAGTTAAAAATCTTTAATAGAATTTGAACTTTAATGTTGACAAAACAATTTATTTTCTTGACTAACTACTGATATTAAATACAATGCCATAAAACACTAGCATGGTGGTTCTATAAACTACAGGATAGAACAACCAAATAAATCAAATTTTAATTTCAACATTCCCTCTAGATTTGATTTCTCTTATACAGGCCCATCTTCTCAATGCAGCTGATATGTTTGCCTTTTGAGAGTTCTTTCGTGAAAACATCTGCTGGCATATGGGTTGTCGGAACATGATTTATAATCAAACGACCGGTTTCAACCAATTCTCTTAAAAAATGATGTTTCACATCAATGTGCTTCGTTCGAGCGTTAAACGTTCTATCGGAGCACAAACTGATTGTACTTCTATTATCACAGTACAATTGCATTGAACTAGGTTGTGGATCAAGCTCTTTTACAAGTTGTTCAAGCCAAACGGCTTCTTGACCTGTTGCGACCAACGCCATATATTCCGCTTCAGTAGTGGATTATGCAACAGTAGGTTATTTTTTTGTATTCCATGAAATCGCAGGTCCTTGAAATGTAAATATGTAGCCGCTAACAGATCTACATCAGCACCCCAATCTGAATCGGAAAAACCTTGAATAGTTTCATTATTCTCTGCATTGAAAACAATCTATAAGTGCATTGTACCCTTAAGATAGCGAAAAATTTTCTTTACAGCTTTCCAATGTGTTTCACCTGGATTGGAGCTGAAAGGACTAACGGCGCTTACTGCATAGCAAATATCTGGACGAAATACTTGTGTTAAACACATCAGACTTCCAACAGCTTCTTGATATGGAATCTGACTCATTTTACGTTTTACCTCCACGGTTTTCGGACACATATCTGTGGTTAATTGAAGACCAGGAGCATACGGAGTATTGGTCGGATTGCAATCTTCCATTCAAAATTACTTTAAATTTTTTTAAATGTATCGAAACTGATCAACACTTAATTCCCTCTTTTCCGGATTTCGGCAAATTTTCAAGTCCTTCATGTTAAATTCTTTCAAAGATCTCTTTTAAGGTTATCTTTCATTTATTCGTCATTCCAAAATATCAAAAAATCATCGACATTAACAGCTACTATCAATATTTTGCCATTTGCCATCAAACTATAAATACAAGGATTTCATACCAATTTTTTTAAGTGTTTTATCTAGTTTGATGTTCCATACACGACTTGCTTGTTTCCTTCGGGTTGGATCATATAAATGTCTTCCTCATCCAAGTCGCCTTGAAGAAAGGCTGATACTGCATCCATCTGGTCAACTTCTAGATCATATTTAGCAGCCATTCCAAACAAAAATCTTGGTGAATTGTATCGAATCACTGGTGAATATGTTTCATCATAATCTTGTTTTTGAGTTTTTGTGAACTACCTTTAATCACCAATCTATAGTTGATGTTGTATTAAAGTGACACCGCGTCATCAAAACCTTGATGGGCGGGAAGGGAGTGGAGGGGTACATACAGTGGCACGCACTTCCTTTAATTTTTTTATTGATATTGATTCCCAAAATGAGGCACGGCACTAATTAGTCATTAGCTTCCTATTTTACTTGCTTTTTATTGATGTCTTCTTCTAAACGATTTCATTAGAAAGGAACATATATACTATTACCTGGTTGTTACGAACATATTATTGATTTAGCAAGGCTTTGACGTTTTCTATTCGTTATTGTTTTGACAGTATGTCAAATCATGACGGAGATTTTCACAAAACAAATTACCGTCTTTGCAACTAAATCAATATTTGCGCACATTTTAATATAATTTTGGATCCTCTTTTATGTTTCGGATCTTTATTTATCAGGTAGGTACCTATTTGATCTCTCCTGTAAAAGGTCGTAGTGTTTTATCTTTCGAACATTAAGCCCCGAGCGGCACACTGCATGTACAAAGTGAAACACTAATTTTTTAAGGCTTCTTTGCTTAAATTTTGCCGCAGAATTTGGTTTACCATAGCTATGACGCGGTGCCACTTAAATAGAACATCAACTATAGCTTTGTATCGGACAATTCCTTCACTATTACGTTTTGTTTTGAATATCCATTTACATGGTATGGATTTTCTCGAATCGGGCAAATCAGCAAGAATCCATGTGTTATCCTCTCAATAAGAGAGTAATACTCCTCTTGCATGGCTTGTTTCCACAATAAAGCATCTTTTCTTTGTTTAATTTCATGAAAACTTTTAGGATCTTTCAACTCTTCTGAAATAACAACTGATTTATAGACAAAATTTGGACTGTTTCGAGTCTTTTTTCTCTTTGAGAACGCCTAACATTTGGAATTTCAACTAATTCTGACGTGTCATCTTCACGTAATTCTATGTTAGGATTTGGCTCTGGGTTTAAAACTATACTCTGAATTTGGTCAGGGAAAATATTTTCAGGATTTGTTGACAAAACAGTTGACTCGGATAACATATCGGATGACATATTGGTCGTTTGAGCTGGTAAAGAAAGTACCTATAATAGCTTACTGGCCATATTTTTAAATGTGCCTGTGTAACAAATGGCAGATCAGTAAAAGTGGAGTTATAACCCAAGCTTATGTGGCGAGAACGTGGTTTGTTGTTGTTTTTATCCATATTTTTAATTTGTTTTCAATGGACAACCAAAAAATTCTACGAGCGTGCGGAAAATCGTAGTATCCAGACTATGTTAAGTGCAGGAAATCCGTTTTTCCGCACGGTGGTGTTCTCGCTAGTTAGTTATTTATATTTGGGTCATGTGGTCAAGACATGATCGTATATTTGTTTATGTTTCTAATAAATTGAAATTACGTTGAAATTGCTTTATTTTGCAGTTGAAGAAAAACCATTGCAAAAAACTCATCTAAAACCTTTTTTTTCACAACTCGCTCGAAACAATCTTGCTCGTGTGAAAAAAAATAGCTTTCAAAACAAGTTGGTCAAATATTGGAATAAAACTTAAGGGTTAAAAATGCACATAGAAATAATTTAAATTCAGGCATAAAAAGAATATATTTCAAAATCTTTTATTTGTTTATTAGAAAAAACTCATTTGTGTACAATTTTAACATCTTGAAACCTAATAATTCTAGTCGGTAAACTCTTGAGGGGTTCGTGAGTGTGATCCAAACAACCCTGAGTTAAAATTAGGGTGCCATCTTTAAACGTGAACCTAGCTCTACACTTGGATCGTACCTAAAACAAAAAAAACCATAATCAGATTCCCGCAGGTTTTTTCATTATAACACAATTTGTATTGTTTTTGTTGTATAAAAGTTTTTGATTATTAGTCCTACCAAACCTTCTGTCAAAAATGACGTTAACAGTTTAAGTAAAACGACTGGTACAAGTACAAGTAATTGAGAAGGAGTACCAGTAATATAGAGACTCATGTTACTTTTGTGGACCTATAAAAAGCATATGATACCGTTTCAGTAGAAAAATTATAGACAGTGTTAGAGAAACTAATATCAATTACATATACATAAAAGCGATAAAAGAACTATACTCCAAATCTAAAATTAAAATTTGAAATCGACTTTCAAAAGAATTCCTGGAAACTAAAGGCTTAAGAGAGGGATGTTGATGTATCTCTCCAACTCTTTAAGAATGTAAAATTTAACATATATGAAACAATGGTAAAAAGCACGCTGCTTTATGAAACAGAAACTTGTCGCGTAACAGAAAAATACAAAACAAAAATGGGAAGTGTCGAAATGGATGCAATAAGAAGATCAATGAGAATATCTAGAAAAGATCATATAAGAAATGATATCATAAAAGAAAGAATGGGAATCGAAGGAAGTACCAAAAGAGGTCCAAGAATGGCAACCAATAGGGTCCAGAAAAAGTGGACTGGCAAGAGTTAATCCAAAGATCAATCAGTCAAAAAAACTTGACAGAAGATGATTGTCAGGATCGAAGGAGAATCAACGTAGAAAAACGTTGCAAAACCGACATAGTAGTAGAATCAATCCTTACCCTTTCGGTGCAATGATAATACAGGCGATCGTCCAATTTCCTTTTGATAACAAAAAGATGCTTCTTGAAGATGACCTGGGTGTATCTTTTGCCTGTACAGACAAATATTGTTCCTAAAAAATTTAAAATTATTGGTAAAATAGAAATAAAAAATTTCAATGAATATTAGAGAACATTATTATTAATACTCAAATTTTATATTTAGTCTTAAAATTTCTTAAAACTTCTATTATAGATTTATTTGCCTAAAATTTAAACATAAATCATAATATATTATGATATAATAAGGTACATATAAATAAAAGGTGTAAACTTCATTAAAGAAAGATCTGGTAGTTTAGAAAAATCTATCTAACGTCAAGTATATTTATAATTTTTATTTATTATATTTTTATTTTGCAAAGAAAAAAATAAACGTAAAGTTTAGTATCCGTGAAAAAAAAACAACACTTAATAGCTGGATTTTGGGGGCGGCGGATAAAAGGTCGAAAGTACAAAAGATCGACAGTACAATAGGTCGAAAATACAAAAGGTCGAAAGTACAAAAGGTCGAAAGTACAAAAGGACGAAAAACCAAAGGTCAAAAATACAAAAGGTCGAAAATACAAAAGGTCGAAAATACAAAAGGTCGAAAGTACAAAAGGTCAAAAGTACAAAAGGTCGAAAGTTCAAAAGGTCGAAAGTATGAAAATAAAAGATTGAAACCTAACCAAGTCGAATTGCCCTGCCCAGCCGAGGTAGAGGATAGTTCATAGTTAACCCGGTTAGGTTACTAACCCAACCTGACCAGGTTAGGTTTGTTTACTAAAAAAGAACTACCCTGATCTCGTCAGGAAAGTTTTTTTTTGATATACTAACCTAACCGGGTCTGGTTGGCACAGTAACCTAACCTATCCTCGGCCCCGGGTCCACCATTTTGTATTGTCGATCTTTTTTTGACCTTTTGTACTTTCGACCTTTTGTACTTTCGACCTTTTGCACTTTTGATCTTTTGTACTTTCGACCTTTTGTACTTTTGACCTTTTGTACTTTCGACCTTTTGTTTTTCGATCTTTTGTACTTTCGACCTTTTGTACTTTCGACCTTTTGTACTTTTGGACCTTTTGTACTTTCAACCTTATTTTTTCGACCTTTTGTACTATCGACCTTTTATCCGCCGCCCGGATTTTGGACCCCCGTGGGCTTTCAAGCTGACCACGGAAAAATACAAGAGAAAGAAATTATTCTATACCCGTTTAGCCACGAAAAAAGTTTATTTTTATTCACGGGTACTAACCTTTACGTTTGTATTATTTTTTATGATTGCTTTTTAAAACCTAACAAGGTCTTCCTTATTTTTCAAGATATCAAGATGATATAAAAATAAATATAATTTAAAGAGAAAATAGACAATATTTAAAATCTAGAAACAAGGTAATTTTGGTATTTTTTCAAGTACACTCTTTGGTCTTTGCACGCACTGTAAAGTTTTTTCGTTTGTTTTTTTAAATATATCTTAAATCAAAAATTAGAAATTTTGATACAAGAATAATTTCTTGTCTAAAGAATACCATTCTTAATTAAATAATTTTCGTTTTTTTGTTTTAAGAATTTTGTTTTCTGTGTGTATAATTGACTTTAACATTCTGGGAATGTAAAACTTCTGGAAAAGTGGTAAGAGGTAAATGGTTATGATCTTCGGATTTGGTCACTGTATTGCCTCGCGTAATCAACCTAACTTTGCACTTCAATCTTGATCGTTGAGTGCACTCCCAGTAAGTTCTATCGGGATATTTCTTGTCCAAGTTGAAAAGAACTCTCTCGAATATTATTTGGGGATGTTTCTTTCCTTGACATATGTAAACTTTGCCTAAAAATAACATTATGAATGCAGCTTACTTAACTTAAATAAGTCAGTAGTTTTTACAAAAATTTTAAGACGTAGGACTTGGAACAAAGTTTAAATTGTAAGGATATAGACTTAAACCCGATCGGGTCAAGGGTATTTTTTAATACTTACAGGTCAAATAACTGTAAAGGTTCGGGTTAGGCTAACGTGCAGTTAGGATGATTCTACAAAAACGGTGCTGTGGAGTGGGAATGCATATTTTTCAAACACAGACTGCAAATGAAGCATAGTTTTAGTTTTAGGATTTAAAACGAAATGTTTTCTTTATGGAGCATTTGAGTTTACTGTATAAAAAAAAATTGTATGTTTATAATTTTTTTTATTACAAAGCAAATACCTCATTCCTCTGGTGTGGTCCCAAACCAAATATTAAAAACTCAAATTGAAAAAAATATCCAAATAAATAATATTTAACCAAGTCTTAACTATTTATCAAAAAATTGATAAAACTTAAGTTTGGAGTCATATTTTTGAAAATCCGAATTTACATCTTCTCCGGAAAATTTTACAATTTTAAGCCTGCTCCATTTTTAATATCACAATATTTGTGAATACCACCGGTAAATTTCTAGAGAAAGAGACGGCTCTGGATATCTAATTTACTTGTAAGGATGACAAGTTGTGACAGATAATGTCAACTTTAGTTTGGTTTAAGTTATAGATCTTTTTATTTTCGGCAGAAAATTAGTTTTTTTCGGAGAAATCAAAAAGGAACGCTTCAATTATCATCCCTCTGGTAAGTAAATATTCGACTGATATCAATAGTATAATTTTTTTGTTGATTGTTTTAAAATTATAAGTATAGGAACTTTGTATATATAAAACTTAAGTTAAGTAGTCTAAATAGATTTTGATTTAAATTGGAACCATTAAAAAACTCATTCCTCTGGTACTCATCCCTCTGGAATTTTTATGCAATAATTCCTAAAATTCGGGAAAATAAATGTTTGTTAGCTTGCACCTAATTTTCACAATTTACAAAACCTGTTTATGGTGGTATGGCCAACGTTAACTTGTCTAAATAATTACAAAATAAGTACAGCAAACATCTGTCAATTGTTGACACTGACATATTCACTGTATTCGAGATCTCCTTGTGACTTTCTGTTTGTTTAAATACGGCTGCCATTTGTATATTTTTTTATGTTAAACTGTTGTGTTGATATAATGAACTTGTAACAATAAGAAAACATGGTCTATACTGAATGGCAACCATAAAGAATAGGCACTGAGGTATATTAGAAACAATTGCATTCAAGGAAAGCCTTAAACATCTAAATTAGGTTTTATTTCCAAATTTTTAATTGCAATAAACTCCACACTGTTTCCGAAATACATTAGAGCATAAATATGGGGCATACCCATGAATTCACACACGCGATGCTTGAAGCCAGGACCCCCCATTTAACAGGGTGTTTGACAGTAGTAAAAAATAAATATATATTTATTTTTAGATATCTCTTTAGGTCTTGGTAATGCTAAAAACAAACTTTTTTGTAAATTTTTTCTTAAATTCATAGTTCTTTTAATTAAATAAATGAATTAAAAAAATTTGCCACGTGATTCAAAACAGGCGGTCTACCAATCAGCTGCGAGTGACGTCACCAAACAGTAAACGCCTCGAACAAACCTATTTTCTGTGTTATTTTCTTATGGATGGTAATGTTTGCTTTGGTTTAAAGTGCGAATTATCGTCCTAAATTAGATTTTATTTTGTGTTTTGCTTATAAAAAATATTTTCAATGGAAAACTGATTCTCCAAAGCCGATAGCTCCAACTTGCCAATGCTGCATTCCTTTATGGTGGCAGGCTTCTTTGCCAACAATAGTGATTTTTGTTCTGCGAAATTTAGAAACGTTAAAATGTTGATGGAAGTATTCGATGAGTTGTTTTGTATATAACTACAAGTTCTTTTATGATATTCTTCGCCTACTTTTACTCATTTAGATTTAGAGGTTAGGTTATATGTTTTGCTTTTTTGTTTAATATGCCACTTACAATAGATTCAATTAAATACCAAATCATTATTATTTTAAGCATTAAGAGACAATCAAAAATTGCAGGACAGGGAGGCAAAAAGTATACAACGACCAGCAATACTTGAAGTACTGCATAGGTTACACTGCATAGTCCTGCGTAGGTACTGCCTAGTTCTGCCTATGCACTGCCTAGTCTTGCATATGCACTGCTCAGTCCTACATTTAGCTTGCATGTGCACTGCCTAATCCTGCATTTAGAGGTACTCCCTAGTCCTGCCTAATAACTGCCTAGCACCGCCTAAAAATTTGTACACCTTTCTGCCTATTATACTTGTTCACCCCTTGTCATAAACCTGTAGGCACATGAATAAATAGTTTATGGTGTTGATATGCTAGTATTCGAACACTGAGGCACTACACACCACTTAAAGGACATTTTTTTACTAAAAAACAGTAAAAACACAGACCAAAAACAAATAAACACTTGAATGCCGTGTATCTGTCCGCGAGTTTACTGCGCTGTGACGTCATTGCAACGCCATGCTAGCGGCAAATTCAAATCGGAAATTAGAAAACTTGATTTTAAATGTAGCCATGATAAAATATACTATTTTAATAATTTTGCGTAGCAAATTAGGGACCTATGTATCTTTCTAAACACTTTTCTAAAATTTATCAAATACCCTATTCTTAATGTTCCTTTCTCGGGTAGACATATTTTCGGTTACTACGCATGCGTCAGTTTTGGTGGTTTCGGAACATAATCCATTACGTCACTACACTATTTGACAATTGTCAAAAATTTAGGGTTATGTCAACTTTTTTTTCTAGTTGATTGGGTGAAAATGTATCAAATTGTTGATTAAAATTGTAGTTTTTCTAAAACTAATTGTGCAGATTTATTGTGGACACCTTAAAGAGTGTGTAATGGCATCTATAAACCACTTTTAACTTTATTTACAATATACAAGTACTTTACTATGGAATAGCACTCCCTTGCTTCTCCAGGACATTTTTCCACAAACCGCAAATGTTTTACGTGAATTATTTTCCACTGGTTACAGAAAAAAACATCATTTTACACGACAAACGCAAAGCACCGCAGAATGAAAATAAACAACAAATATGGCGTCTACCCACACAGCAGCTGGGTACCTACGTGACAAAACACATACATGCCCACTTCAAAATTAGCGTCTGCGAATTTAGATTTGCCATTGTTTTTAAAGCCAGCTATGAGTGCTTTACTTTTCGATTTTTTGAACATGTATTTATGCTCTAACGAATCTGCTGTTACCTTTATTGTACAAAATGAATAACGGCACACTCAATAAAGTACTTAAAGTAGGTCTTCTAGCATGAAATTAATTTTGAAGCAATAAAAAATAATTTAATATACACATAATATCTAATAGTGGCAAAGTAAGACAATATTACATAATTTACAAAGTCCAAGCATTCTTACTGTAATAAGTCACTTCAACATTTTTAGAATTCAAAACTTCGGGCAAAGAATTTTGGGGGGAATGAGAGTGCAGCACCATAGACCTAAACAAAATTTTATCCTTGGTTATAATTCTAGCTTTGCATTGGAGCTTCCGTCTTTGAGTACATTCCCAATAGGTTCTGTTCAGATATTTTCTTTCTAAATTAAACAGGTGGTTTTCAAAAATAATCTGAGGGAGTTTTCTGCCCTGGCAAATGTATATTGTGCCTAAAAATTAACAAAAAACTATTGTTTTAGCTGTTCTTTTTGCTTCGTGTGTGGCATATTGTCACGAATGTAAATTACTCTTGACTGTACCACTGTACAAAACCAGCTTCGAAAAACAAAAACCTCAAAATATGGTTTTGCAGAGATAAAAAAGTGGTTCCGCCTCCCTTCACATTTGGTTGCCGCCTATCACACAGCAGGTGGTTGATGCGTGAAAAACTATTAAAAAGTGAAGAGTGGGAGTTGTAATGGTTAAGCGTGGGGATACATTAAGTAGAGAGAGGGGTTTCCCTTCAAAGTGATTGGATATGGAAAAACAGTGAGAAAGAAAACGTTGTCTATAAAATTTTATTTTACCTCTGTTTTCGTTTAGGTTTACTTGTTTAGCTTATTAGCTAGAATGTAAAGTAAACTTTAGGATTATGAGCAACGCCACTGACTTGGTTCCTTCAAGCATTTCAAAGAAATGGATTACTTAGGTCCAACCTCCGTTAATAAAAACCCAAACTTTGAGGAGACAAGTCGGTAGTCGCATTCTAAGTTTTGTTGAATTTAATCCAAAACCTCTAAACTAATTATCAGTAAAGAAACAAGATTTTTCTGTCTGAAAAATATTTTGCAGTTTGTTATTTTGGTAAGTAAAAGTATTTATTTTAATATTTTGGGTCACGGAAATTTGTTCGTTTCTTCCAAACAGAATCGAACCCAACAGGAAATTGTTTAAAAATATTTTCTTTTAACGAACTTTTGTTAAAACCGAAAGTTCCAAAATATTTTCTTCGATAGGAAATTTGCTCGAAAACATTTTGATCTGAATTTGTTAAAAAGAATATTTTAAATATCCGGTAAAATTAATTTTTTTAAACAAATTTCCGTTTAAACAACCTGTTTATTAATAAAATTTTTGTTTGAAGAAAATATTTTTAAACAAAGAATTTATAGGAAATTAAAAAAAAATAAATAAAAAAATATAGAATACTATAATGTACGTCATGCTTCAACCTTTAGTTTTGATGCCCAAAGCGCATTTACGAAATTATACAGTTTTGTATTTTCATGAATCAGGTTATTGTATTGGGTAATTTTGTACCCAATAACCTAACGAAACAAAATTTGTCGTTGCCCCACTTTACCCTACTGCTACTTTGTTTTTTTGCATTTTTAAAACTTTAACGAAGTTTTCTACTTTAATCGATTTATTTTAAACATTCATTTTTTAATAGTAATTGTAAAGTGATAAAATAACTACAAATAACATAAATAAGTTAAATAATAAAAAACTATACAATTTATTTAATTATTTACATAAAATAAGGATGAACTATTCGCTTACCTACATGACTTATAGTATGTTACATAAACATTTTTTGTTTTTAAAACTTTAGGGAGTGGGGGATTAGGTGGCAAATGACAATGAGGTTCAAGAGATCTAAACAGTGTTTTTCCTTTGGTTATAAACCTCGCTCTACATTTCATTTTCCGTTTTTGAGTACAGTTCCAATACGTTCTATCTGGAAATTGGCTTTGCAAACTGAAAACGTACTGTTCAAAGATTATTTGAGGGTTCTTGATACCTTGGCAGATAAGGATTGTACCTAAAATATGTAAATTTCATTATTTCACGTTCTTCTTACACGACTTACGTAAGCGGGGTTCTCACTTGTCATTTTGGCTGAAGCCGTTTATTATGATTCAGTGAAACTGAACAATTAATGAACGTCAAAACATACATATGGGTACTTTCCGTAAGAGTGAAAAGTAGTTTAACTTTTTCTTTATTTTGGATCATGAATACAGTGGCATTCCAAGTGCGGTCTACTAACTTTCGGAGCTCATATCTCGGAACGGTGCAGGTAATTCGGAGGAATGAATAGGACAAAAAATACTTAAATTTAGGTCCCCTATCGAACGCACCTACCGCCGTTGCGCTAGTACAAAAGATAAAGGTTTCTTACTCATTATCGGCATGAATAACAAATGGAGATTGTGATTATTCGTTCAATATCGGAATGAATAACAAATGGGGAGTGTGCCGAGCAATGGCACTAATTTCCTTGTGCAACGTGCAAACAATACAATTAGAAATTTTTAATGTTTTGCCAGTTTGAGGTTGGACTTTTTATTTAAATGTGCATATTGTTGACTCTGTATGCTTTTTAAACTAGCGCCTGTTTTTGATCATAAAATCTGCTTACTACGAAGAAGGACGATTTGGCAAGAGAAACTGAGTGGATCAGACAGAAAGAAAAAGATTGGAAAGAACTTTAAATATATATTTCACTCTCTTTAGCGCAAAAAAGCTTGGGCACTGGAGAGCCATTCAATGAACCAAAAATAAAGAACCCCCTACTAAGGTGAAAAACGCTCCATTATCTCTACCGATTATGGTAAGTTACGTAAATAATTTTTACGATATTTACGAAAAGTTAAATATCATACAAGGAGTTTAAATAAAAGTCTTCAATAACGAAAACATTAAAATAAAAGTATAAGACGCAGACAGCTATAGGCTGGTCACCAATATGCTAAATAAAATAATAAAATAAAACATTAGTGGCACTCTTACAAAAATAAACAAATAAGGCCAATTAGAGTAACAGCGAATATGCTATACTTCCCATGTGACCCACAAAAAATTGTAGCTGATCTACAAAAAAAGGTTTTAAAGCACTGGAAGCCTGCCATAAACTGGAATGGAGGTTTATGCTAACATTTAGCCATGAAAGAAATTCCAAATTCCAAATAAATCAATATAGGAGTAAAAGGATGTACAGGACAAATCGCAAATATGAGAAAAAACTTAAATTTTATCCTTTAAAAGGCGATTGTTTTTATTTAACAAATCTTTATAAAACATATTTTATAAATCCTCTAAATTAACTTTAACATTTTAAAAGAGAAAAAAGGTACTTATTCTGTTATAATCTGAATCTAAATGAATTAAAAAAATGGTTACGGTGCAGAAATAAACTCACCACAAAAAAAGTACAAAAGTGCCAAAAAATGCGTATAATCCTCGTGAGAAGTGTGAGCTCTATCCCTCGCTTCCCTTGCTGACCCGACATTTTTCTCCTTGAGATAAAAAGTGCCATTTTATCTCTTGGTATATAATATACTATTACCTATACCCGCGTTCGGTAAAGCATCAATATTTTCGTACAAAAATTAAAAAAAAAAATTAAACTAAAACCCCTTACAAACAAAGAAATAATTCAGAAGAAAGTCTAAAAGTGAGAAAAATACCGTATGAATTTTGTGACAAAAGTACGCTTTTCTTCAACGAATTGTAGCCCTCGTTACGCTCGTGAAACTTTTCGCCTCGGAATATAAAGAGCCACTTTTATTTCTTGGTATATACTATGTATATGTTTTGCATATAGGAACATAGAGGGCGACACTGATCGAATGTCGTTACTAAAACTTAACCTCAACCTATACCTAACCTAAATTCAAAATGTCAGTGCTATACATTTAGTTTTACAGTGATTTTTTTAAGTTAACAAATCAGTCAAAAAATTGAATTAAACCGAGAACTTTTTCGGGATATAATTTTTTACAACTATCGAAGGAAATTCTCTGAATAAAAATGTCTTCAAGAGTAGATTTCTGTTATCAGTCGACAAAGTCTCGTTGGTTTGGAGAATTCAAGCGTGGACCGATTAGCCTTGCGACGATCCAAGTCCAGGTGCACCAAAAACGGCTGTCACCCAGGAAAACATCGATGCTGTGCGCATGTTGCAGAATTAGGGGTAAGAAAACTAGTTTCCCGCAGGATACAGTATCTGTTAATCGAAGAACAGAAAGAAGCTAGGGTCAATTGGTCTTACTTGGAACTCTAGACCGCTTTGAGGCAGGAAACTCGAGAAACGTGTACAGCAACATCAGTGGTAACAAATCGAGGATTTACTTATATGAACCCGAAAATAAACGTCAGTCGTTTGCTTGCGTGTTCCAAAATGAAGAAAAGCCAACAAAAGTGATCCGTTCTCGAAGTGTATCCAAAAAGATGGTCGTGACATTTGTCTTGAAAGCAGGTCTTGCAACAACAATTCCTCTGGAAGATCAAAGAACTGTTAATGCCGATTGGTACGTCACCATTTGTTTGCCGAAAATCATCGCTGAGCTTCGAAAAACGAACCCCAAATGACAAATGATCCTTCACCAAGACAATGCAAGTTATCACAAAACCCAAAAAAACGTCGAATTGTTGGAACATCCTCCATACAGTCCCGACCTAAAACCCACCCAGATATCTATACTTTCCTGAAAATCAAGAATGGACTGCGTGGTCAGAGATTTCAGTCGCCAGAGGAAGCAATCGACGCCTTCAAGAATGCAATTTTGACAGTACCAACGAACGAGTGGAATTAAAGCTTCATATGAGTAAATCCACACACAACTGATTTGAGCGAATGGAAAAGAGCGAAGTCTTTAAAAGTTATCTACTGTTTTATTCCAGCTGAATATGCAAAACTTAAATAACAACCCTCGTAATACACAAGTACGAGGGTGGATCAAATATAAACAAGCCTTTGTTTATAACCTAGTTATTTATAAACATGACACAAAACAGAAATTTTTTCTACTTTTCTATACATCCCCCTTCTCTGTTAATACACTTTTTCCAAAAGTTTAACAGTTTCTTAATCCCGTTTTCATAAAAGGAAGCTGTACGGGTATCTAACCAGTTGCGCACGAATGCCTCCACCTCTTCATTGGTCTGAAATTGCTCGCCTCCCAGTGAATCTTTGAGTGGCCTGTATGGAGGGTATTCCAGTACAGTCCAGTGCATTTCATTGATTTTGGCCTGTGTTAAAGCTGCCGTATCAGGTCTAGCGTTGTCATGCAGGAGCAACATGTCTTGGATGGGGTGTGCTCTCCTCTTTTGGCGATAATCAAGCTTTACCTGGTTAAGGGCCGGTTTATCAATGGATGGGTATCTCGTCGTGTTAGCTAGCCCAGGGCCAACTCTAACCTTGGGGTAACCCCGGGCCCCCCCAAGCCTTGGATTTTTTTACATATTTTCCACATATTTTATGAAAAACACACAAAAAATAGTTTAAAATTCGACATCATGAGGCTACGCCCCCCCCCCCCTCCAAGAGGCCACGGGCCCGTCCCAAGACATATTCCTGGGTGCGCCACTGCTATAGGTACCTATCAACCTATTAAAGCTAGATTTATACATTACATAATTTAAGAGAAAAAATTTGTTAAAAGCAAATGGATTAATGTCCATATTGGATCATAATGCTGCATTGTTTAACTTTATTTTTAAACTAGGTACTACACCTATTTTATTTTTGTTACAGATCATATCTTTGCAAGGAAACAAATAAACTTCTCTAAACTTGGGCATTCTAATGAAGAAATATTAACAAGGTACGTCAACAAGAAATAATGGTACTAGTTTCTGGCACATGAAACTGTTATCCCGGAATGACTGATTCACAAACACCCTGTGCAGCGCAAGAGGTTTCCTGGCTGACCAGAAGTTGTTTTAAAACCTTAATTTTATATATTATTTATTCTGTAGCATATATTTTTTTTAATTATAAAAGTGCTCTTTCAGTATTTTATTTTGATCTTACTCTATAAGTTAATTGTTGATTATTTCTGATTCTTAAAACACTGTTGTATAACAAAAGAAATTAGTCATTTTTCAGGGGCCTCCAAATAAACATTTGAAAACTCAGTGTTTGAAGTACATTCACTTTTTATTTTGCATTTTTAAATAAATATAAAAAGTTTTAAAACTTTATACATAAATTAGAATTATAATAAAACTGGTACACATATTGATGATGATTCATATGTGAATGGGCCTTGCAGCCCTCTCACTGTGACCACCAGAGGGTCTGTATTGTGGCTCGGTACAAATAGTAGGTATAGCTCTGTTGGTGGGTGGGATATTTATTGGGTTATTCATGGAGTGCTTTTCTATTAAACATTATCTTGCTCATAGAAAAAATATTTGAGGCTTGCTTGGTAGACTGCTCCCATTGCAAAAATCTCCATGTCTGTGGGGAATTCCATCATCTCAGCCTCACACCATATGAAGTATCGCCACTGCTGTTGTAAAAATTTCGGAACATCGTATTTAACACTTATAAAATTAAGTACACAATTTATGTTATGCTTTTGAGAAAAATCAACCAAAATAAAAAAAAATTATGGTTAACCCAGAGCTAAATACGTTACCTTGCCGTCCGAGCTCGGGCCAAGTTAGCCTAGGGTTAACCTTCGAGTTTGCAGTTAACCTTGGATGGATAAACACTTTTGACAACTTTAGCCCTGGGCTATCTCTAACTCGAGGGGTATCCCTCCATTGATAAACCGGCCCTAAGTAAGTTGCAGTAGTAAGCCGAGTTCATTTTTATTTCCTCGTGCAAAAAATCGACCAACAAAACTCCTCTACAGTCGTAGAAAACGGTCGCTAAAACTTTGCCTGCAGAAATGATGGTACGCGGGACGTGGGTGACTTACGTTGTCGACACGCTTACGGCCGTCGTTAATTTCTTTGCACCAAGTTTTTACAGGTACCAACAAAAGCGTCTTATTTCCGAACTGTGCTCGCAATCTGCATCGAACTTCAGCAGGTTTAACGTTTTCGCGTGTAAGAAATTTAATGATAATTCTTTGCGCAACACTGCTGTGTACCTTCTTCTCGCGAATTGCGATTGCTCCTGGCCGAATGAGCATCGCGGCACCACCAACCGCCTACATGCTGCTGAATATCTTGTCCGTTAAGGGGCCTACAGACACGCGAGCATTTCTTGAGATTAGTACGCGCACTAATCTCTGCATACATGTACGTTTGGTGGAATTGCCTACACACGAAGACAAAATTAAACGTTCTAAACATAAACACGATAATATCAATGCGTTTTGCCTAGACACCGAGAGATTTGCTCGCGTACATCGTGCGCGCGAACAAATCTTCGAGAGATGTTTTAGGCGGATA
This sequence comes from Aspidapion aeneum, assembly GCA_963576565.1. NCBI lineage: Eukaryota > Metazoa > Arthropoda > Insecta > Coleoptera > Brentidae > Aspidapion > Aspidapion aeneum. The sequence goes on along the minus strand of OY755040.1, from coordinate 137,767,906 downwards.
TTGTCTACACACGAAGAGATTAGTATGCGCAAACTTGTACGCGCGTACTAATCTCTAGAAATGTTCGCGTGTCTGTAGGCCCCTATAGTAAGTTTAAAAGGCTTGTTTATATTTGATCCACCCTCGTAGCTAACACGCGCGGAAGGTCTCTACCTTATGAACCGCTCTAGACGGCTTGACCCAACTCCGCTACGCGTCGTTCTATCAACTACCGTCGCGTGCGGTAAAGTATCACTTTCCTTACTTGTTAGGTAAATAACTATAACACTCTGAGAAGCGAAAACGGGATACTTTTTTAAATCAGGTGCTGTATGATTGTGCCTATTTTTAACTAAAAGACAATTCCCTTGATTTGTTTTTAATCTTGCTTTGCATCTCGTGGTTTTTCTCTGGCAACATTCCCACAGAATCGGTTTTCCGTCTTTAGACTCACGGCACATTGTAAAGATATATTCTTCAAAAATTATCATTGGATGTTTTTTGCCTTCAGTATATAAAATAGTGCCTAAAACTGGGTGTAAAATACGGTTTAAAAATCAGGAGGTGTGTTTGCCAAATTTGTCCCAGGTTAGCTTATCAAAATAAAACAGTGTTAAGAATTTTACAGACAATCCCAAAAAACTAAGTTCTGCTACTAGTATGTATCTACACATAAAAAATTACCATATTTGACCTATCTATAATTCCACTTCGGAATGAGCTACAAAACTCAAACTATGCACAGTCGTACACTTTGATAGAGTTAGCAATTTCCTGAAGTTTCATGGACTTCCATAAAGCAGTAAGGTAGTTATGGCTAGACCGCTTGAGCAAACTCCGCTACGCGTCGAAACAATAGGAAAAAAATTACCGTCGCTTGCGGTAAAGTATCACTTTCCTTACTTGTTAGGTAAATAACTATAACAGTCTGAGAGGCGAAAACGCGATACTTTTTTAAATCAGGTGCTGTATGATTATGCGTATTTTACAAGTTTTTTTTTTTAAATTTAATTTCACCTGTATGTATGTATGTGGGTATGTATGTAATCAAATCTTGCAACTCATTTTTGAAGAACTTCCAAACATCCGATTGACTTCAAATTTCGCATAGCGTCTTAGTTCCGATGACAATACAATAATATGGTTTCATCGGGTAGCTACCACCCCCCCCTAACGTGTGGGGTGGAGAGGGGGTAAAACTTTAGTTTGTCCGATTTCAACCAAAATTGGTATCTGGGGGTTTTTGAGGATGAGAATTACGAATTTTTGATCAGATTACAAAAATTCAATATGACGGATTCCAAATGGACGATTTAATGTCAAGTTTTTCTGATTACTTTCAACTGACTTCCACGTATTCGATTGACTTCAAATTTCACATACCGTTATAGTTCCAATGACAATCCAATAATGTGGTATCACTGACTGCCTACCTCAACCCTAACGTGGAGGGCGGAGAGGGGGTAAAATTTTAGTTTGTCTGATTTCCACCAAAATTGGTATCTGGGGGTTTTTGAGGATGAGGATTACGAATTTTTGATCAGATTACAAAAATTCAATATATCGGATACAAAATGGACGATTTAATGATGAGTTTTTCTGATTACTTTTAACTGACTTCCACGTAGGTCAAGCTTATGTCGCCTTGAGCCGTATCAAATCGTTGGACGGCCTTCTCATCGAAGACTTAGATATTTCAAAATTGACAGAAAAGACTCCCTGCAATATCGATGCGCTAGCTGAAATGCATAGACTTAGACACATCTAAAAATTAAAAAATAAATTTAGAAATTTTTTTTTTTGAAAACAAGCTTTTATAAATTGGACTAAAAAGCATAAAATAATTTTTTGAGAGTTCTGATATCATAATAATAACAGCGATGGGCGGCGTATTTAATATTAGGTAAATGCTTTTCCATGCGTATTTGGTGGATCGTCCACAACCGATGATGGGCCGATCTTCTTTTTCAATGTGACAAAACAAATCGACACACTGCCGGTCGCGGATGATCTGCCTAATATGAAGCAGGCGTAATAATGTCCATTTATATCAGAAAAATGTAAGGGTAGCTTGAGTAGGGTTGGGTTGGGTTGGGTAAAATTATCTACTCTTACATTTCTCTGCTATAATATAATGAATTTGAATTTTCACTGAACTTCGAGTTAACAATGCTAAAACAAAAACGGGTAAATTTCCTTTAATACGCCCATCGCTTTTATTATTATGATATCAGAACACTCAAAAAAATATTTTATGCTTTTTACTCCAATTTATAAAAGCTTGTTTCCAAAAAGTTTTTTTTTCTAAATTTATTGAACTAAAAGACAATTCCCTTGATTTGTTTTTAATCTTGCTTTGCATCTGGTCGTTTTTCTCTGGCAACATTCCCACAGAACCGGTTTTCCGTCTCTAGACTCACGGCACATTGTAAAGATATATTCTTCAAAAATTATCATTGGATGTTTTTTGCCTTCAGTATATAAAATAGTGCCTAAAACTGTGTGTAAAATACGGTTTAAGAATCAGGAAGTGTGTTTGCCAAATTTTCCCCAGGTTAGCTATCAAAATAAAACAGTGTTAAGAATTTTACAGACAATCCCAAAAATCTAAGTTCTGCTACTAGTATGTACACATAAAAAACTACTGTAAAAAGATTTTTTTCCTCTGGTGCATAAAGTTCTTTTTCCAAATTTGCTACTAGTCCGTTGAATTAATATAAAAATATCTGGTGGCAGGGTGCCCCGAAAAGTTCGTACAAACTGCCGTACCACCTTTTCTTGAAAAATTTCAGCCCATATTTGACCTATCTATAAATAGCGCATTCCAAAATAACGCGTATCAAAACAGCGCGTATTCAAATAATTTTCCCGAACCGAACCGCGTATCATAATGGCGTGTGTTCAAAAAAGCACGTGTTCAAAAAGCGCGTAACAAAATGGCGCTTGTGCAAAATAGCGCATGTTTAAAACAGCGCGTACAAAAATAGCACGTGTTTAAAATAGCACGTTTCAAAATAGGCTCTATTTTGATACACGCTATTTTGATCACGCGCCTTTTTGATATACGTTATTATGAACACGCGCTATTATAAAAACGCCCCATTTTGATAAGCGCTATTTTAATACGCGGTATTTTCAACACGCGCAGTTTTCATACGCGCTATTTTTAACACGCGCTGTTTTGATACGCGCTATTTTGATACGGGCTATTTCGTTACAGAGCCTCTTTAAAATATAGAATAGAATAGAATAGCATAGAATATTTATTAATCTTTTCGGCTACAAAGTTGTAGATAAGACAAGTCAAAAGTTTTACAAAAAATATCAATTCATCATCATCATTTCAAGAACCAACCATTTTTTGTTGTAAATAATAAAAATTATCTAAAATTACATATAAAGTAAAAAGAAAACAAACGTTCATACTGTGATTGTAAAAAGACTAACACAAAATACACTTCACATTTAAGACTAACGCTGAGACACAAGACAAAGTAAATTTTTTTTAAATGAAATATTTGTTTAAAAACAAAACAAAATTCTACCTTTTGCCTAGCAGAAAGTTTTAAAACTCCGTTACGGTGTAAAAAGTTTTATGCACAAGTATGCTTTGTATTTATTTTTTTTTAAAGATGTTGAGTTTGGAGTTCTTTTATATTTTTTTGGTAATGTATTAAATAATCGGCAACCAAGATAATGACAAGTTTTTTTCATATATTCGTGATTGTGTTTGCCTATGCAAATTTTTTCTTTATTTCTTGTAGGATAGGAATGATAAAAACTATTTAAATTAAAGTTACCTTGGTGCTGATAGAGATATACTAAGAGTTTACAAATATATATGCTTGTAGCGGTCAAAATTTTATTCTGTTTAAAAACTTCTCTACATGTTGAGTTAAATGGCAGGTTGAAAATTAATCTTATGATTCTCTTTTGTGTTACTAGTACTCTATCAAAGTCCTATATCATACATACAGGGTCTCCAGGCTAATGTACCGATAACAGCCCTTTGTTTTTCTTACATGCTGCACGGCAGAGTAGTCCAGAGGTATGGTCGTCGGCTTCACATGCAGAAAATAGCAGGTTCGCGTCTCAAACAACGAAGCAAAAAGAAAGAAAAAGTCACGTAGCCCCGCCGCGCATTTCCTTTTCAGCGTTCAGCAGTCGACATCGAAATGGTGTGCGATACAAATGCACACAAAAACTTAAGTTGACCTTGTACAGTCGGGGACTTTTTAAATTGCCGTTTTATTTTTTTTCTGTCAAAATTAATCAATTTTAAAAATCAAAAAAAAATAACTTTTAAATATGTATGTATACGGACAGAGGTAAGGTTCACAATTTTTTTGTTTTGGTTCAAACTACTTTTCCGAGTTTCAAATAAGAATTTTTTTTATTTTCCAGGGCGGCAATTTAAAAAGTCCCCGACTGTACATCGAGAATATAAGCAGGTGTAGTCCAGTAGCCAACAACCGAAGAACCATATACGTAATATTCCAATACTCCCTGATACTTGTTTACACAATGGTTGGCGTTTGATGGAAACATTCAGAAATAAAGGTAACAATATAAAAAAAAAGTTTTGAAAAAAACATTGAACCCTTTTTTATTTAAAACATTTAGTAATTTTTAGACCTAATTGTAACTTTTTGCGAAGTAACCATGGTAGGAAATGAACTGGGTTGCTCATGGGTATGCCTCTCCTCGCACTTGTAGACAACACCACATTTGCTTATCAATCGAGCTCGACACTTGAATTTAATTCTGTAAGCGCACTCCCAGTAAGTCCTATCGATCATTTTTCTCTGCAGGCTAAACAGGTAGTTTTCGAAAATGATTTGAGGATTTTTTCTACCTTGACAAATGTGTATCGTACCTAAAAATTAGCTTAAAATAACACGCTGCTTAGTGGTGGGTGTGCTTTCGGGCTGTTCGGCCGTCGTCGTTGGAAATTCGTTCTCGACGTTTCGCCATCTCGAGTGGATGACATCGAAGACCAGTCTTCGAGAAGCCGACAAACAGTCAACATCTGAAAATGCCATCCACTCGAGATGGCGAAACGTCGAGAACGAATTCCCAACGACGACGGCCGAACAGCCTGAAAGCACACCCACCATTGGACGATGGACGCGGAAGCCTTTCACAATTTGTACGCTGCCTAGTGTTGTCGCAAGACGAGACGAGACGAGAGGAGGCCTTCTCTCCTCTCGTCTCGTTATGCGAGATAAAACGGGTCTTTCGTCTCGACGATAGAACTCTTCTATCACTCGAGAGAGCCTTTCTCTCGTCTCTTCTCTCGTGTCTCGTGATTTATATCAGCTATAACAAGTTTTTGAGACACCCTGTGTAAAAGTGTGTTGTGGTATTTACTTTTTTCCAAAATTAAATCCATTTTGGAATATACTCTGTATATGCATACATACAATAAATAAAGAAGTAAATACAATACATGTACTAAAATACCTCGTTGATGCCGATGAAATAAAAGCTGTGGAAAAGTTTTGCTTCGCTTTATTTATTTAAAACTGTACCTGAAATTCCAAGTGTTCGTTGATAAAAGATTAGTTTGTGTTTTGCCAATAATATAAATCCTTAAAAATAAAGCAATAAATCTATTATTTAAAATACTTGGGTCTTGAAGATCTTTATGGAATTTCCTGATTCTGAAAGCCATAGATTTTTTTTCGGAAATGTGTTTTTCTCAAAACTAACCAAAACTTTTTTTTAATAACTTTCTTTTAATCTTAATTTTTCGTAATTTTTCAGGGAAAACCATGTTTTTGCAAGAAATTTCTAGGTTTTTTGAAATAAACGCACATCTAAATTTTTCATATTTTTTAAAATAAAAAACAAACTAATTTCCGCAAGAAAATTATTTGATTTTCAGAATTTTAGCTGTAGAATCGTCCAAAAACATTTTTTCTTCAATCAAAAGATTTCTAAATAACAAAAATTTACGCCAAAAGCTAGATAAGAAAATTAAAATTTTCCGCTTATGAATAATTTCCAAAAAAAATGTTCAGTACGTTAATAAACATCAACAGTAACCAAGGCCGTATCTGAGGGGGGAAAAATAAATAGGAATGTGTTTTTTAAGTTTAACTTTTTTTCATTAAAACCCATTAAAAAATTGTAGTTCTTTTTTAAACCACAATTTTTCAAATTCCACTGGCCTAACCCCCCTAAAATTTTGGTCCAAATACGACCCTGACAGTAACAGTACAATTTAATTACACTTTTGCATTTTCTCCATCTGATATCAAGTCAGCGAAAGGTAAGCCACAGTACAAGGAAGGAATATATGACAATTTTTTTAATTTAAAAAAACAGTACATAAATATCAGCTTAACTCTATAATAGGTCAATACGAACAGATGGATAAAAATTTATAAGAACCAACCTTTTTTGCTCGAGGGAATGAGAGAAACGAGAATCTTTTGACGAGAGAGGGTCTTTCTCTCGTCTCGTCTCGAGCTTTCATTCGAGAGAAAATATCTCTCTGGTCTTGTCTAGAGAGGGCGAGACGAGACGAGAGGCGAGAATCTCTCGTCTCGGCGGCAACATTAAAAACCGGTATAGAGGCCAACTTTATTTTTACACTGGTATTTGAAATTTTTTTCTATAGTAGTAAGGTTTAGGAACAATTAATACTCATTAGTTTTGAATTTTTTGTGCCACATAATAATACTTTTGACTTAAAAAAATATGTCTGATATTTTCAAAAATAAAGGGTGGTCTATGTTTATATACTAATAGAAAACATAATCTTTTTGTTTAAAACCTACTACTTTTTAATCAATTACGAGGCAGCGGCGTAGTGTGCCCGAAAGGGCGGGGGGGGGCGATAGCTAAAAAGGGCGCCTCTGAAAACTGATGAAAAATCGTGTGACAAAAAAAAAAGGTCAGTTGCCTCTCACACACAAAAAAAAAGGTCATCATGTGTGAGGGGGCGGCCGATAAGTCACAAGGGCGCCTCTCACGAATCTTGCGACCAAAAAAAAAAGGTCTTCATGTCGTTAGTTTCCTTTGGCACCCACTCAATTGGCCGTTACCGGCCCGACTTAATAAAGCTGAGGGCGCTTCGGCCACCTATGGGGCGCCACTACCCTCGGGGCGGGGGGGGCGACGAAAAGCCCCGCGCCCCCCCCCCTCCTACGCTACGCCGCTGTTACGAGGGTGGATAAAATATAAACAAGCCTTTGTTTATAAACTAGTTATTTAGAAACAAGACACAAAACAGAATTTTTTTCCACTTTTCTACACATCCCTCTTATCTGTTAATACACTTTTCCCAACGGTTTGACAGTTTCTTAATCCCGTTTTCATAAAAGGAAGCTGGGTGAGTATCTAACCAGTTGCGCACGAATACCTCCACCTCTTCATTGGTCTGAAATTGCTCGCCTCTCAGTGAATCTTTAAGTGGGCCAGACATATGAAAATCGCAAGGTGACAAATCTGGACTGTGTGGAGCACAGTCCAGTGCATTTCTTTGATTTTGGTCTGTGTTAAAGCTGCCGTATCAGGTCTAGCGTGGTCATGCAGGAGCAACACGTCTTGGATGGGGTGTGCTTTTCTCTTTTGGCGATAATCAAGCTTTGTTTGGGAATCAGTATTTAAATAATTTAGTTTTTTTTATTTAATAATTTAGAATAGTACGTGATGACAAATTTTGCTCCAATATTTCAAATATTTCGGTGATATTAATTTTATTTAAAGCGTACAGGTTTGAAAAAGGTCCGTTTTTTGCGCGATTAATAAAACTGATAAACGCGCCGTGAACGAACACCAGTGTTATAAAAAAGACAGATGAAAATTGAATCTCGCGCAAGTGTATGCCAAAATACAAAATAGCTTTTATTTTATATTGCATTAGTGATTTTTAATTAAACTGTTAATTAACTTGAGGTGACGAACTGGAGGTGTTGAGGGTGAACGAAGTAGCCTTCAAACAAGCTGAAAAGAGGATTAACGTGGCCACGTAAATAAGGTAGGACTTTTCTTCTTTTCTGTGCGCTATTTATTATTTTTTTTGGAAAGCGAATTCGGATTTATAGTTCATATCAAAGTTTTGATTTTTCATATTTTCCGCTATTTATTCAAGCTTTACCTGGTCGAGTAAGTTGCAGTAGTAAGCCGCGTTTATTGTTATTCGCTCGTGCAAAAAATCGACCAACAAAACTCCTCTCCAGTCCCAGAAAACGGTCGCTAAAACTTTGCATGCAGAAATGATGGTACGAGGACGACGTGGTTGACTCACGTTGTCGACGCGCTCACGGCCGCGGCATCGAATTTCAGCAGGTTTAACGTTTTCGCGTGTAAGAAATTTAATGATTATTCTTTGCGCAACACTGCTGTGTACCTTCTTCTCGCTAATTGCGATTGCTCCTGGCGAAATGAGCATCGCGGCACTACCAGCCGCCTACATGCTGCTGAATATCCCTACTCCAAAATTTAACGGCCACGTTCATCTGGAATGACTTTTCCGTTAGTAACTAAGTTTAAAAGGCTTGTTTATATTTGATCCACCCTCGTACAACAACTTTCTGTCTTTTAATATATCAAAAACACACATTTTAAATTTTAAATGTGATATAGGTGATATCACACTAGAAAATGAAGTGTTATCAAATCCAGAAATAAACAGATTTTTAGGTCTAACAATCGATCGATGTTTAAAGTTCGATAAGCATATTGCAAAACTTCAAAGTAAAATTGCTTCAAACTGTTATGCTGTGAGAGTGATTGGTGATAACCTTGGCTTGGATGTTGCCAAAAATGTTTATCACTCGTTGGTAGAATCGCATCTTCGATATGGCATTTGCTTTTGGGGATCCTGTTCGCAGTTTTTAATAAATTCAGTTTTTGTCCTCCAAAAAAGGGCAATAAGGAATTTGTGTGGAGTCAAAAAGCGCGTTTCTTGCAGGCCTCTTTTTTTGAGGCATAGAATTTTAACTTTGTGTTGTATTTTTATTTTAGAAACTGTATGTTTAATGTTTAAAAAGTATCGTCATGAATTATTATTAGCTAGACAGTATAACACTCGTAATACTTTTACTCTTAATCTTCCTATACCTCGCTCAACTTTGGTGAAAAACTGATTTATTTACAATGGAAAAAAGCTTTTTAATCATTTGCCAGTTGAGTTTCGAGAAATAAAAAATCTAGGGAAATTTAGAAGAAAAACAAAAGATTTTTTAGCGAGCAAAGCTTACTATACTTTGGAAGAATACTTTGCTGACTGAAACTATTTATTTTTATATTTAGGTTTATCTGACAAAATCTGACACAGATCGTGGGGTTTTGATTTTATTGAATGTAAATTTTGACGTCGTTTTGTTTTAATCAAGTTTTAGCTTTTTATTGTTTTTACCAATTTTTATCTATAGTTTTAAGTTTGACTTACTTTTATTATTTAAATAATTTTAAATCAATAATTTTCATTGAATTTAAATTTTGGCGTCGTTATGTTTTAATCAAATTTTAGATTTTTCTTATTTTAACCGATTTTTATATAGTTTTAAGTTTGACTGACTTTTTTTTCATTTAAATAATTTTAAATCATTAATAATTATTTAGTGTTCAATAGACTATAATTGGATAAATGAGGCTTTTGTCAATGATTACTTTGGTAAACTGACTAATAAAGCCAATTTTTGTATTTGAACTTAAATAAAATTATGGCGTTAGCAATTAAAAGTAGGTACATCAAATGTTAGTTAAATTTATTTTTAAACTTTATTTAGTTTTTCTATTATTGTTATTTTGATAGGGATTAATGTATCTCCATAGTTTTAAAGCTTTTAGTTGGATATTTGTACTTTAGATAAGCAAGGCTTTGTCAATGTATACTATTGTATTCTGACTAAGAAAGCTAATTTTGATTTGATTTGATTTGACATACTAACGACGTCATAGTCTATTAGCGGAAACATTTATTGTGGTATTGCACATTTACAATTTGACTCTGAATAACAGTGGGCAATTTCGTGGGGGGTGGATGATTATGCCCTTCCTTAGATTTAACGTATAAGGTGCCACCACTGGTCATAATTCGGCTGTTGCATTTATTCACTATGTTCATGCATTGCCACCAAGTTCTGGCTTCTTGTTTCTTATGGACGTTGAATAAATACCGGTCGAAGATTATTTGGGGATTTTTCCGACCTTTGCAAATAAAAATCCTTGAACCTAAAATATTTAATTAAAGTAAATTCAAGCTCAAAAATAATATCACTTAACAAATGTTTGGAAAATACGGTGATAAAGCTATAGCTAATGCCCTCCATATTCTTCTGAATAAAATACTAAAAGAAAAAATATCCCAAACATTTGGAAAGAATCCATAACCATTATTTTACACAAGAAAGGCGATAGAGCAGAACTAAAAAACTATCCACCTATAACACTAACATCAAAATTTGACGGATATCAATCAAAAGAACAAGCAGGCTTCAGAAAAAGTTTCAGTACAGTTGAGACTAATTAACCATAAATATCCTGATAGAACCAGCCAACGAATAGAACATTCCAATATATATGTTGTTTATAAACTTTGAAAAAGCTATTGATAGTATTGAGCACTGGGCAGTAAAAGCATCTTTTATTAATAGCCGAATAGATCAGATACACAGCCATAATAGCCAATATATATATATATATATATATATATATATATATATATATATATATCTATATGTATATATATATATATACATATATATAAATTATATAAATATTAAATTTAAAAAAAATACAAATAGGTAATTCATATAAAACATTGTTAAATTGCAAACTTTGGATGCAAATTTCAACACAGCTTAAAAATATTGGAAGATTTCTCCCATTTAAACATTGTATATGGGCGGATCTTGTCCATAACATACCGCTAAAGAAGAAATTTCCGTTCAAAAAAAATATTTTTGAACAATATTCCGCTTGAACAAAAAAATCCTAATATATTTTTTTTTAATTCCTGCGTCCCTTTCTTTACAATGTAGTTATCAATGTCTCATGAAAGACTTTTAGAACAGAAGCAGAGAACATATAACATAAAAGCACCGGTACACACACGCGTTTTTCTGCAGCGCGGTGTCGCAGCGTTACCGTGATGCTATGAAATAAATGACGCCGTTCCAGCGTTGCCACCTCTACCGATTTTTTGGTAGATCTACCGATTTAACCTTTTACTTTACGATATACCGAATTACCATAGATTTCTACCGATTTTTTTTCGATAAAAACATTTTTTGATGCGCCTCGTGATCGCGATTTAAAAAAAAACACCATAAATAAAATATTCTTTTTATGTAAGATCCTTTGTAGAATAAAAATTTTATTTCAAGCCATTGTCTTTAAAAGTGTATTTATGGCGCCCTCTCTTGGATTTTGCGATATACTCAGCCGGCAACCGCAAGCGGCATTAAAGATCACGCTATTATAAAAGGATGATGCGCGAAGCGATTCGATTGGCTCCGACCTTGTGAATCCCCTGAGGTTACCTGCCAGTAAATTGAATGATTCCCAGAAAATTACTGCTCACACGATTTTCACGTATAATATTATCTACCTAATATGTACCTAATATTTTTATTTAATTCTTAATTTTGGTATTTTGTCAGTAAAAAAATCGTAGAAATACAGTTTATCTACTAAATCAATCCAAACTATCGATAGTTCTCCAGCACTGCTTGCTAAGATGATTAAAAAATCTACCGAAATTTACCGATTTTTCTCGAAGCCTTCTACCGAAGACCTCGGGGTCGAAGGTGGCAACGCTGCGCCATTCCACAGTTTAGCGCTAACGCGCGTTCGTCCTGCATGCATTCTTCAGAAAAACGCGTGTGTGTACCGGCGCTCACGGACCGCAATTGCGTTACCGCTGCGGCAACGCGCGGCAGAAAAACGCGTGTGTGTACCGGCGCGAAGGTTTTCAAAAAATATATCAGATCGCATGAGAATCCTTAGTGAACCTACTATGATTTTTAAAATTATTCGGTATTCTGAAGGAATGATTATTAATTTTATTTTTATTATCTTAAATTGTGACAATATTTATACGAAAACAGCTTATTTGTTAATAACTTTAACGTTTTGTGATACCAAAATGGGCGGAAAAGATGTGAGAGCTTCATGATTATGTCGACCGGGATTTCTGATCACGGTGCGTCCTTGTGTGGTAAGCCGTGACTTGCATCTCAGCTTGCCATTCTTACTACACATCCAATGAGTTCTGTCTGGGAATTTTCGTTCTGAGTTGTAAAGGTGGTTTTCGAATATAATTTGGGGGTGTTTTATGCCTTTGCATATGTAGATTATACCTAAAAATATCGGAATTTTTAAATAACAAAAAACACTGACACAGTCTTAGTCTTACCAAAATATAATAAATATTTGCAAAACAAACAACAGTGTACCTTCTGCGGTTTTTAGGATTATTCGGTATTGAGCCAAAAAGTATTGTTATAATTTTTATTATTTTAAATTGTGGCAATCTTTTATATTAAGACCACCTATTTGTTAATAACTTTAACGCTTTGTGAGACCAAAATGGGTGGAAAAGATGTGAGAGCTTCATGATTATGTCGACCGGGATTTCTGATCACGGTGCGTCCTTGAGTAGTAAGCCGTGATTTGCATTTCAGCTTGCCATTTTTACTACACATCCAATAAGTTCTGTCTGGGAATTTTCGTGCTGAATTGTAAAGGTGGTTTTCAAATATAATTTGAGGGTGTTTCATACCTTTGCATATATAGATTATACCTAAAAATATCGGTTTGATAACAAAAACACTGATACTGCAAACACTTAAAAGTTTGGACATAATTCAACCACTACAGGGTAAGTCCGAATCTTTTGTCAAAAACCCGGAACATTTTGTCGAGGTTTTAAAAGGGATCGAATTAGATCCTGACGATAGATTTGTAAGTTTTGATGTAGAAGGTCTATACACCAACGTGCCAATAAATGAGTCACTCAGTATCACTGTTGGAGCTCTGTCTCCGTTACTCTTACTTTCAAGGGAAAGATAAGATTTACGCGCAAAATGATGGAATTCCAGATAGCAAACATTTACATGGAGTGGTTCGAGGACCATGCAATCAACACAGCAAGAGTTAAGCCAAAACTATGGCCACGATACGTGGATGACTTATATATTATACGGCCGGAAAATGATGACGAACTGCAGAATTTTTTACTCCATCTGAACGGTATTCGACAAACAATCAAATGTACAATGGAAATTAAACAAGATTCGGCCTTACCTTTTTTAAACGAATAGACAAAAACATTCAAACCATTGTATATGGGAGACCTACATACACGGGAGTTTTAAGTCTAATCATGCTGTTGCTACAAAACAAGGAGTTATAAGAAGTTTGTATTTAAGAGCCGTAAATATTTGTAGTAATAATGAAGAATTAACCACCGAAATCTGAAGAGTGAAAAAAAGATTAAATAGTTTTAAACAAAATTTATTTATGGAATGAAAATATTCAAAATCCCCAAATATTTCAAAGAAATCTTAATTTTTTAAAAGTTTTTAAATTGTGTTTAGATTTGATAGTTTTAATCATTTTTCTTATTTATAATGAAATTTCTCTAAGCGTCAGATGAATTATAAGAATTATTATGACGCCCTTGTGACAACATTTGTAAAAATCTATTTGTATATTACTTTGACCTTTTGTGATACCAAAATGGGTGGAAAAGATGTAAGAGCTTCGTGGTTATGACGACCGGGATTTTTGATTACAGTGCGCCCTTGCGTAGTAAGCCTTGACTTGCATCTCAGCTTGCCATTCTTACTACACATCCAGTGAGTTCTGTCTGGAAGTTTTCGTTCTGAGTTGTATAGGTGGTTTTGGAATATTATTTGGGGATGTTTTTTGCCTTTGCATATGTAGATTATACCTAAAAATATCTTAAAAATGTTTAAAATTGTTCTTGAAACATTTCAGCGCATATTTGACCTGTCTAAAACTCTTCTACTTCGGAATGAGCTAGACTCAAACTTTGCACAGTCGGAGATCTTCATAAAGTTAACAACTCCTCCAAGTTTCATGGACTAACATAAAGTAGTTACAAAAACTTATGTAGTTACGAATTTTCAAAAAACGACGAAATTGCCACTCACTCATTCATGTATAGATCATAAAAATTCCTGTTGTACTTCCAGACATGCTACAAAGCTGAAATTTGGCAGGCTGATAGAAATTATGACCAAACCCTTGGAAAAAATCAAAGAAACCCAAAATTCTAATATACTCCCCTCCCCTACATGTAAAGTTATGTAAAAGTGATACGAAATATAGTAAAACTATAGGAAAAAATTTAAAAAGCCCAAAATGTTAATTTGCTTCCCTCCCCTATAAATGTAAATTTATGTAAAACGAATATTGCACACTTCAAGAAACGCTAGAGCGCTAACCTTTCGAAAAAAATTTTACATTACTGCCCTCCCCCATAAATGTAAAGTTATGTAAAAGTAACATTGTGTATTTCCAGGAACGCTAGAGAGCTGAGATTCGAAAGGCTGATAGGAACTATAATAAAACCATAGGAAAAAATTTTAAACCTAAAAATTCATAACAAAAATATTTCATGTAAAAAAAAGCCAAGTACGCGAAAATGGTATTCCGTAAAAAGAGTTGAGATAAAAGTAAAGCCAAGTTCTCTAATACAAATTTCAAAATGAAAGGTGCTTACTAGTTCGGAAATGCTTTTCTAAACTTGGCTATTACGGCTGAAAATGACTCTTAGGCACAGTGCTAAATTGAACATAAAGAAGTTTGGCTGTAACAGCAAAGTTTAAAAAAAAAACATTTCCAAACTAGTAAATACCTTTCATTTTGAAATTTGTATAAGAGAACTTGGCTTTACTTTTATCTCAATTCTTTTTACGGAATATCAGTTTCACGTACTTGGCTTTTTCTTACACGAAATGTTTTTTTTATTATACTTATATTTTATTATACAATAGGAATTTTTTACCTGCGACCAACCAATAACACTAGTTTACCTTAAGGTAACTGATTATGAAGAACATTCATTATCAGTTACCTTAGTTTACCTAGCCGAACCCGACCCATTCACGCTCCCAGAATAATAATGAAGCTTAGGACGTAAATCATGAGAGGGAGCAGGGCTGATTATTGCAAAAAAGATTAAATAGTTTTAAACAAAATATATTTATGATAATATTCAATTTTTTTTTAATCCTAATTTTTAATGAAATTTTAACTATTTATAAGTAAAAATATGGTAACACAACACACAAACACATATAGAAAACTGCATAAAAAGAAAATATTTCGGCTTTCCATTGTCTTTATTTACCTTAAACACAAAGTTTCGGTTAGTATTTCTAACCGTTTTTAGGTGTAAACAAGCGTTTACACATGAAAACAACTACTACAATTATAATAATAATGATGATCCCTAAAGTAAATTTCCTTTAATACGCCCATCGCTTTTATTATTATGATATCAGAACACTCAAAAAATTATTTTATGCTTTTTAGTCCATTTTATAAAAGCTTGTTTTCAAAAAGTTTTTTTTTTCTAAATTTATTTTTTAATTTTTAGATTTGTCTAAGTCTATGCATTTCAGCTAGCGCATCGATATTGCAGGGAGTCTTTCCTGTCAATTTTGAAATATCTAAGTCTTCGATCCGTCCAACGATTTGATACTGAACAAAATACAAAGTAAAATTTTACCCCCTCTCCGCCCTCCACATTAGGGGGGAGGTAGGCAGTCAGTGATACCACATTATTGGATTGTCCTCGGAACTATAACGTTATGCGAAATTTAAAGTTAATCGGATACGTGGAAGTTAGTTGAAAGTAATCAGAAAAACTTGAAATTAAATCGTCCATTTTGAATCCGCCATATTGAATTTTTGTAATCAAAAACCCCCAGATTCCAATTTTGGTGGAAATCGGACAAACTAAAGTTTTCCCTCCTCTCCACCCCCCACGTTAGGGGGAGGTACGTACCCGATGAAACCACATGATTGTATTGTCATCGGAACTAAGACGCTATGCGAAATTTGAAGTCAATCGGATGTTTGGAAGTTCTTCAAAAATGAGTTGCAAGATTTGATTACATACATACATACCCACATACATACATACATACAGGTGAAGTTAAATAAAAGCTTGTAATAAAAAGAACCTATTTGTAAATAACTTTGACCTTTTGTGATACCAAAATGGGCGGAAAAGAGGTCAGCTCTTCATGATTATGGCCACCGGGAGTTTTGAAGACAGAGCGTCCTTGCGTCGTAAGCCTCGACTTGCATTTCAGTTTGCCATTATTCTTACTACTACAAGTCCAGTAAGTTCTGTCGGAGAGTTGTCGTTCTGAGTTGTAAAGGTGGTTTTCGAAGATAATTTGGGGATGTTTTTTTCCTTTGCATATGTAAATTATACCTAAAAATATTAGATGTTTTGCATATTTTACAATTTTAATAGATAGATAGGTGAGCTCTCTACTAAATATTTATATAAATAAATGCGAAATAAGAAATATTTAATAGATATAAATAGACTGATAAAATATTTGATATTTTTATTCCGGTATAACTTTGCACCGCCCACGGTCCGTAAAGAAACCGGTTGTCTGGTAACTCCCAGCCAATAAGAACTCGGCAGCATATGACGCGGCAGTTTGCCTGCTTCACGATCAATAAAGACAGACCTATACGTTATATTATGAGAGAAATAAAATGAGAGAAATAAAGAAAGATCTATTTAAAAGCCGGAAAAATACAAAAATTTAATAAAAAGTTATTAATAATTTAAAATTTTATGATAAAAATTCTAATAGTTTTATAAATATCAGATTCAGGACACGATTATAAATACGTTTTCTAAGTTAAATCGACTCTCTTGTTCAATTTAATTAATCTCTTTTCGCCGAACTCTAAAGCAAACTAGTCACATATTATTGATTTTTTTGATGGGTAGGAAGTAGCTAAAATTATTTATTATTTTTTTGAGAAATTTTATTAAAAATATTAAAGGAAAGGGAATATTCATAAATTACATAACTATTCAGGATTTTTGATCCCCCCTTCTTAACGCATTTTCAAAAAAAATCATAATGAAAATACATTGACTGCAACGCAAGGCTAATATTCCTGCCCTCCTAATTGAGCTTTATATAATAATGAACCAAGTTAAGTTTCCACTATTGCTAACTTTTTTATTATTAAAGATAGAAAATCGTTTAAATTGGCATAGTAGAATTTTTGATGCTCTTTAAGATACTTAAATCAAAAAAAAAATAGAGCATCGCTTTTTGGAGTTTTTGCGTTTTTGTAAAAAACATTTTAAAAAATTAAATGAACACCACCCTGTATTTTATATTTTTTTCTGATAGGCATTTCAATTTTAAACAAAAATTGTCTTTTGATTTTTGTGCCTAAGTTTAAAATAACAAAGATATTTTAAATAAAAAAAAAGAAGTCTAAGCGTAAGTTTGAATTTGGAATATTTTCGTTATTTTTAACTTTAGGAAAATAAATCAAAATACAAGAATTGAAAGACTTATCAGAAAAAATTATAAACTGCATGCTAATTATAGAATAGTTACAAAATATTTTTATTTAATTTTTTAACGGTTTTTTGACTCTCATCAATCCCTGTATCATCAACCTTTCGTTTAATTGTGGATCCATTTTTTTTTGGTATTTATGAATTTGATTTTTATTATCACTATCTGTTTTACAAATGAATTTAACAATTTATATGGAATAGAAACTTTGTTAAATATAAATTTAGTAGATCGCTTCACAATTTTTGTTTTAAATTAAAAATTGCTACCATTCAATTTTATAAACCCAAAATGTACAAATTTTCCTCGCAAAATACGAAATTACGCTATAAACAGCGTTTAACTGGTGATTCCTAGGCAAACTGTGACGTACCTCTGACGTCACGGCCGGCATGACACCGAGTTACCTGTTAACCGGTTTCTTTACGGACCGTGTGCACCACCTGCGCCCACAGACTTAACGGCTTCGGGAAATTTTAATTATTTTATAGTTCCTTTTTATATTAAATACTTTTATACTTTACTTTGTTATCATCATGTTTAAAGTGAGTTGTAGGAATACTAGGCGTTGATCCAATAGAATGGAAGTCACACGATTCCACTGTATAAAGGTTAATATTTGGGCGTATCCCCAGGATAGTAGTTAAATCGCAAACCAATCTTGTTTGGAACTGTCCTCACTCTTTGGCAACTTATTACAGGTGGCAATTTTTCGGGTGGGGGATGATTGTGCCATTCTTCAGTTTTTATATATAAAAACCCACCCTGCGTCATTATTCTATAGTTGCACTTTTTCGAAATTTTTACACATTGCCAGTAAGTTCTAGCTCCCTTTTGCCGATGCAATTTAAACAGATGGTTGTCGTAAATCAACTGGGGATTTTTGTGACCTTTGCAAATGGAGATTATTGTTTCGTCTAAAAATGAAAGAACAAATTATACACTGGAAATATCTACTTATTGCAATAAATTGTGCAGTAATTGTGCGGGGCACTATTCTGACAGTTTTGCATTATAAGAACAGCTGTCCTCTTTCAAAATTAGGCCTTTGTGTATTATAAGAGGCGAAATTAATAGCACCAGCCATTATTAATGGAAAATAAATGACTGGATTTTAAAATTCGACTTTGGTATTTCCATTTCGAAAGATCAACTGTCAAGATAGTAATAGGGCCCGGCAGTATTACTGCCTGGCTTTATTGCAAAATAACCGGGCTGTAATAGTGCCAGGCAGTATTTTGACAGCTTCACATTGTAAGAGCAGCTGTGATCTTTTAATATAAGTATTTTCTTTAATATATGAACCGGAATAAATACTGCCTTTGTTTATTAAAGGAAAAATAAACGACTTATTTTGAGTATGTCAATTTTGAAAGATGGCAGTATATTACAGCCTGGCTTTATTGCTAATATTTACCTAAATTTAAATCAGGTACTTTATAAGGGAACCAGAATTTTGCATTTCTGTTTAACCCTTTTGGACTCCAGGATCAGTTTTGCAAGGTTGTCGGCTTGTTTTATCACATGAATTATTTTTATAGGAACCTTTAATTTTAAAATACGTTATATTGTCAGGATAGAAAGTAATGTCCTATTAACTAAATGGCAAAAGTTACGTTTATAAGCAAGTGCACATTAACCCTAAACAATCTAAGGAAATGAACTTCTGTATTATAGTTCAATTTGTATTAAAACGTGGCATAAATTATATACGGAATAAAAATCATAAAGGGTTGACCAGCCATCGATGATGTTTATGAGAACGTAACGACCCACACGTAGTTAACAGTGAAGACAAGTACTATAGTCAGAAGTCGAGCGTATCTAGAAGATACACATTTTGTAGACAAGATGTATTTAATGTAAGTAGTAATTATAGGTATTGTTAAATAAAACCATAAAACTTAACTTAAACTATGTTACGTCACGATAAAACCCCCTCGTGACAGTATAATCACCCCTCTTCATTGGTCCAGTTATAATTCAAACTGTCCAGTTTAATCAGGGGCCATAGGAGCGCTGGTGCGCGCGCACCCCCAGCAAAAACAAGAAAAAAATAAATACAAACTATTATTAAATAATTACTGTTGTTTTTTTTTATTTTTTAATGATCCCCATCCGCGCCATTAACGGAAGTAATTAATATCTTTTCAACTTGACGCTTGCTGCCGCATACGGTGGCCTTTGATCGCCTCGCCTCGCTTGAATCTAGAGATATGAGAGGGCGGGCTTGAATCTGGAGGTGCGCGTGGATTCGGCGTTCCTCTTTAATCCAATTTTTGCCACGTAATTGGATCGGAAATGCTCGGGATATCGGCCGAGAAAAGGGCGAGGTGGTGCGCTAAATCAATACACACTTGCATCGTTTTTTTATAGTTCTCAGCTGATTACTTTTTATATTATCGTTAGTATGCGTGTATTGGGCGTAATTAAAATTTATTTACGCAGTTTTTAAGTGAATTTTATGCTGTTTTCGGCTTCTTGTTTGTAATTTTGGGGTTAATTATTATCTTCAAGTGTCGAATATGTCTGAGGCAGTTATAAGTTCGGGTTCGGGTAATCCTGGAAGTAATTCAAGACTAAATTGTGTACAAAACATTATAGCAAGCTTTTCCTCCTTTAATTCAAATCAAAAAATTGAAATTAAAAGATTAGGAAGGCCGACTCCAGAACTAGAATTATCGCAAACTTTCTTTAAAAGAAAAGAAGGTAGGGATTTTAAAAGATACTTTAGAAAAGATATTTATTAAAAAAACAACTGGATTTGTGGATGTGATGTTACAAACTCGTTATTTTGTTTTCCATGCTTATTATTTTTCAATGCAAGCATGGATAAAAGCTGGAGCCGCATAGGGGTAACTGACTTAAATCATCTACAGGCAAAAATTAAAAAGCATGAATTTTTGAATCAACGTATACGAACATTACAATATGAAATGGTATTTGAATCAAAAGCTAAGATAAAACGGTTTTGTACATTGAATTAATGTTATCCATCGTTGGCTAAAAACTATTATGTATGTATACTATAGGTAATTTTTTTTTGTGTAGGCATATTTTTATTTATTGGAGACCTGCTTTTTTTTACTTTGACAATCTTATTACCTAGTGGGCACCATAAGTTCTTTTATGTGGCTACAAATAAATATGCAAATTTTTTTAACTTTATTTATTTTAAATTTATTTCGACTCACTTATTATAGCGCACACCCATTCTTATACTTCACGAGCCGCCACTGAGTTTAATGCATAATTCGAAAATTGGAACGGTCAGCATAAGCCGTAACAAGCTGCGATTTTATAACCTGTGGAAGCCTTTTAGGGGGGAAATGATTATGAATTTGCATTTTATACAAAAAGCTGGCTTTCGTCATAATTCTACAGTTGCACTTGTGCCTAGAATTCATGCACTGCCAATAAGTTCGGTCATCTTTTTTTCGATGTACGTTGAACAAGTAATTTTCGTAAATGATTTGTGGATTATTTCTACCTTTACAGATGTAAATTGTAGCACCTAAAATTGGAAAAGTACAGAATGTTACAATAAGGGCAAAAAAACAAGGGGTCAACTGTAGGAGAGTAGAAATTACACTTGTAATAATTAGTCTAACGACAACTTCAACTTAACGCTTTAAAACAATGTTTAAGCTCAATAAAAAAGAAGCAAATTTTAAACGATTTTAATCAAAAATATATTGTTAAATTACGAACAGAAAAGTATTTTGTTAACGGTGTATGAACTTAGTAGTTAGTTTTAATTATTATCATTTAAGTTAAACAGTTAAATACTATTATTCTTTACAATCGTTCCAACACCCCACCAGAACATGAATCCTCTTCTTATTGTTGGCCCAGAAGTGATTTTGTCCCTCTCAACTGAAGAATAGTGTTCTATGACGTTTCATCAACACTGAGTTGATTACTAAAGGCTTATTGACAGTGAAATAATTAAATTGGCGCTTGCGCAGTTGCGTTTTAAAATACAGCAAACCTTAATATGAATTGTGCTAGACTTTACAACTACCAACGCTGGAAAAGACATTTATAATAAGCATCTGCGGACTTATGATCATGGAAAATTTTAGTCTTAAAGTAAGTCAATTCTCTTTTACATACATTTAGTGGAGAAGGCATCTGATTAGGTACTTTTTGAAAACTTCTTCAAACCACAGTGTCAAAATAGTATCTCAATATATTACATGTTTGGATACCCCAAGTCATTTGAAGTATTTTTGTCAAGCAATATACAGGGTGTTCCATTTGAAAAAATGTAAGTTTGTGTCATATTTTTTTAAAGACATCCTGTATAATAACGCATTTTTTTTCTGAATCACCTTTTTAAATAAAAATCGACGTGTCCGAGCTTTTTTCTAAAAAAGTTACGATTTTCTCGGAAATTCGATGTCTCCAGACTTTACGGACACACTGTTTCCAGACTTTACGGACACACTATATATTACTATATGGTTGTACGATTCGAAAAGAACGAGTAAAACATCCTTTATATGCCGTAACAATTTGAGAATTTAAAACCTCTGGAAGCTTTTTGGGAGGCGAATGATTATGACTTTGCGTTTGATACAAAAAGCTGGCTTTCGTCATAATTCTACAGTTGCACTTATGTCTGGCATTCATGCACTGCCAATAAGTTCGGTCATCTCTACTCCTTTGCATGTTGAACAAATAATTTTCATAAATGATTTGAGGGTGTTTCCTGCCTTTACAAATGTAAATTGTGGCGCCTAAAATTTTTAAAAGTACAAAAAGGTTAGAGTAGGAAAAAACGAACAACTATCATATTTTTCCGTGGGCAGCTCGAAAGCTGTACACCCACGGGGTCCAAGATCTAATGGACACCTATTAAGTGTTAACAGTTAACTGTTTCGTCCTTAAGAGTGTGTGTGACATTTTTGTAAAGCTCTCATCTTACGATATTAGTAAGAGAAATAAATAAATAATGCCTGCGATACCGTATGCTTTCACATAAGTGGCGACATCTACAAATACAAAAGAAACTATCAGAGTAATTAAATAATAATTTAATCAAGTATAAAAGGCAACTTCATAGGGGTATAGTCAACCACGGACACCGGTGTTTCGGAAAAAGGCATTTCCATCCTCAGCGTGGCTTGCCTGACACAAAGTAGAGCAAACTGACTACAAGATACAAGGTAAATCAAAATTAATGAAAAAATAGGTGAAACCTATTTTGCATTCTACGAGTGAACGACAGCGAACCAAGGAAACTTAGTCCATGGCGGGACGAAAACGTCCACCGGTCTATAAGGAAGAAAGACTTTTCGTCACAGTTCAACCAGACCATGCTGTCACCGTCTCGACGGTATCGGTTTGTAACCGAAAACAATGAGTTAATCAAGTATAAAAGGCAACTTCATAGGAGTATAGTCAACCACAGACACCGGTGTTTCGGAAAAAGGCATTTCCATCCTCAGCGTGGATTGCCTGACACAAAGTAGAACAAACTGACTACAAGATACAAGGTAAATCAAAAAGAATGAAAAAATAGGTGAAACCTATTTTTCATTCTACGAGTGAACGACAGCGAACCAAGGAAACTTAGTCCATGGCGGGACGAAAACGTCCACCGGTATATAAGGAAGAAAGACTTTTCGTCACAGTTCAACCAGACCATGCTGTCACCGTCTCCACGGTATCGGTTTGTAACCGAAAACAATGAGTTAATCAAGTATAAAAGGCAACTTCATAGGAGTATAGTCAACCACAGACACCGGTGTTTCGGAAAAAGGCATTTCCATCCTCAGCGTGGCTTGCCTGACACAAAGTAGAACAAACTGACTACAAGATACAAGGTAAATCAAAAAGAATGAAATAATAGGTGAAACCTATTTGAAAGTCTTTCTTCCTTATAGACCGGTGGAGGTTTTCGTCCCGCCATGGACTAAGTTTCCTTGGTTCGCTGTCGTTCACTCGTAGAATGAAAAATAGTTTTCACCTATTTTTTCATTCTTTTTGATTTACTATGGTAAACAAGACTTTTAAGAAAAAAACAACAATTTTTCGTGGCTAAGCGGGCACCGAAAGATTTTGTTTCTTTTGTATTTTTCCATGGGCAGCTCGAAAGCTGTACACCCACGGAGTTGACAGTTAACTGTTTCGTCCTTAAGGGACTCCTCAGAACAATGCATGGTCAATGTGATACTTTTGTAAACCTATAGAGACGGTATATGAATCCCATCTTACGATAATAGTAAGAGAAATAAATAATGTCTGCGATACCGTATGCTTTTACATAAGTGGCGACATCTACAAATAGAAAAGAAACTACCAGAGTAAAAATAAAAGGCAGGCAGTTGAAGCGAAAAACAATACCCATGACCGTGACATAATTTGTCCCTCAGGTCGGGTCAATGCATATTGCATTTTCACCGCCTTTTAGGTTTTACTTAAAAAAGTGTTTATGCCATCTTCAAAATTTTTCAACTTGAAGCTTTGACACAATTATTGAGCTCAATAAAATATAAGGAAATTTTAAACGAATTCAATCAAATACTTTTTGCATTGAGAACAGAAAAATATTTTGGTAACCGTGTGTGAACTTAGTAGTTAGTTTTAATTATAATCAGTCATAGATATTTATCCATTTTCGTCAAACAGTTTATTAGTTTTTTAATTTACCACCTTTCAGAAACACAAGCGCAATTATTACCAGATTCCTCTTCTTATTCTTTTGTCCCTCTCCAATTAAGGATAGGGTTATACAGTAGCGACTCCTCCCTCCATAAGTGGACATGTGCAAGTGCGCTGCCAAATTTTACTTTGAATACGAACTAGAAACTAATACCCGGTATGTATGTGTTTGTATTCATGTTGAAACCAGGATGCGGTGGATGGTGGATGCGTAAGTCGGTTCGCGCCGCGCTTTACTGGAACCAAATTCTATGCATTGTAGATGTTATGTTTCATTCTTATTGCGAAATATCGAAAGAGACAATGACATGTAGAATTTTCCAGTATATAAAATCCGGGCCTTACTTCGGTTGTGCTCTTATGTAGAAATTGCAAGGATCGATGCCACCCGCACCCCCGTGATGCCCCCGCGTGAACGGTTAGCATTGGGTGTCACAGCACCTCATGCGCCCTTTAAATTAGTGCACTGAGACAACTTGGCGTTATCGGTTACCGTATTATTTTGATTTCGACGAAAATGGTGCAATATTTAAAGAGCATTAAATATTCTTGTTAACCACAATGGACAAAAATTAACTGCCCGCAATGTTATCTCTTGCGAAAAAATTTATTCAAGAAATTCCGCCTTCATTTTCAATACAAAACGTGTTTGTGAAATATAAAAACTAGGTATGATACATTTATTATTTATTTACAAAAAATTAATAATAGATAACTAATATCTAACTAAATATCTAATTGTTTATTTATTTGCCATAAATTATATAATATAATGCCCAGTCGATGGGCCGAAAAGTTTGTAGTCGCACTCAGAAAAATTTTTCGCATGCGCTGCAATTTTTTTTTGAGTGTGCATCCCCAAAGTTTTACATCACGCGCTGCCACTGGGGTTAGATGACATTTGCTCGACGCGGAGTTGATTATTAAAACTGAAATAAGGTATGGCACTAATACTGCTGTATGTTTAAATGTGCTATCGCAACAAATGATGCTTGGTGTGGACCCTCCCAAAACTAAACAACAAACAGTGTTTTTAATTGATTTATTTAAAAAAAAAGTTACATCTTACTTTACGACACGATTATCTAGTTCTTTTTATTATCTGTGGTTAACATCAAGCGATTAATTGGCTGAACTTTTTTAGCGTAAATAATTACAAGCCGGCAACGCCACGTGGGGCAAGGTTTCAATTTCACCCGTTTTTCAGCGGGGTATGGGTGGATGTTCTCGAGCGGGGGCGGGAGGAATGTGTGTTTTAGTTGTAGTCGTCCATCATCATCGTGCGTAAACGTCCGTTGCCCTTCTACACGTTGCCGATTCTATAATTAGTGAAGATGTATGAGTTTGTTTTGATTTGGGTTATGTCAGTAGCAAAAAGCATTGCCGGTCGCGTGTCATTGTTTTTGTTATCGTTTGTTTATAAAATGGAAATAAATACCCTCGATTACATAATTATTGTGTGTAAATTTAAATACATCTTTAGGGCCACATAGAGCAGACCTAAAAATCCTAAAAATTAACCAAAATTTTAGTGCAAGTAATAAAAAATTTTACGATACTGAATAAAAGTGGTTGTGCGGTTGTGAAAAACGAATTGCTTTATTTGTCTTATTATGAACAATCCACGAAGTGATCCTGCGTGGGTGGCGAAAGGAATGTGTGATATCAAGAACTTTAGTGAAAAGTTAAAGACACAAGGTAAGTGCTACTTATTTAAATAACCACATAGAATTTTCTATGGTAGGCAAGACTGATATTAAGTGCCAATTGAATAGTGGCTATAGGCAAAACATTACCGAACATAATGAAAATGTGACATATACTTCGTAGATTAACAGACTGTTTAAAAGTCTGTGGGATTTTTGAGGTTGCTCTACGGGGCCATGATGAGTCTGAAACTGGTGCTAGTCCGATCACTTTGTGCATGTAAAAAAAGAAAAATAGACTTTATCTATAAACAAATAAACTCAAAACTACACCAAGTAGCTGGTTGTTCGTAAAATGCTAAAACAAAATTGTTTGGGTAAGTTTTTTTTATCTCATTTTCCAATATAAATTTCTGCCCCCCCCCCCAATTTATAATGACACCAGCCGCCACTGGTGTGGACGTACAGGGTGTTTTTTTATAATTGCAAGATCGCTATAACTCGGTTATTATTGGGAGTAGAAAGTTCAAACAAAAACTGTTCGGTTTGGTAAATTATGGCTACTTTAGACCCACCATTAGTATTTTTTTATAGGTTATAATATACAGGGGGCGACAATCAGATCAATTTTTTTAAAGGGAACACCCTATATATTTTTATATTTTTAAGTTCCGCAAAAAATTAGCTTTACAGATCTATGTAACACTATGGCTCTATCTTGTTAGTTTTCAAGATATTGACGATTGAAATTCCGAAAATTAGCAAATTTTAAATACGGTGCGGAGTATTTCCTGTGACAAGTCACAAACAATATTAAGATGTGTGGATACCTAATGACATTGTCAGTGCCAAATTTTAAATATTTATCACAATGTTGCTTTATTCCAATGCAGAAAAGCAAGAGTTACTTTTATTATATGCGAAAAATAATAAAAATGCCACTGCTACTGCAAGAGAATATCGAGAACTGTATCCAGCCCGACAATGTCCTAATATATCCACAATATTTAGGATATATAGAAAATTTCGTGAAACATCGTCTGTGGAACGAAAAAAACGAGTTGTTCGTCCAAACGAAGAGGCTAATTTAAATATTTTTCTACATTTTCAAGAAAGCCCACAAATTTCTATAAGAAAAGTATCTTCCGCATTAGTGCAAGGACAGGAACGCTTGACGTCTTTTACCAACGTAAGAAGTGTCCTAAGAACAAATTCTTATTGGGCATATAAACAACAAGAACTTCAAGGCCTAACACCCGATCAGAAAAGAAAAAGGGTAGAGTTTTGTCACTTTATGCATGAAAGACTAAACGCAGAACCCCGTTTTTTAAATCACATTTTGTGGTCGGATGAGTCGACGTTTACAACTTGTGGTTTACCAAATAGACAGAATAGCAGACTATGGTCCACGACTAACCCTAATTTTGTAAAAGAAATTAAAAGACAGGGAAGACAATCCGTGAATGTCTGGTGTGGCATACTGAACGACCGTGTTGTTGGGCCATTTTTTTTTGAGCACTCTTTAACGGGACAAATTTATTTAAATTTTTTACAAAATTACTTAGAAAATTTTTTGGATGACTTGCCACTAAATCAAAGAAGAAGATTGATTTTTCAGCAGGATGGGGCTCCTCCTCATAATGTTCATGAGGTTCGAGAATTCTTAAATAATAATTTTAATGAATGGGTTGGGAAAAACGGCACAATACGGGCCACCCAACAGTTTTGATTTAACTCCTTTAGACATTTTTTTATGAGGTCACCTTAAAGATAAAGTTTACGGATTAGAAGCGAGGAATACTCGAGAGCTCAGAGAATTAATATCACTGTCTGTCAATGAGCTTCATGAAAATTTTTCTAATTTAATAACCAGAACAATAAATAATTTAAGAGACCGGTTTCAAAAATGTACTGGAGTCAATGGTGATAGGTTTGAACATTTGTTACGTTAATTTTTATTTATTTATGGATTTAAAACAATTAAAACATTAAAAAAATTGTCGTCTTTTGATTTTAAATTTCTATGAACATTGACAAAGATGATTATTTATATTTATCAAACTGTCAGTCAATATTGTTTCAGTTTGTTATATACAGTCTATACGTTAAATACTCCGCACCGTATACCTATTTAAAATATGCTAATTTTCGGAATTTCAATCGTCAATATCTCGAAAACTAACAAAGATAGAGCCATAGTGTTACATATATCTGTAAAGCTAATTTTTTGCGGAACTTAAAAATACAAAAATATATAGGGTGTTCCCTTTAAAAAAATTGATCTGATTGTCGCCCCCTGTATATTATAACCTATAAAAAAATACTAATGGTGGGTCTAAAGTGGCCATAATTTACCAAACTGAACAGTTTTTGTTTGAACGTTCTACTCCCAATAATAACCGAGTTATAGCGATCTTGCAATTATAAAAAATCACCCTGTACCTTAAATTTCAGTGCCAAAATAGTCTCAATAGTGTAGTTTAGGGTACGATTCGAAAAGTGAAACAATTATAAGCCGTAACAAGCTGAGAATTTAAAACCTCTGGAAGCCTTATGGGAGGCAAATGATTATGATTTTGCATTTGATACAACAAGCTGGCTTTTGTCATAATTCTACAGGTGCACTTGTGCCTAGAGTTCATGCACTGCCAATAAGTTCGGTCATCTTTTTTTCTTTGTATGTTGAATAAATAATTTTCGTAAATTATTTGAGGGTATTTTCGTCCTTTACAAATATAAATTGTGGCGGCTAAAATTTAAAAATTCAGAAGGTTAGTGTCACGGATAATAGAACATTGACACCAGTATTTACTAAAAGGTATACAGTGCTAAGTACTACAATCCTAGGTCTACAAGCATGGGCGCACCCAGGGGGGGGGGCCGGGCCCGCCCCCCCCCAAGTCTAAGATTTTTATATATTTTCCACATATTTCATGAATAAACACAAAAAATAGCATGAAATACGACATCATAAGGCCTCGGGCCCCCCCAAGACATATTCCTGGGTGCGCTACTGCTACAAGTCTAGATTTTGGTGGAAGGTTTAACTTATTTTTCCCGTAAATGCAATAGTTTTTAATATTAATATAAAATTTTCATAAATACTTTGCGCTATGGATGATCTTTTTTCGTTGTATCAAAGACATTATTATGACACAAAGGTTAGAAATAAATAAAAAAAATATATTATTTTGGTTTAAAAATGGTAGCCATATGTAAACCTCCAAACGTCACTAGGAGATGTCCAACAAAAACGGTGTAAGTCAGTGTCAGCTGTCCGCTATATTTTACGGTAATTTTTTAGACAAGGAAGCGATGATAACACTGATTCAATTGTTTTGCTGGATGTTTAATTGAAAACGGATTCTAATATATCTTGTGCGTTTTACAACATTTAAATATTGATACTTATTTAATACAGTAATGCATCTACAGACATAGTTTTAAATTATTTATGTATTATTTAGCTTTGAAAATTTTTGTATATATATTTTTTTATCAATCATGGATTATTTCTTTTGTTTTTCGAACTTTAAACCACCCCTCAGGTGGTACTACAATTTAAGACTATTTTTCTTTATTTCTAAAGATTGAATTTATATGAGATGAAACTCACTGACAAATGCTTACTATCATATTGCACATTACAGTGAACCAAATCTTTGGAGTTATTTGACTTGTGTGTTGTAAAATAAATTGGTAAAAAAAAATTTAAGTCACAAGCTTTTATAAAACGCAATAAAAATTAAAAAATAATTTTCTAACATTCTAATATTATCATAATAATAAAAGCGATGGCCGACTGATGGAAATTTTGACGATGTTAGCACGATAAGATATCCGTATCAATTAAATATCACTACTTGCAAGAATCAATCTAGCAGAAAAATGCAGAGGTACCAAACCCACCCAACCCGACCCAAGATACCCCAGCATTTCTCTGACATAGGTACGGCAATAGCATAACATTGCGGCACATCAAACATATCTTTGATGACCTGCTATGTTGAATATTCTTTAAGTGTTTAGATCACAAATTTAGATTAACTTATGCTTTGATTTGCGGCCATCGCTTTTATTATTATGATAATATTAGAATGTTAGAAAATTATTTTTTAATTTTTAGTGCATTTTATAAAAGCTTGTGACTTAAAAAAAAATTTTACTAATTTATTTTCTACTTTTTAGTCTCAGCTATCTACTCTATTAAATGAAAAAATTTGTTCAATAACAGAACAGAAGAATTTATTCTAGATTATAATGAAATCGCTGATCGTGAGTCGTCTGGAAACTCATTTTTCTATTGGGGGAAGGAGAGGGTGGGGGTAGAGGCAGAAATATATTTTTTGTTTGGGCTGTATTGCCATCGGACCTTTATGCATATATACCAAATTTTATAAAAGTCATTTGAAGTGAAGTGTGTCAAAAACGCATTTTTTATGGAAGGGGGTGGGGGGTAGGGTGGGAGGACATTTTTTCATTATTGTTGTGTTGTCATCGGACCTCTATATGTATACCAAATTTCATCCAAATCGGATAATGGGAAGTGTGTCAAAAACGCATTTTTCTATAGATGGGGGTGGGGGTAGGAGTGGTAGGATTTTTTTTTCAATGTTGTATTGTTATCGGACCACTATATGTATACCATATTTCATCCAAATCGGATAATGGGAAGGGTGTAAAAAACACATTTTCTATGGAAGGGGGTGGGGGTAGGGGTGGGTGGATATTTTTTTAAAATGTTGTATTGTCATCGAACCACTATGTCAATACCAAATTTCATCCAAATTGGATAACGGGAAGTGTGTCAAAAACACATTTTTCTATAGAAGGGGTGGGGGTAGGGGTGGGAGGATATTTTTTTCTTATTGTTGTATTATCATCGGACCACTATATGTATACCAAATTTTATCCAAATCGGATAACGGGAAGTGTGTCAAAAACACATTTTTCTATAGAAGGGGTGGGGGTAGGGGTGGGAGGATATTTTTTTCTTAATGTTGTATTGTTATGGGACTACTATCTGTGTACCAAATTTCATCCAAATCGGATAATGGGAAGTGTGTCAAAAACGCTTCACAAGATTTGATAGATAGATAGATAGACAGAACATCTGAAGCTAAATAAAAGCTTGTAAAAATTAAAGATACTAACCCATATTTATAATATATGTGTAGAAATCACTATATAAACTCTGGTTTACCAACTTGGAGCACTTTTGAAAATCGCCTTTTCGCGCGGAATAAGTGCGGATCATTATACAGGCTATCAAGCGGCCTATGACTTGTCGTTGTGACAAGTGACAACAAGTTATCAACTAACTGGTTCATATATCGATTTTCTGCTTTACCAATAAGGTAATTGGGCACTTTTTAAGATTTACTTACTGGTTACGATAGAAAATAGCTCGATATTGAGGTTTCGATCGTCTAAATTAGACAAGCTGACCTCCGTGCAGCCCCAGTCTTTTTACGCATTGACCAACACACCAATCAATCGAGGGTAGTCTTAAGCTTTCTTTCTCAATCTACAATTTTTATAATTTTTATGATGTTTAAAAAAATAACAATATGTTTTTTAGTTCTTAAGATATAAAGCTCATTAAGCCGACAATGCAATTATTGTTCTATTGAAAACAAATATTAACGTATACAATTTTTCTGTAAAGTTAATATGGCAAAAGTTGAAAGCAAAAGTTTGTAAAAAAAATATTTTTTTAGAATAACCATTATGTTTCCGTCACTTAAATAATAAGTTAGCCATGGTGCAGAATTAATGAAACACGCTTTATATAAAGATTACTGTACTATATTTATAAAAATACTTAATATTAAATAATAAAGCAGTTTCTAACCTATAAAGAAATAAAAAATATATTTCTGTAATTGTTTTAATTAAATCCCCCTAGATCAGTGGTTCCCAAACTAAAGGGGCCTATAGACACGCGAGCAGTTCTTAAGATTAGTACGCGCGAACTAATCTCTGCATACATGTACGTTTGGTGGAATTGCCTACACACACGAAGACAAAATTAAACGACATAAACACGATATTATCAATGCGTTTTGCCCAGACACCGAGAGATTTGCTCGCGTACATCGTGCGCGCGAATTAATCTTCGAGAGATATTTTAGGCGGATATTGTCTACACACGAAGAGATTAGTATGCGCAAACTTGTACGCGCGTACTAATCTCTAGAAATGTTCGCGTGTCTGTAGGCCACTTAAGGGGCGCGCCCCCCTGGGGGGCGCAGGTCAACCATAAGGGGGGCGCGGGAGCACTGCCGAAAAGGTCGAATTAATTCTCATAACTTATTTCAAGTTTTTAGAAGAGGAGATTTGACGAGGACCCCATAAAATCTTCTAAAATCACTCTGTTAAATTTGAAATTTATTTTATTGAATATGGAAGATTTTATGAGAATTTATAAAATGTTTCGAAATTATCAATCAAAACTTCTCAAATACTCAATTCTAATAAACCAATATATGAGATTTGAGGAGAAACACATTATCATAGTGTTTGACAGGGAGTCGTAAACTTTTTTCTTTAATTTAAAATGACAACAAATCATTATAAGGTAATCCAAAAGTTATCCTTTTTGATAAAATTATGTTTTATTGTACTAAAAATAGATTTTTTTGTTCCTTTATTCGGGGGAAGGGGGGCGTGACCAATTCATGATTTTAAAAAGGGGGGGCTATAGGAAAAAGTTAGGAAACCACTGCCATAGATCATAAAAATGACACAATGTGCATCGGAGCCAGTGTTGCCAGATTTGAAGGTTTTCCTTCAATATGAAGGTTTTTGACTAAAATTTTGATTGCTGAAGGTTTGAAGGTTTTAATTCTAATTTGAAGGATTTTGACTATTGTGTAGCAAAGTTATATATTTTGTAAATATTTAAATAATTTTACTAAACTTAACTAATGTAGGTTACTTTAAATACTTTATTTTTAATTTTGGTTTTTATGATTTATGATTCAAGTTATAAATCTTTTATTTCTTTGGTTTTTTCTTCCATTTTTCTTTTAAAAAAATTGTTTATGGTACAAAGTTGTTTTTGTTTGGTATTGTACCCGTTACTGTTTTGAAGGTTATGAAGGTTTTTTGTTACTCAGTTGAAGGAAAGTCATTAAAAAAGTCTGGCAACACTGATCGTAGCTCGCCGACCAAAATGGGATTCCAGACTCTGCATCGCTGCAAGCCGCAACTGATACCAAATATGTGATTCAGCACTACACACACTGTAACTTGCATCATGAAACATAACAGTCGATGCCCGCATCGCAGCATGTTTCAGCGTGTGTAGGCCGCTTTACAGACTTCTCTAAGGTACAATTCGAAAATTAGAACAGTCTGTATAAGCTGTAACAAGCTGAGAATTTATAACCTCTGGAAGCCTCTTAGGAGGCAAATGATTATGAATTTGCATTTTAACTAGAAAGCTGGCTTTCGTCATAATTCTACAGTTACACTTATGCCTGGCATTCATGCACTGCCAAAAAGTCCGGTCATCTTTTTTTTGATGTACGTTGAACAAGTAATTCTCGTAAATGATTTGTGGGTTCTTTCGGCCTTTACAGATGTAAATTGTTGCACCTAAAATTTGAAAAGTACCAAAGGTTAGAGCAGGGAAAAAAGTCAACCTGTAGAAGTTTAATAGAAAATTACAGCTCTAAGTATAACCAGAATTGAGTTCTAGCCCATCGAGTGCAATTCGATGCTTATTAAACTTACCTCCGCTTTACATTACACAGACCAAGCAGTTTTCGGCCCCGAACCAACCCTGGGAATATAATCCAATGCTCCTAAATTAACCATATTAAAATGGATGGATGGACAGCTTCCAACAATACTGGATAAATATACCAGAACTGGCTCAATCTAAAGAGTTCATTAAAGAACATTGTAGCCAGGGATATCATTGGACTTACCAGACACGAGATCCGTATAGTGATTGGACTTTTTATGGGTCACTGTCGACTAAGAGTACCCATGCACAGAATGGGAATAAAAGAAGAGACCGAATGTAGACATGTACTGTGCGAATGTCCAAGTATTGCATGTTAACGTCAAAACACTTTCGGTCAAACTCAGATTGATTCAGAAGATCTGGACAGTGTTTCACCCAAACTGACAGCTAACCTTTTTGGAGGATTAGGCATGAGAAACCACTCAAAAGTGAGCCACAATAAACCCACTAGTGGTCGCAGGGTAAGGGCTGCAAGGCCCACTCACATATGAATCATCATAATCAATCAACATAACTGGAATTTGTGGTTCATTGGCAGAAAATGTATGCACAATTGATTGATTTGACGTACCTTTTTCCTCCTGTACATATTAAACTCTTCAAACATGGCTTAATAATATATCATAATATATATACAGGATGTTTTGAAATTCAATAACATATTTTAGTTTATAAGATACAGAGTGTTAAAAGTTTTACCTTTTTTTAGTTTTCTGTTTATAGCACGTTCAGTTTTTGAGTTATTAAGCTGAAATTAAACACGTGTATAAAGTTATAGGCACTTTACTACTAGACATGCCAAAAGACAGTAAAAATCTACAGGGTGAGAATTTTTCAGGGGTCATGTCGCCTTTTCCCTCGGATTTTTTTTATAGATTTAAAAACTCAATAAATTTAACATTAAATATAATATTTTACTGCATTTTGAATTTTCAAAACACCCTTTGTTTAATATGTTTGTTGTAGGAAACGGTAACTATCTATGATAAAATATGTAGAATATAAAAAGGTAGTAAATTTTACGAGGAAGACATTTCCAATAGTTTTCTTTGATTTTTTAATATAATTAAATATTTATTACAACTTGTTTTGTTTGTACAAAAAAATCTTGTTTGAGTCACTGCCATGAACATTTTTCTTATGTTATTCTTTACGCCCTTAGTACAAAAATAACTATAAGGTTAAAGGGATTTATTTTAAAATACCATCTGTTCTAAAAGCTAGAAAATAATAAGAATACAAACAATTACCTTTCGCCAGATTTGAGACAAAAGTTAGGCATAAACAAATAAATATACAGATTCAAGCTATATAAAACCGTTTAATGTTTTTTCAATTATCATATCTGTAATGAATAAAGCAGTTTTTCTTTATTTTTGGTTCACAACTTTCACCACTTGTGACCG
This sequence comes from Aspidapion aeneum, assembly GCA_963576565.1. Classification (NCBI taxonomy): domain Eukaryota; kingdom Metazoa; phylum Arthropoda; class Insecta; order Coleoptera; family Brentidae; genus Aspidapion; species Aspidapion aeneum. The sequence continues at coordinate 137,732,892 of OY755040.1, read as the reverse complement.
TAAAATGTCAGGCGTATTTTTGTGGGACGGCAAGTGATTGTGTCCTTCTTTACTCAAAAATAGGGTACCAGAACTACCGGCTTTGGTGGTGAATCGACACTTGCAGTTATCATTTGATCCGTTTGAACACATCCAAAAAGTACGGTCCTGGTATTGTCGATGTATGTTGAAGATGTAGTCGCGAAAGATGATCTGAGGGTATTTTCGACCTTTACAAACGTAGATTACATCTAAAAATGTAAGTAGTGCAAAACAGTGGCGGATCCATTAAGGGGGGGGGCACTAGGGGCACTTGCCCCCCCCCCCCCGAGAATTTTTTGAATATACAAAAAATGAGTAAAAAGTAATGTTTTTGCTAATAAAAATTCAAAATTTTTGCCTGCGGCGCATGAAAGTGTCTATTGTTATTATCATCGAAATTACAACCACTGACTAATTCAATAAAATGTTGCTTAAAAAAATATATACCGTTTTTTACCCACAGAGAATGTCACCTAAAGTGCCCCCCCCGAGAAGCACCTCTGGATCCGCCCTTGGTGCAAAATCCAGGGCAGTCGATGTAGAGAGTAGGGAAAAGTAAAGTACGTTACCCCACAAGAAATATTGAGTCATTGACAAAAAACATAAGATTCGAAACGAAACTAAAATTCAAATAAAGAAAAATACTCTGCCAATATATGGGCCCCTAAGCTCACACTAGGTACTATAGTTATAGTGTACGTGTAAAAACTGAAATATATTTTATTCAACTCCAGACTAAATTACCTTTCGTTAGATACCACACGAGCCATGTTTTAAATTAAACTCAAATTTTTGAAATCTACCCCCACCCTTTAAAAAAACAAGAACTAAAATGTAGTATGTTTAACTCCGGACTCAATTACCTTTCGCTTGATATCACACACGCCATATTTTTACGTAAACTTAAATTTTTGAAATCTACCCCCACCCTTTTTATTTAAAAAAACTGAAATATATTTTGTTAAACTTCAGACTCAATTACCTTTCGTTTGATATCACACACGCCATATTTTTAAGTAGAATTTTTGAAATCTACCTCACCTTTTTTTAAAAACTAAAATGTATTTTGTTTAACTCCAGACTCAATTACCCTTCGTTTGATATCACACACGCCATATTTTCACATAAACTCTAATTTTTTAAGTCTACCCCCACCCTTTTATTTGGCTTGTGTTCGGTGGATTTTGTTTATTTTTAAACGGGACCATCTCGACCTAATACCCAGTCTAGGTACCAAATTTCATTAAAATCGGCCAAGCGGTTTTTGAGTGATGTGCGTTGGTCGTTACAGACAGACATACAGACAGACAGACAGACAGACGGTGCAACAAAAAAGTTTCAAAATCATCTGAAACGCAAAGATATATAAAAATTTTTGAAATCGGAGCAACTTTTTTTTTCTCCTCACCATACTTAGTATAGTATAGTAGAAGTGTGAGCTAATAATCAACGGGTCGGGGTTTGCGAAATACCCTAACCCAAACAGCGGCATCGCATGCTTTAAAAAAACCAAGTAATTGTAATAATATAAGTATAATTTTTTGTTTAAAATTTATAAAAGTTTATAGCAATAACTATGATCGATTTAAAACAAACATTTAAAATTGTATGAAAGCTTATAAAAATAACTATAATCGATTCAAATAAAACATTAAAAATTGTATTGAATTTTGTAGAAATAACTTAGTATAATCGATTAAAAAATACTCTGCCAATCTATGGGCACCTAAGCTCACACTAGGTACTAAAGTTATAGTGTACGTGTGAGCTAATATAACTAAAAACTGAAATATATTTTATTGAAATCCAGACTCAATTACCTGTCGTTTGATACCACACAAGCCATGTTTTGACTTAAACTTTAATTTTTCAAATCTACCCCCACTTTTTTTTAAAACTAAAATGTATTTTGTTTAACTCCAGACTCAATTACCTTTCGTTTGATATCACACACGCCATATTTCCACATAAACACTAATTTTTTAAATTTACCCCCACCCTTTTTTTAAAGTAAAATGTATTTTATTTAACTCCAGACGCAATTACCTTTTGTTTGATATCACACACGCCATATTTTTACATAAACTCTAATTTTTGAAATATACCCCCACCCTTTTATTTGGCTTGTGTTTGGTAGATTTTGTTCATTTTTAAATGGGGCCATCTCGACCCAAAACCCAGCGTAGGTACCAAATTTCATTAAAATCGGGCAAGCGGTTTTTGAGTTATGTGCGTTGGTGTTTACAGACAGACATACAGACAGACAGACAGACAGACAGACACACAGACAGACGGCGCATAAAAAAATTAGGATCACTATAGCTCACACTACTATAGTATAGTAGTAGTGTGAGCTAAAAACAATTTTAAATTGTATGAAAGTTTATAAAAATAACTATAATTGATTCAAGCAACTATTTAAAATTGTGTTGTTAAACAAAACCGTTTAAAATTATTATATAAAGTTTTATAGAAATAACGAGACAAATTCGATTTAAAAAAACGTTTAAAAAAATATGAAATTTTATATGAATAACAAGATATACAGTGAAACCTCCCCTTGCGGACACCTCTATTAAGCGGACACTCCCTTTAGGCGGACAAATTTATTGGAACCAAGCTTTTCCCTATTTATTTACATGTAAAATTCACTCCTATAACCGGACACTCTAATAACCAGACGATGACAATTTTTTTTTGGGTAAAAAATTCTGAAACCTCCCTTAACCAGACGCGAACCTCTGACAACGGAACGGAGCGCTGTATAACATGGGCATAAATATTATGTAGTATGTTGGCAACAACGCACACTGCAGCCGGGGAATTACCTATTTCGGTTTTAATGCGGATACTAAATACTTCTGTCGTATTTACAAAATATTTTATTCGGCGGGACTGCTGTTCAGTTGGGTAATAATAGATCTCTTTGAAATGACGCCTAGTAAAAAATTTCTTATAGTGGGTTTACACATGCATGAATTTAGTGGCGCCAGTGTTCGCGCCAGTTCTATTTGCACGCCAGTAAAGGTTTACACTATTGTGCGAAAATTAAAAAGACTGGCACGCCAGTTTCATTTTTAAAGTGTACATGATACGCGATATGTTGGCTGAACTCTCGGAAGCCTGCAAAATAGTCGCTAAACTTTTATTTAAAAAAAATAAAAGAGATTCAGAAAAAGGAACAACGAAAAGGCCGTATCTGGTTTAAAGCATGGATTGCTCGTCGATCTACTTAGGGTGCTTCCGAAAAAATTTTTGGAAAACTTGCAGCAGAAGATCCTGCGAGCTATAAAAACCATCTTCAAATGACAAAGCAACATTTTGATATTCTTCTAGAATGTGTGACGCCACGAATTATAAAAATGGATACCCACATGAGAGATGCGTTAACCCCAAAATTGAAAGTGATATTAAGATATCTTGCAACAGGAGATTCTTTGGCATCGTTGCAATTTCTTTAACGTGTACCAATATGTACAATTTCAAAATTTATCCCTGAAGTTAGCCAGGCCATTTATGATGTGTTAAAATACTTTATTAATGTAAGCAAATACATACTTAGGTTTAAATAATAATAACAAATAAAATTTTTTAATAATCGTCGTCATAAATTGGACTTATTGCCTGTGCAAGCATATCTGACTGTTTTTTGTTGAGACTTGATATGTAAATTTATATCGAAGTGTTATTGTTGTAGTAAGAATGGGGTTGAACTGCAGCATTATCATCCTGTGAAAGTAGATCTAACTGTTCTTGCTGGGGATTGTCATATAATTCATATTTTACATCAGTAGGATTGGTATAGTAAGAATTTTCCTGTGAAACCAGATCTGACTAATCTTGTTGAGTATTAATTATCGTCATCATAAGAACAGTTTGAACTTGGGAAAAGGAAAACATTCATAACCTTCAAGAAACTGTATGGTCAAAATTTTGAAGCTCAAACACAATGAAAATAAAAAATAATGTAAAATAATGAACTTAAAACTGGCGAGCCGACGTGCAAGCACTTGTTTACACATGAAAATTTTCTTTTTCTGCGCGCATGCGTCACCACTGGCGCCAGCAAATTCAGTCAGCTGCAGACTTTTTGGATACATGCATGCAAAAAAATAACTTGTGTGCAAGTCGGTGTTTACACTTGCACTTACTGGCGCGCCAGTTTTTATTGGCGCCAACAAATCCATGCATATGTAAACTCTCCTTTAGTTTACGTGAAAGAATGGAAGTTGTGAAGGTTTCGAAGCAGGAACATCTATCAGCACGAAAGATCGCTGAAAAATTTAATATCGGAAAAACTTAAGCCGCGGAAATTGTTAATAAATATATACAGGATGTCCCAAAAGTCCGAGTCCACTCAAATATCTTCTGAACTAATAAAGATAACTGAACCATATTTGGCAGTGATTTATAACATCAAAAGATCTATTTTATGAAAAGGTAAGTGTGCTGCCCCTGCATTAGAAGGCGGCATAGGGGCGGTCAACATTAAATTTTAAAATTGAAACCCTTATCGAGTGATACCTCGTTTTAATAGTTATTTAAACAACAAGGTTTGAAAACGACTCTTTGTACTCAAACTCAAACTCAAACTCAAAACATTTATTGCCGACAAAATCAAAACAATGTTTGACAAAACAACGTCAAAAATTTGTACAAAATAGTTGGAACAATATGTTATTTCATTTTTAAATTAGTAAGTAAAACACTTAAATAAATACATATAAACATTTTTGGTAAAGATAGTCTTTTGTAGCGTTTTTAAATTTTATTTCATTCTCAATTGATTTGATCTCTGTTGGTAAACTGTTGTAGCCTTTTATAGCTTTATAAAATGGTCCCTTTTCAAAAAATGTTGATTTATGCATAGGAATAGCGAGCTCAGCTCTGGGTCTGGTTTCAACAGTCATATTACTGCCGTATCTGTCACTATTTGTTGGAAAAAGGGCTTTGTGTTTTTTAACAAAAATAACAAGTTGTAGGAAATATATAGATGGCACTGTCAGTATTCTTAGTCTGGTGAAGTGCTGAGCACATGAAGTGCCTGGTTTAAGTTTTAGTAAACACCTTATGATTCTTTTTTGCGTTCGGAAAACATCCATTGCAAAAGAGGAGGACCCCCAAATGAAACCAGATCTCTAAGGCGTCTTATAACAGCACAAGAGCTATTAAGTTTGTTTTTTAATTTATTTATTTGTTGTTCCCAACGGAGACATGAATCTATTGTGATTCTTAAGAAATCTGTAAATTCTAAAACTGGTATAGACTGTCCATTGAACTGAACATATAAAGATTCATCAGTTTTGATTTGTTTGCGAAAAGTTAGTAAGCCAGTTTTCCCCATGTTAAGCCTAAGAGAATTTTCTGTACACCAGTTTGACATTTCATTGGAAGCTTGAGAGCATTTTTTAGAAAGTTCTTGACTATTACGTCCAGATGCAGTCACTGTTTTATCATCAGCAAACTGGGCTACTTTGCCAACTATTATTTTACGTACACGATCGAGACAGTTTGGTAGACCGAGCCGAAGGCGAGGTCTACAAGTCGAGGGAGTGTGCAAAGAGGTTTTCAAACGAGTTTTTTACAATATTTTTTATACGACTGCTAATAAAGAAAGAAAAATCAAATTTTAATTTAACTTGTTTTTATTTCCGACATTTTTACAACAAAACTTTAAAAATTCAACAATTTTTTGACGTATCTAATCAACAAAACATACGAGCAGTGACGGTTGCTACGAAACTAAGCCAACTTATATTGATAGGTGACAACAACAAAAATCACAATAACGGGAGACCCGTATGCAGAAATGACATAGGCGTGCGCAAAAATGACATAAGCGTGTGCAAAACGTTTTGCACACAGCGTGCGCAAAATGCCATTTTCAGATCGTGTTCTCCGTGCGCAAAACCCCATTTTACAAGACAGTCGTATAAAAAAGTATTTGAAAAACTAACATTTTGACATAACCGTCAGATGTCTGCGTTAAATATGTCAAAAGTTATAGACTGTCAAACCTATATTTTTTTTTTAGTTTTTGTAAAAATTCACAAGTTTGTTATTTTAAACAAAAAGTCTATTGGGTGATATCTTATTTAAAACGTCTTTGAAAAGTCAACACTTTGGCCTAAGTGACCCTTGAATATGTCAAACGTGTCAAAATCTATCGACTGTCAAACCTATTATTTTACCATTTTTGTCTGACCATAGCTTGTTCGAAAGGTCTTTCAAAAATTACCAAGTTGACGTAACTGTCACTTGTTTACGTTAAACATGTTTTTTACATCTTTAGATAAACTCTGGTTTAAAGTGTTTAAAATGACACGATCAAATGAAGATAAAGTTAAAATTATTTTTTTTATGTGCGAACAAGATGTTATAGGAAAACTAAACACCTTTTCAACAATGCGTTTACTGACAGACCTGCGCCCCATAAAAAATACTCTGCCAATATATGGGCCCCTAGGCTCACACTAGGTAGACTATAGTTATAGTGTACGTGTGAGCTAATATAACTAAAAACTGAAATATATTTTATTCAACTCCAGACTAAATTACCCGAGGGGTCATCGGCACCCTAAAATTTTGTACAGCGTCCAACAGGACTTGGGTCCTGACGTGTACTGTTGGGTCCTGTTGAGTACTGTTGGGTACTGTCGTGTACTGTCGAGTACTGCTGGGTACTGTCGAGTACTGTTGGGTCCTGTCGTGTACTGTTGGGTACTGTCGTGTACTGTCGAGTACTGTTGGGTCCTGTTGCGAGGTACAAAGCGCGCGCTCAAACGACCAAAAAAAAAAAAAAAGCTCATCATGTCTTTTCGCATTGGGGTTGCGGGGTAGTGTCGAGTACTGTCGTGTACTGTTGGGTCCTATCGTGTACGGTCGAGTACTGTTGGGTACTGTCGAGTACTGTTGGGTCCTGTCGTGTACTGTCGAGTACTGTTGGGTACTGTCGTGTACTGTCGAGTACTGTTGGGTACTGTCGTGTCCTGTCGAGTACTGTTGGGTCCTGTCGTGGTACTGTCGAGTACTGTTGGGTACTGTCGTGTACTGTCGAGTACTGTTGGGTACTGTTGGGTCCTGTCGTGGTACTGTCGGGTCCTGTTGTGAAATTTGTACAGTACTGTTGAAAGCTGATTACCCCTCGAAATTACCTTTTGTTTGATACCACACAAGCCATGTTTTGACTAAAACTCAAATTTTTGAAATCTACCCCCACCCTTACAAAAAAAACAAAAACTAAAATGTATTTTGTTAAAGTCCGGACTCAATTACCTTTCGTTTGATATCACACACGCCATATTTTCACTTAAACTCTAATTTTGAAATGGGACCATCTCGACCCAAGACCCAGCCTAGGTACCAAATTTCATTAAAATCGGCCAAGCAGTTTTTGAGTTATGCGCGTTGGTCGTTACAGACAGACATACAGACACACAGACAGACAGACAGACAGACAGACATACAGACAGACAGACAGACACACAGACAGACAGACAGACAGACAGACGGCGCAACAAAAAAGTTTCAAAATAACCTGAAACGCAAAGATATATAAAAATTTTTGAAATCGGAGCAACTTTTTTTTTTTCGAAAAAATTAGGATCACCATTGCTCACACTACTATAGTATAGTATATGTGTGAGCTAATACTCTGCCAATATATGGGCCCCTAAGCTCACACTAGGTACTATAGTTATAGTGTACGTGTGAGCTAATATAACTAAAAACTGAAATATATTTTATTCAACTCCAGACTAAATTACCTTTTGTTTATTCCACACAAGCCATGTTTTGACTTAAACACAAATTTTTGAAATCTACCCCCACCCTTAAAAAAAACAAAAACTAAAATGTATTTTGTTGAACTCCGGACTCAATTACCTTTCGTTTGATATCACACACGCCATATTTTTACTTAAACTCTAATTTTTTTAATATACCCCCACCCTTTTTTTTAAATAAATTAAAATGTATTTTGTTACACTCCAGACTCAATTACCTTTCGTTTGATATCACACACGCCATATTTTCACATAAACTCTAATTTTTGAAATCTACGCCCACCCTTTTATTTGGTTTGTGTTCGATGGATCTTGTTCATTTTTAAATGGGACCATCTCGACCCAAGACCCAGCCTAGGTACCAAATTTTATTAAAATCGGCCAAGCGGTTTTTGAGTTATGCGCGTTGGTCGTTACAGACAGACAGACAGACAGACAGACATACAGACAGACAGACAGACAGACGGCGCAACAAAAAAGTTTCAAAATCATCTGAAACGCAAAGATATATAAAAAATTTTGAAATCGGAGCAACTTTTTTTTTCTCGAAAAAGTTAGGATCACCATAGCTCACACTACTATAGTATAGTATATGTGTGAGCTAATAATTTCAACTTGGCATCTTAAAACACTTCAAATTGAAGTTTGCATAAAAATGTAGAAAACATATTTGATGTAAACAAGTGGCAGTTAAGGCAACATGTTTTTGAAAGCCCTTTCGAAGCTATAGTTGGACAGAACTTGTGAAATTAGTTAAAAATGGTAAAAGAGTAAGTTTGACAGTCGATAGATTTTGACACGTTTGACATAGGCAAGGGGCAGTTACCCCAAAATGTTAGTTTTCCAAAGACCTTTTAAACAAGATATCACTCAATAGGGCTTTTGTTTAGAACAACAAACTTTTGACAACACGGAAAAAATTAGGTTTGGCACTCCCTAGCTTTTAACAGATTTGACGCAGACAATTGATAGTAATGTTAAAATGTTAGTTTTTCAAGATCCTTTAAAATGAGGTATCACTCGATAGGGGTTTCAATTTAAAAAAATTAAGTTGACCGCTTTTATGCCGCCCCTAGCGTAGAAGCGGCACACTTGCCCTTTCATAAAATAGAACTCTTGACTCTTTGTTTGAAACTCGGAGACAATGATTGTGTAGAAATGAAATTTCGGACTTCCATTGTCTTTATTTATTTTAAAACACGACGTTTCGGTTAGTAATTATCTCTAACCGTTATCAAGTGTAAACTAAACAATCTAGTCTTTAGGCTACTACTTATACTACTTGGTGTAAAAAAAAACGTCGTGTTTTAAAATAAATAAAGACAATGGAAGTCCGAAATTTCATTTCAAGAAATCTTGACGTTATCGACCATTGCCAAATTTGGTTCAGTTATCTTTATTAGTTCAAAAGTTATTTGGGTGGACTCGGACTTTTGGGACACCCTGTATATATATATTAAAATTTCGCAGTTCTATCTGATAAGCGGACACCTCCAATAAGCGGACAAAATCAACGAAACTGTGAGTGTCCGCTAATAGGAAGTTTCACTGTATTTCCAACCTTAAGATATAAAGGGGGCATCTGTTATCCGTTCTAGGAAGCCTGGTTGTGCCACTGGCATTTCACTATAATAAAAAACTTTGGTGCTGCTGATAATAGGAGGAAATCCATGTTCAATAGGCGGATGATTATGTGCCTCTTTACATAGAAACACCGTCCTATCCTTGGTGATTAGGCGTCCTTTACATTTTTTTACTTCGTTTGAGCACCTCCACAGAGTCTTATCTTGCTTTTTTACATGAAGGTTGTAAATGTAATTTTTGAATATAACTCGAGGATATTTTCGGCCCCTGCAGAAATAAATGACACCTAAAATAAGTATTTATGGATGATTCTACAAAAATGGTGCTGTGGAGAGGGAATGCATATTTTTCAAACACAGACTGCAAATGAAGCATAGTTTTAGTTAAAAGATTTAACATTTTTTTATTACCAAGCAAATACCTCATTCCTCTGGTGTAGTCCCAAACCAAATATTAAAGACTCAGATTGAAAAAAATATCCTAATAAATAATATTTAACCAAGTCTTAACTATTTATCAAAAAATTGATAAAACTTAAGTTTGCAGTCATATTTTTGAAAATCCGAATTTACATCTTCTGTTCTGTGTGAAAATTTTACAATTTTAAACCTGCTCCATTTTTAATAACACAATATTTGTGAATACCACCGGGTAATTTCTAGAGAAAGAGACGGCCGTGGATATCTAATTTACTTGTGAGGGTGACAAGTTGTGACAGATAATGTCAACTTTAGTTTGGTTTAAGTTATAGATCTTTTTATTTTCGGCAGAAAATTAGTTTTTTTCGGAGAGATCAAAAAGGAACGCTTCAGTTATCATTCCTCTGGTAAGTAAATATTCGACTGATATCAATAGTATAATTTTTTTGTTGATTGTTTTAAAATTATAAGTATAGGAATTTTGTTTATATAAAACTTAAGTTAAGTAGTCTAAATAGATTTTGATTTAAATTGGAAAACCATTAAAAAACTCATTCCTCTGGTACTCATCCCTCTGGAATTTTTATACAATAATTCCTAAAATTCGGGAAAATAAATGTTTCTTAGCTTACACCTAATTAGTTACATAAATTTAACAAAACAAAACTATTTACTGTGCTGTACTGTTATTTAAAGGCAATGACCAAAAATGATATCCATATAGCCCACTTTTGGTAGAATCATCCTTATACATTTTTTGTACTGGACATGATTTTCACCTTTACTGTAATAGTTAATGCAAAATTTCGGAAATTCCACTTTCTAGAAGCATTTTATATTACTTTTTGGCAAATGGTAGTTTTTTTTAAATGGCTGCAAAAACCTAGAAAAACCCCCCAGACCTCCAAAATCTGAAAGTTTGAGGTTTTTTCAACTTTTTAAAAAACTATGCTTCTAAGAAAAAAATGTATAATATACTCTATTGCAGACAATAAACTTCCCTTTTTAACAAGGTATATTTCAATGAAGTTAGACTTCATTTGTTTTAAAACTAAACTAATGTCTACAGGAAAACATGTGTCATATTTTATTATAGTCAATAAAATTTCGCTTTAAGTTATGTATAACGTTATGGAATTGGTTTCATATTTAAAACTTAAGGGGCGTCCTTAAATTAAATCAATTTTAAAAAAATAGAAAATAAACCATTTTTGTTACAAGTTTTATCTAATTTTCTAAAAAACTAAGCTTAATATGAAAACATATTTATTATACTTTATTGTAGACAGTGGAATTCTCTTTTCAACAATGTAAAAGTCGGTGCAATTTGACTTATAAGAAACTTTCCAGCGACGTCCGTAAATGGGGGTAATTATCCATTAAAAAAACATGTTATATTTAATTTTCTTAAAAACTTTCTTAAAAAGTTCTTTATTAAAAAATGTGTTTTATACTTCATCATAGATAATAAAACTTCCTGTCAAACGATGTATATTAAAGTAAAAGTTATTTCATAGTTACCGCTCCAGTGCAGTCCTTAATTTAAAGTAATTTTTTAAAATCACCAAACTAATCATTTTTTTACAGATTTTATCCAAAATTTTTAAAAACTAAGCTTCTTACGACAAAATGTCATTCTAACTTTTCGGTGAATAATGAAATTTTGTTATAAACGGTGTTTCACAAAATGTGATAGAGAATATAGTTAACTCTCCAGGGACCTCCGTATATTAGGGTCACTCTCAAAAATTACCAAAAAAACATTTTTTAAAATTTTCTTACAAACGAAGGTCTATAGGATAAAATAAATTAAAAAGTATTTTTTTTCCTAAGAAGCTGATTTTTCTTTAAAAATACATAAAATATGTAACAAAAATTAATTATTTTTGAAAAAAAAAGTACGCCCCTGGAAACTTCCCTGTGACATAAACCCCACATTATATTACAGCTTTTAAAATGAAATTATTTTTCCTACAATATAGTATACTACATATTTTTTGCCAAGAAAAATTTTTTGAGAAAATTTTTTAAACCTATAATAAACATGTTTTTTTCGAAATAATCTTAATTTACGGACGCCGCTGGAGTGTTACTTGCTTTTCCTCACCTTATCCACCCACACATCGTTGGAAAGGGAATTCTGTTCTCCACAAAAAACTGTTCTTTGCCATTTTCAATAAAAAGGTTAGTTTTCGAGAAAATTGAATAGGTTTTTGGGGGTATTTTCTCCGTCCCTGTCGGTATTTCGAGTTGGCAACAAAGATATTCGGATTCAACGGGGTTGAATTAGGGAGAAATGGGTTGTTGCCAAAAAGTAATATGATTTGCTTTTGGACCGAAAACGGAGAGCTTTTTAAAATTTTTTGCTCTAGCTATAACCGAACATCATAATAAATTCATACATTATAATTCATCTTGATTAGTATTATTTCTGCTCTTTTCGCTTGATTGACATTAACAATAATAGTGTTATAGCCTAAAAGGGTGGGGCAGCGTCAAAAATCCTCTGGTCTTGATCTTGAAGAGTTAGCAATTGAACTGCGTCTCTGGATAATTTGAGCATTAGGTATTATTGTCCAATTAAAGATTTATTGTTGAAAGTTTAGAGCATTGAATTAATAAAGAAAGCTGAATACCAGGTTGTTTGTCGCAAAAGTTTAAAATGACACAATGCCAATTTAACAATATATTCTTAAACGAGTTGCAGGTATTTAAATAAGTTGTGTTTTCATTAATAAAAATAAACTTGGCAACAAGAATTTTATTTATTTGTATATAAACAAAAGTCCACAATTGTTTACGTACTCACTTGTCAAAAGAACGTTTAAATATACTTTAGTCTACACACTATTTCATAATACGTCACGTTCTAAGACTTTTTAGCAACGAAATCTATATAAAACACTCTCTTACTACACTTTTAAAAACTTTTTGTGACTTTCAAATTGACACATAAATCAATTATCAAACAAATAACCCCATTATATACATGGTGTTGCCAAAATCAACTAGAGAACTGGTGAAGTTGCTAGTAATTTAATAATATTGCTAATAAAATAAATAATTACCTATTATATTACCACAAAGCTTGGCAACCAGAATTCCCGTGTTTATTTATTGTAGAAAAATAATAAACAAATACTCCCTCACCCCTGTGCAGATGTTAAACTACCACAAAATCTGGCAATGCTTTCTCTAGTTAATTCAATGCTCTAAGCTTAATTCAATGCTTTAGGAAACATTAATAAATCGTAATGATAAAAACCTCTAAAAACAGCATTGATTACCTAAAAATTAGTTCTTTTTGCCATTATGACAATTCTACTAATTTTTACTTTTGATTTGCACATCATTTTGAAAGTTATTTATTGTGGATTAAAGGTGACAGAAAGCTAGAATTGTCTTTACAAGCAGTATAAACTGATTGGAAATGATTTCAAAAACTTGTGTGACTATACTTGCTTAGAAACTGCCTTTGATTGAGAGGATTTATTGTCCGCAGTAAACATTAATATCAAATCAAATCAAATTTTATTTAAGTAAACCCAAAGACATTAACTAGACTGTCATATCAACGAAAACTATTTTTATTAACTACAAGTAGCAAAGTAATAATAGCTAATAACTTCAAAACTAAAACACAGGACGAAGTCTGATGATGCACACAATTCACTTTTTTCAAAACTAGGAGTTTATAATCTTGCTTTTCTCAATATTGGTTGGCAGTAGGTCATTACTATTAGTTGCTCTTTACTTCTGTTCGATATCCTCATTATCTTCAAACAATAGTTCACCTGAAGCAAGACCTAGCTCTTTGAGAATCTAGTCTTTATTGTGAATTTAGTACTTCTATTTCCTTGTCGTTCTGTTTTGAAACTCTTTACTAAATTCTCAGTAGGTTCGGACACATAAGTAGTGTCTTTTTTTGAAATGCCAGTTTCGCAAAATTGATTTGCGTTTTTTAAATTTTAACAGACGTTCTATATGTTACAATTTGCTTGAGACCATAGTCATATCTATCCAAGGGAGAATGTTGCTCCCGTTTTAGGTATAATAACAGATAAGGTAGGATTTGAGGAAATTTTATGCATCTACAGTTTAAAATGTTGTGTTTTCTTCTAAGTTGAAAGTTAAAATCATATTTTGTAGGTTTCCTTTTTGTAATGTAAAACCTTTTTGGCTGTGCATAAATATTTAAATTTAAAATTACAATTAATGTATCACCTATGTTGAACAATATTAACACTGATAGAGTTCAGAATGGGTGGAAAATCGCACTCCCCCTGAAAAGAAGTGTGATTGTGATCATGCTTGCTCAGGAAAACGGTTCGTCCTTGGGTCATAAGTCTAGAATTGCACTGCGTCTTTCGCTGATTAGCACATCTCCAAAAGGATTTGCCAGGGGTTTGAATGTGTTTTTTAATGTGAGCATTGTAAAGGTGATTTTCAAAAATTATTTGAGGATGTTTACGGCCTCTGCAAAAATAGACAATACCTAAAACAACAATAATTTTTGGTTAACGAGACCCTCTCTCGTCGAGAGATTCTCGTTTCTCTCGTTCTCTCGAGCAAAAAAGGTTGGTTTTATAAATTTTTATGATTTACCATCTAATTGAATTGACGCATTTTATAGAGTTCAGCTGATATTTAATTGCTGTTTTTTTTTTAATGAAAAGGTATGCTAAAATCATATGTTCCTTCTTTGACACCATGTACTGTGGGCTTACCTCTCGTTTACCTAAAATCAGATGGAGAAGATCCAAAAGTGTAATTAAATTGTAGTTACTGTTCATGCTTATTAACGTACTGAACATTGAACCTGAATGGCCAACCCTAATCCTGATTAAAAAATCTACGTCACTGGTTTCCTTAAACCATTTGTGTTATGTAACAGCTACAGTCGTCCAGTTAAATACACATGACTGGTCAAATTCTGTAGGCAACCTGTGTAAAAGTATAAAGACCTTAGTACTTTTTGCAACATCATATTCAAAGTTATTTATTGTGGATTAAAGGTGACATAATGCCAGAATTGTCTTTATAAGCAGTATTAATTGATTGGAACTGATTTTAAACACCTGTGACTATACCTCATTAAAAAACTACTTTTGATTAATGTCGGCATATTTAAAAGGATATATTGCCCGCAGTAAACATTAATATCAAATCAAATCAAATTTTATTTCATCAAAAATCCAAGACATTATCTAGACTGTCATATAAATGAAAACTATTTTTATTAACTACAAGTGGCAAAGTTATAATGCTAATAACTTCAAAACTAAAACACAGGACGAAATCTGTTGATGCACACAATTCACTTTTTTTCAAAACTGGGAGTTTATAATCTTGCTTTTCTCAATATTGGTTGGCAGTAGGTTATTACTGTTAGTTGCTCTTTGTTTCTGTTCGATATCCTCATTATCTTCAAACAATAGTTCACCTGAAGCGAGACATAGCTCTTTGAGAATCTCGTCTTTATTCAGAATTTAGTACTTCTATTTCCTTGTCGTTCTTTTTTGAAACTCTTTACTAAATTCTCAGTCGGTTCAGACAAATAAATAGTGACTTTTTTTGAAATGCCTGTTTCGCAAAATTGATTTGCTTTTTTTAAATTTTAACAGACATTGTATATGTCATAATTTGCTTGAGACTATAGTCATATCTATCCAAGAGGGAATGTTGCACCCGTTTTAGGTATAATAACAGATGAGGCAGGATTTGAGGAAATTTTATGCATCTGCAGTTTTAAATGTTGTGTATTCTTCTACGTTAAATGTTAAAATCATATTTTGTAGGTTTCGTTTTTGTAATGTAAATCCTTTTTGGCTGTGCGTAAATATTTAAATTTAAAATTACAATTAATGTATCACCTATTTTGAACAATATTAACACTGATAGAGTTCAGAATGGGTGGAAAATCCCACTGCCCCTGCAAAGAAGTGTGATTGTGATCATGCTTGCTCAGGAAAACGGTTCGGCCTTGGGTCATAAGTCTAGAATTGCACTGCGTCTTTGGCTGATTCGCACATCTCCAAAAGGATTTGCCAGGGGTTTGAATGTGTTTTTTAATGTGAGCATTGTAAAGGTGATTTTCAAAAATTATTTGAGGATGTTTACGGCCTCTGCAAAAATAGACAATACCTAAAACAACGTTAATTTTGGGTTACCAAAACGACCAGGAAAATGCAAGGTAGCCCCACCGCCAACAAAATTAAGCTCCTTTTTGCCCTATGAAGAATAATAAATTCACAAAAGCCAAACACAAGGATGAGTTTTAGATAAAATAGTATATTTCATCTTAATTTAATTAGAAAATATAGTAAAACAACTACTGTCTAGTGTTGCCGCCGAGACAAGAGATTCTTTGCAATTGCAAATAATGCAAGGATTTGATAATTATATTGGGAATCGCCCATTTGCGATCAGAAAGTTTAACACACGACAAGGTGATCTCATGCTTTCAGACGTTGATTCTTTACGTCTAATTTGAGTTATCATACCTTTGACAGTGGGAAAGAAGACTTGGTCGAGTTAATACCCTGAGAGTTTCTCGTTCTTGTATTGAGACAACGCAGCCTGCATAGATGGAAGTTTTCCGAAAACTTATGTATGGCTTCGGTAGTTCAGTGCTAAGAATGTTTGCCTAGAGAGCAAGAGATCCCGGGTTCGAGTCCCGGCCGAAGCAGAAAACTTTTTTCTTATTTTTCTTTCTTTAATTTCACTTGTTGTTTATAGTTTTAGGTCCTTGCATTATTTGCAATTTGGCTTTCTCTAGTCTCGTCTCGCGGCAACACTGCTACTGTCTAATAATTATAAGATCAGATTTAACACTCATATTTTTTAAGTTATCTTTTTCAATATCGACAGTTGTTTCATGATTGTGAGCAAATTTATTAAGCTCGATAATGTTTCTTCCTGCATTAATGCTAAAAGCTGCTTTACAGTTAAATTTTTTATAACAATTACATGTGTACCGGGCTCTTCCACTAGTATAGTAATGATTTACATTAAACTTGTACCCATCGACTATTATAGACGTTGACTCCTTGCAAAACATGACTCCTAAAAACGAAATAATGCAAACGAATTTATGAATGCTAAAACCTAGTATATTATTATAGATAAAAAAAATTTCAATAAAAAAACACCCAACTGCTAAATTTAATTTTACGTACTAGTCGCAGTTGAATACAACATTGATAGGTATACCTATAATGTACGACATGCTTCAACTTTTAGTTTTGATGCCCAAAACGAAATTATACAAGTTTGTATTATCATGAATCAGGTTATTGTATTGGGTATAGTTTTTGCAATGTCAGTTGAACAAAGGTTAAAGCCGACCATCGGCATATCCTTTAAAGGAAGTGACATGGGCGGCGGTAGATATACTCATGAAAATTATTTCATTTAATTATGGCGTAAACTAAAGAAATAAAAATAGATAATAAAACTTTCTATTCCTACACCTACAGAAACGACACTGATTTATTTTCTAACTCTGCATACTGCCGACTAAAGGGGTCCGGAAAAGCATACCCGAAAGCAATTAAAAGCGCATCTCAAAAAAATCTGCCAATTAGGTGCCGTCTATCCACCTGTGCTGGGTCGGTCAGAAAACAAATACTTTGTGCTCGGACCGCGAAGAGCCGCGCCTTTTCTCTGTCGGTAGGGTTGAAATTATACCAGGAAGATTTTATATGAATTTGGATAACTTTTGAAGGGCAGATTGAAGCAAAATTTCATGAAATCGATAGAACCCCGTATTAGGAGCATTTCAGGTGACTTTGCAAAAACTATAATTTTGAACCCAACTGCAACTAGTTGGTACACGTAGATTTAGCAGTTGGGTATTTTTTTTATTTTTTTTTTTATTTCTTATTTTTACGTTTAATTCTTATTCAGCCTTATAGAAAGTAATATGCATTTACTATTCATTTAGCGTTACCCGGAAAGTACGTATAGATTTTGGCATAAACTATTCCGTAAACCTGTAAGAAAAATCAAAGAAAAATTAATAGATCACGGAAATATGTGCTTAATTCAATGTGCACATACCTGCCGTGCAAAGCAAAAACCTCGTAACTCGACTTACTCGAGAATGAGATTTTTATATCATTGAAATCGCCGTTAAAAACGGCGCCAGCCAGTTTTTTTAGAATGTGGGCTATTTTGAAAAACAAGGAAGTTATGAACTCACTATATAGTTAAATAAACTATAGTTAGTATGTAGTTAAATAAACTTCAAACTCTATTTCCCAAAACACTAGTTTTTGACTTACTAGGTTTCTGCTTTGCAATTCAAGGTACCTAATTATTACCTAAATCATGCATTTGTGTACACACGTACTTATCCCAAAAGACAGATAGAAGAAGAGAAGAATACAAAATCGCGCAATCAAAGGTGAGAAGAATGATCAGTGATAAGAAGAATCAATCATGGATGCAAAAGTGCCAGAAAATAGATTCTTACTTAGGAGGTAGGAGAAGTACCGAAAGCTGGAAAACTATAAGATCGATCAAAAAAGAAACATGCAGAGATATTATTTCACCAATACCAGACAAAGAATGGGATGAGCATTTTAAAAAACTTTTAACTGAAGATAGAGCAGAATTCAAGGAAGACGAAAGAGACAATATCATTAGAACGATGGGATCTCCAGTACCCCTCACAATATCTGAGGTCAAAAACGTGTGCAAAACCTTAAAAAGCGGTAAATCTGCCGGACCCGGAAATATCCCAGCTGAACTTATTAAATATGGCACTGAAGAATTCTTTTGTAGATTACGGAATCTTTTCCAAAGATATTTAAATGGAACTGTAGTCCCAACTGAGTGGAAAACGTCATATATATCCACAATACACAAAAAAGGAAGGAAAGATATATGTGACAATTATAGAGGTATATCTGTGACTAGTACGCTAAGCAGAATATATGGCAAAATAATAAGAAATAAAGTGGAGAGCGAATATAAAGATATGGAGGCAGAAGAACAAGCTGGTTTCAGGGCGGGTAGATCGACTTCAGATCATCTCTTTTGTATAACCCAAGTTATTGAAAAGAAAATGGCATACGGACAAGAGCTCCATCTGCTTTACGTAGATTTGCAGAAGACATATGATAGTATACCACTAAATCTACTTTGGAAAGCGTTGGAAAAGACAAACATAAGCGTACAACTAATTAAGGCCATCAAAGAGTTATACCGCAATAGTAAGGCAAAAGTTAAAATAAAAGCAAAACTAACCAAAGGCTTTCAAGTAAATAAAGGTCTTAAACAAGGTTGCTGTATCTCGCCTACGCTCTTCAAGATATATTTGGAACAGGTCCTTAAAGTCTGGAAGAGAAAATGCCAAAACATGGGAATTCCGTTGGATGAAACCACCTTGTATACTTTATGTTTCGCCGATGATCAGATAGTGGTGGCTCAGGATTATGACGACCTCGAATATATGACACGAAAACTAATAGAAGAGTACAATAAGTGGGGACTAGAGGTTAATATCAAAAAGACAGAGTATATTGGTGGAACGAAACAGGATCTAATCTTAAATACTGGGCAGCGAATTCAGTCCTGTGATGAGTATAAATACTTGGGTCTAAAAATTACAGCTGACGGAACACTAGACAAAGCTATAAAAGATAGAAACGTACAAGGAAGAAAAGCAATAACTTTATTAAATGGAATAATTTGGGACCAAAGTATATCAAAACATAACAAAAAGCTTATATATAACACCATTGTAAAAAGTATTATTACATACGGCTCAGAAGTATGGCCAATCAAAGATAGAACAGAAAAAATGCTTTCCGCTACGGAGATGGACTATTGGAGAAGAGCAGCAGGGAAATCAAAAAGAGAAAGAGTTACCAATCAAAGAATAAGAGAAATTATGACAGTGGGTGAACGTACTCTAGTGGATGATATAAGAACAAAACAACTGGTGTGGTACGGACATGTACAAAGAATGGATGATGGAAGACTACCTAAACAAATATTACAATGGAAACCAACTGGCCGAAGAAAACGAGGAAGACCAAGGAGAAGCTGGAGAGAAGGAATAGATAGTGAAATAAGAATAAGAGGCCTAGATGATGAATTATGGGCAAACAGAAACGAGTGGAGATTGGGTATCGGTATCGGTAAGACGTAGAACGTTGTGAAACCGATAAATATATATATGCATTTGTGTCAAACATCGAACTATGCCTTGGTTGATAGGTGCGTTTCTACAAACATTGAGTGAAGGTGGGGGAGGGGAGAGGGAGGGGGGAACTAGTAAAATGGTGTTGAAAAAATATTAAAGCGTGTGCATAAAGAGAATTTATTTGTGAAAGTTATAGCTACAACTATTATTAATAGGGGGGAGAAAGGGAGAGGGAGCGGGAAACTAGTAAAATGGTGTTAAAAAAAATCTTAAAGCGTGTACAGAAAGAATTTTTAAAATCGCCCTATATTTAATAAAATTATGCGAATATCGTTTTTAAAGAGGGTGGCCCTCCACTATGACAAGAAGGGAGATGGGTGGGAGCAGCGAGGTCTACAAAGTAATTACAAGAAATAAGAGGACATTTTCAATGGGTGATCAAAAGAGTTTCATTAAAATCGCCTAAAATTTAGGTAATTTGTATGCCTTAAAACCTACATCATAATGTAACAAAATGGCGTCTGACGACTGCCATGTTGATTCAGGTTTAAAACAATATAGACTATAGCACTTTTCGGATCAATAGCATTTCAACGACACCTTTTTTGTCAAAATCGGTTCAGCCGTTTAACCTCAAGCGCGATACAAACATACAGTGAAAGTCGGATATAACGACGGCAAAGTGACCAACAAAGAAGGGTCGCTATAACCGGTCGTCGTTATAATAGGACTTACTTATTTTAAATAAAAACTCCTCTATGTTATAACTTTTTTATTATTTACCCTAAAAGTACATAAAAAGTCGTATGAAATCATCATATTCAATATAAAAAAGTAAACCTACAGAAACAAGTAAGACGTACCCAAATATTATGCACATATGTATTAATATCTGCAATAACTAATGGATCGTTCATACTCGTCTTTTGTCTAGTCTTTTGTCTTGGTTTAGTCATATGTCTTGTCATAAGAAAGTTAAAACCACTGTTTCTTATGGGAGTTCATACAATGCTTTTGCTTTTGTTTTTGATTAGTCTTTGTCTTAAGAGTTGCCAACTTTCAATCCTTAGGACAACGACTAAGACGAGTGACAGACATCAGCTGATATTTGTTGTTTTTTTTACAGGGCGTCTGAAGAGCGCAAGCGCGCGGTCAAAATTTTGAATTTACTGCCATTAATCATGTTTTTAACAGAAAATCTCAACATAACCTCAAAATTTTATGTTTTTTTTTCTTTTTCGCTTTTGTTCTTTCGTGTCTGTGTTTCGTGCACAGATTAGCTTAAATAAGATTGTTTTGTGTAGAAAATGAGTTTTGAAGAGGGCCTTTTTATTGAAATTGATTTTTTTTTTCAGTGGGTTATGACTAAGACTAATCAAAAACAAAAGACGAGTATGAACAGCCGATTTTGTTTAAGACAGCTAAGACTAATCAAAGGACAAAGACTAATCAAAAACAAAAGACTAAGACGAGTATGAACAATACTTTAACATACATACATTTTACTTAATCAAATAATCTGTCATTTTTGCTTATTTTTTAAAACGTGAGTTGAAGTAAATCGATTCGATTTTTTTCTCTATGGTACTGACTCCGTCTAGAAGCATTTTGTCACTGTCATGACTGTAAAGTACAAAGCTATTCAGGATTTTCACAGTTTGTAAAGCTTCTATAGTAGATGGTCGTCTAAATTCTTCTCCATCATCAGATGCGTATTCACTATTTTGATGCGGGATCTCTTGATTCGCAAGCACTTCAGCTACAATTTGCTCATCAGACAAACAACTGTTTACTTCCAAGTAAAGATCAACAAAAATCTGTCCATAATTCATCTGACAAGTTAACGTTATTTTTAATTACAGCGAGAGTCATGTCATCTTCTGTTTCGAAGCTATTATTCGTTCTTTTTGCCAACTCGGCTAAAGGAATATTATCTTCTTCTGAGTCGTCTTCAAAATCGTGAGTGTCTGTTGTTAACTCAAAAGGCCCGTCTCATCTGCGTTAAAAATTTCGTCACTCGTATAACCTTTTCTTATTTCAGGCCATACTGTTTCAAGCCAGTTTTCTGTCACTCCAGCAGGTACGGAAGCAGCTTCACCACTTACTTTTCCATACACAATATTGTGTCCTTTTCGGAAACGTCCTTTATGCATTATTCTGCCGAATTGTTCCGCTTTCGCCTGTAGTATCGGGCCATTTATTTATTCGTGATCCCTTACTTATTTCAACTTTAAACCAGTTAAATAATGCTATAATGCTATTTCTGTATGACTTGATAATCTAAGTTTTTTCTTTGGTAACACATTTCCATTAAATGCATCCTTTGTTACATCTCGGTTTTTCCAAACTGTAGATACAGTTGAATGCGATAAGCCCAACTCCCTTGAAATAGTACTATTGGACTCACCTGCCTCAAGTCTACAAATTATTAAGCCCTTCTCCCCAATGGACAAATTTTTTCTTTTTTTTTTAAGTAATTTTCTACAATAACACTACTACACTACTGCTCTAAAACACAGTTGGTTATAAATGAAATGTAAACAAATAAGAAATTTCATAAGAGCCTAGACTGAGGGATTTCCCCGTCGTTGCAGTCGGTGATTCCCCGAGAATTCTTAAAGCCCTGCATAATCACCAGGCAAAAATCGATTGGACCAAAGGCGCCGCATGCCGTACGCCGTAAGAAAAATAAACTATACTTGAAACATGTTGCTGTTCATAGTTTTCAGTAAGACGCAAGCCGTATGCCGCATGCCGTAAGAAATGGATCATTTTTATTTCGTGCTCTTACGGCTTACGACAGCCTTACGGCATCGGTTACAAGCGGAGGTGGTCGTGAGTTTCCGGCAATTTCCGAGCCTACGTGACCAGGATTTGCTGACTTTTTTTTCAAGGCCAACAAAATTTTCCTAAAAGCGCTGTTTATTGCCCGCGAAATTTGAAATTTTATTTGATTTGTGAGGTTATAAATAAAATTTCGGACTTCCATTGTCTTTATTTATTTTAAAACACACAGTGTTTTAAAACAAATAAAGACAATGGAAGTCCGAAATTTTATTTCTACACAATCATTGTCTACGAGTTTTCAAACAAAGGGTTGTGAGGTTATGTTTAGATTGTTTACATTATTTTTGTAGTCTTATTCATTCTAACGACATTTGACAGTTGACAAGACCAGAGAATACATTAATCAGCTGTAATAAATAGCTGGGGTCGTTCACATATTCTGATCTATATCAGAGACCCTACTTCTTACGTTTTCAAACTATGAATCAATCCTTTTCCATCTTACGGCATACGGCATGCGGCATACGGCATACGTTACGGAACTCTGAATCCAGCTTAAGTCGTTATATCCGGCCCGTCACATTAAAAATTTTATTTATTATGGACGCTTAAAGCGACTTCGTCGCTATAACCAGACTTTAACTGCAATACATTAAACGTAAACCCAACCAAACTACGCAGTCTCCGTCGTAATATGCGACTTGTCATTATAAGCGACGTCGTTATTCGCGACTTTCACTGTACATACATATCTCAAGCAAAAAACATTACCCTTCCTTTCGCTGTGGTGCAGTTGGGTAAAAATACATTTTATAACGGTTTTCATTTGTCACAAAAGTTTTCCTCATGCAAATTTTGATAGAAACGTGATGAAAAGTTATGCTTTTAACAAATTCGCAGGAAAAAACTATTTAATAACATTGGAGTAAGATCGCAGAAAATTTATTGACTTTAGTATAACAAAAAGTATAAGCAAGAAGGTACCTAGCTAGTGTTAATTTTAGGTTTATTTACAAAAATTCAAATGTAGATAATCCTGGTTTTTGTTGGTTGTTTTTTGTCTTTTCTGGAAGCATATATTTTTCTTAGGCGGGGCTTCCTGGCGGCAGGTTCCTTACTTGTCACATGCATGTTCAAAACATGTTTTCTAAGATCGTCATTTCGATGAGTAGCATATCCACAGGCAGCGCAAATAAATCTTTTTTCTTTTCCACACTCGTACTGTTCGTGTCTCTTTAGGTTGTTTTTATGTTTGTATGACTGGGCACACTTTGAACAATAATAATGGAGAGGATCTAAAAATAAACCAACGCCATTATTAACGTTGATACAACTACAAATACCTTTAATTAAAGACAAAAAACTCGAAAAAAAATTGAAGAGTATAACTTTTAAAGGGTCTAAGTGCCATATATTCAAAAATCTAGATTTTGCTTGAAAAAGTGCCAACCCCAATGCATCTGAAAGGGGTCTATATGCATTTTCTATTTTGTCCGATAAAAAATAAAACTTGATTAAAAATATATGTTAGTGGTTTTATTAATATTTTAAAGTGTTTTTGTTGATTTTTTCAACTTTAGGATTTTGGCACTTAGACCCTTTAGAAGTTGTACTATTTAATTATGTATTAAAAATAAATGACAGTTGAAAAGACGCATTCTTAATTACCGCTTTCTGCCGCTCTGTCTGTTCGTCTGTCTGTCTGTCCTTCTCTCCATAGGCGTCGTAATTTTAATTAAATTTTACAGAAATACAGGGTGCCCATTGGCGTAGCTAGCCTTGCTTTTCAGGGGGGGCCGTGGCCCCGGTCTATCTTGAACAAAAAGCAAACATAGGTTTTAAAGAGTCGTGCAAAGTGTGCAATGAATAAAAAAAAATACGCGCATTAAATGTTCTAATATTTTAATATAACACATTTAATAATACATTTACCAACTTATTTATATGTATACACAGGAAGTATGTAATTCAGCAATTCTACAAAGAAAGTTTTCTACGTCGCTGACTGAAAGCGTCTACCACACTGTCTAAGTCGACCTCAACATCTTTTTCTATGAATAACAATGACAAACCTGAGTGTCTCTCTTGAGTCATAGTTGTTCTAAGCCAATTAAAAACTCTCCTCATGGCAGAGAAAGACCTCTCGCAAGCTGCACTTGAAATTGGAAGAATACTCGCAACTTTGAAAAGTTGGTAGAGGTTTGGATAGGTGTTTTCTGCTATATGTTGTTTGATAGAATCATGACCAACAGTTTGATTTAACC
Organism: Aspidapion aeneum; assembly: GCA_963576565.1. Taxonomy (NCBI): domain Eukaryota; kingdom Metazoa; phylum Arthropoda; class Insecta; order Coleoptera; family Brentidae; genus Aspidapion; species Aspidapion aeneum. The sequence goes on along the minus strand of OY755040.1, from coordinate 137,707,880 downwards.
GAAAAATACAATTCTTTAAAACGGTAATTTCTGCTCTTAGAGTAGAAGTATTAATATTAAAAATTTCCCGGTATTGCTCGACGAATTTATTCCATTTAACGACGTGGGAAAACTTAATATGAAAATGGTTATGAAATTGTCACCAAAATCGGAAAATTTTTATAAGACACTAAACGCTAACCTCAAAAAAACTAAAAAGATTATTATATTTGTTTTAGAAAAACAGTTTAAAAATGTCTTTTATAACCTTACGACATCTACAACCCGATTTCGGAAACAGAGGGGCAAAGGTCGCTGTCTTTATTAAATGCGAAATTTAACTTACACTTCTATAATATTTTACAAGATGTCGCCAATATGTATGAAATATTCAATATGCATAATTATGTTTAAATTTAAAAAATATTTTCGGGAAATTGCATAAGTGCAGAAAAGTTACCGATAATTTAAAGAGAAAAAGCCTAATTCCGCAAGACAAGGGATTTTCCTGAAATGTAAACATTATCTGAATGATTTTAAATTTTAATGCACCTATTTTATTTGAATATTTCCCGAATAATAATAGAAAAGTATGTATTTTCAGCGTCATGTTCTTTTACTAGTAGTCGGTAGGGGAGGCCTAAAATATCTTAGGGGGGGCCTGAGGGACTTCAGGGGGGGCCAGGCCCCCCCTGGCCCCCCCTAGCTACGCCAAAATGAGGGTGCCTCAGAAAAAAGGAACCACATGGGGATTTCGGAAACGGTAAGAAATACGAGTTTGTTTAAATGAAAAAAAAGTTGCGATATTCTAAGGTGCTGTATCAATATTAAAGATATCTACAGGGGTTACTAAAATATCAAGCAAAAACTAAAAATTGTGTTTTTTAAAAGATTGAAATATCGCCACCATCTTGCAAACAAATTTAATGAAACGGCCAATCGAATGACGGTTTTTTCATTTTTTCTAGGCCTTCTAGTTTTTTTGAAACCATAGCCAACTTTGTTATTTTTTATGACCGCCATATTGAATTTATACGTCAATAAATAGAGCAATAAAAGAGCTTTTCAACCATGTATAATAACCCCATCTTTAAATGTCGGAAAATGTTTTTTATTTAAGAACTGTTTTTTACTTGGCTGGCTGTAAAACAAAGGTCGTAGTTGCGTTTGTTATCATACCTTCGTAACTATCTGTCAAAACTTTGCCATTTATTTGATTTATCTGTTGGATTTTTAAGTTTCTAAGGGCCCATCGCACTGATTTTTAAAATTCCCTTTCATAACTAAGGATTGCTTTAATTTTAAGCATGCCTTATTTTTAAATTTGTTGCACCGAGCAAATATCTCCTCTTCTTTCTTAAGATGCGGCCACCTTGTGACCCAATCAGGCAACGCCGCAGTACGTCCCAAAATAGTTTTGTCAAAACCCATCAATTTCCTGTGTCAAGTCAAGTTCTTGAATTTTTGGAAGATGATGAAATCGAGATGGTGCTACTCCATTTTTTGGAATTTGGGTGTCCTTGTCGCCTTGTTGGTACAGTCGCGTATTTTTTCCCGGGCTGGTTTACGGTTCCCCATCCAGCCCAGGACAAAATCCGCGCCCGACCTAAAAATGTACTGCTCCTAAGGCACAGGCCAATAAGGCACCTGCTTATAAGGCTCCTGTTCATAAGGCAGCGGCCCATACACCCCTGGATATAACCAAAGGATTAAAAATTATAATGAAATTGGGGTAAAATGTAAAGGCAGAAAGGAAAATCGTCTTGTTACTTCATGCACTGCAGTTTCATTTAAATGTAAGGGTTTTCTTACACTGGTCAGTCCTGTCATACCCTTACCGCTGTACCCACCAGGCTGCGAACAACAGTTAACCCAAAAATCGGACGAAAATACTGTAATAAAAATTAAATTCAACTTTATTTAAATTATTTTTCTTCCTTACAAATCTTTTTGTAATCGATACATAGGTATATTTTTTCACAAAAACATTGTGCCAAAAGAACCAAAATCAAGCCGTTATCTTGTACAATAAAGTTTTTCAAAATCATTTTTATTTATTTAAAAAAAAAACATGTTTTTTACTTTATAATCTATAATCTTTGACTTTATTTACTTAAAAAAACAAAATTCACTTTAATCAAAACACTGCTTATTTTAAGTATTGTCAGTTGCTATGGCTATGCCAGACGGGTAACATTATGTGACCAGCATCTTATCTTTAAGCAGCTCTTAAGGAACAGTAAAGTCACGAAAAAAGCTGACTTAATTTTAACAACATTAAGGAAGGAATAAGTCTGCCTTTAAGTTCGGTGCAACGAAATTTTACGAATTAAGGTATTCTTTAGGCTAAGAAACGGAAAAAAAAGTCGGTGCGATGGACCCTAAATTACTTAAGACTTTTTTTGAGTCACATTATCAATCAAATTTAACATGGAAAGGTTTCCAAATTGAAAGAAAGTAGAAATATATAAATGTTATATTTTATATAATAAGAATGCTCGAGATATGTACTTTCAGAGATATCCAGAAAGACGACAACCAGGTTTGTCAATCTTCAGAATACTTAGAAATAATTTAATTGAATAAAAAACAAAATCGTAATCCACAACCTGATAAAAATATTAAAGCTCTGGTTTTTAAAGTGTCGTTGACAATCCTCGTCCTTCGTGAACTGTAAGATATTGTTGAAGTACCCAAATCAACTGTACGAAGAATTCTTAAAAAATTTAAATATCATCCATATGCAACACATATTAGTCAAGCATTTCGAGATGGTGACTTAGAAAGAAAGAACCTTGTTTTGCAATTGGTTCATACAAAAATCGCAAGAAAACCCTCAATTTCCGCTTAAGGTTCTGTGGTCCGATGAAAGCAGGTTTACCAACTGCGGAGTGTTTAAGAGACATAACTACGCGTACTGGGCCGATGAAAATTCGTTCTTAAATAGTGAGGTGAACCTTCAAGTTAGGTAGGGTTTGAATGTATGGAGTCATAAACGGACACATACTATTTAACATTTTTCATAATAATTTGACGGCACCTCGATATCTAGAAATTCTACAAAATTACGTTGACCAAACTTTAAAAAATTTGCCTCTTCAAGAGGTAGCAAACATGTGGTTCCAGAAAGATGGAGCACCTCCACATAATGCAACAATCATAACCGACTATTTGAATCGGCAACACCCGATTTTCCATACTAAAAATAGTATAGATTATACGATTTTCCACATGGCTTGTAAAAAAAACTATTCAAAAGCAAATAATCATCATATATTCAGTAATTGGAGTAATATTGCAGGGATTGCAGATTATTTAAAATTGATCTGACAACAAAAACCATAAGCAAAAACATAACTAGCTAAAACTTAAGACTACACGTGTTAATTTTAGTTTCATTTACAAAATTTCAAATGAAGACAATCCTAGATTTTGTTGTGTGTTTCTTACTCTTCTTTCTTCGACGGGACTCATTTGCCCCATATACCTTACTTCCATAATGCATTTTCAAAACATGTCTTCTAAGATCGTAATTTCGATGAGTAGCATATCCACAGGCAGTGCAAATAAATCTTTTTTCTTTTCCACACTCGTAATTTTCGTGTCTCATTAGGTTTGTTTCATGTCTGTATGACCTTGAACAAGTTGAACAATAATAATAAGGGCGACGATCTAAAAATAAAGCAACGGAATTATTAAAATAGTAGTCAATACAACTATTATTATGTAAAAACAAAAAAAATCTAAAGAATAAATATTAAATTACGAGGGTGGATCAAATATAAACAAGCCTTTTAAACTTACTAACGAAAAAGTCATTCAAGATGAACATGGCCGTTATAATTTTGAAGTAGGGATATTCAGCAACATGTAGACGGCTGGTAGTGCCGCGATGCTCATTTGGCCAGGAGCAATCGCAATGAGCGAGAAGAAAGTACACAGCAGTGTTGCGCAAAGAATAATCATTAAATTTCTTACACGCGAAAACGTGAAACCTGCTGAAATTCGATGCAGATGGCGAGCACAGTTCGGAAATAAGACGCTTTCGTGGGTACCTGTAAAAACTTGGTGCAAAGAAATTAACGATGGCCGTGAGCGCGTCGACAACGTGAGTCACCCACGTCGTCCGCGTACCATCATTTCTGCAGGCAAAGTTTTAGCGACCGTTTTCTGGGACTGGAGAGGAGTTTTGTTGGTCGATTTTTTGCACGAGCGAATAACAATAAACGCGGCTTACTTCTGCAACTTACTCGACCAGGTAAAGCTTGATTATCGCCAAAAGAGAAAAGCACACCCCATCCAAGACGTGTTGCTCCTGCATGACAACGCTAGACCTGATGCGGCAGCTTTAACACAGGCCAAAATCAAAGAAATGCACTGGACTGTGCTGGAATACCATCCACACAGTCCAGATTTGTCACCTTGCGATTTTCATATGTTTAGCCCACTCAAAGATTCACTGGGAAGCGAGTAATTTCAGACCAATGAAGAGGTGGAGGCATTCGTGCGCAACTGGTTAGATACCCGCCCAGCTTCCTTTTATGAAAACGGGACTAAGAAACTGTCAAACCGGTGGGAAAAGTGTATTAACAGATAAGGGGGATGTGTAGAAAAGTAGAAAAAATTTCTGTTTTGTGTCATGTTTCTAAATAACTAGTTTATAAACAAAGGCTTGTTTATATTTGGTCCACCCTCGTATGTATCAAAAAAAAATGGCTGTTGAAAAGAGTCGCGATATTTTCGTGTTAATGTAAGAGTTTGGAAATACATGTTTTTTTCGAAGACGGCTAAGGATTTTTAAAAAACTTTTCATTATCATTTAAAGTGACCTTTGGTACAGGGCTAAAATTATTTTTTAGTTAAAAAAACTGTCCAAAATAAGATGAAATTATGGTTGTATCATAATTTTTTTTTTAAATAAATAATTATTTTAAATTATTTTGTTTGTATATTCATAGGCTTATGATTAGGAAAACAATGTGTTTTGTGCACTTGTTTGCTTATTGGCCCTTAGACATATCCTACTAGGGTAGGGGACAATTCGCCGCGGCCGATTCGCAGCAGCCGATTCGACGCGGGACAATTCGCCGCCGGCCGATTCGCCGCAGGGACAATTCGCCGCGAGATTTTTTGTATTATGATATTACCATTGGCAATCTAAACATTTTTATTTAGCTTGACTTCATATAATATATTTGTTTATATCTTTGGTTATAACTTTTTTCAAACTTTTCCAACTAGGTATTTGGTGGATGGTATACAATTCAACATTATTTTTTTTTAATAAATAAAATTATGATTTCTAACTTAAACTTTTAAAAAATCAAAATGGCAGTTTCAAAATGGCGGATTTTCCCATTTATAAACCGATTTGCATCGAACGCGGAACTTTGAGATCTTTTAGGTCGCTGATTATTTTAAATTTAAATTTAAAAAAAATTAAAATGGCGGATCCAAAATGGCGGACTTTTTCATTTATAAACCAATATGCACCAAATTCCGAACTTTGGGGTGGTTCAGGTTGCGGATTATAATTTTTAACTAAAACTTTAAAAAAATCAAAATGGCGGTTCCACAATGGCGCACTTTTTTATTTATAAATCGATTTGCCTTAAATTTACTTGAAACATCGCCGCGCTGAAGGTAACATAATACAATTTTTGAACCATTATGCATCAAATTCAGAACTTTGAGATCTTTCAGGTCGCTGATTACGATTTTTCACTTAAACTTTAAAAAAATCAAAATGGCGGATCCAAAATGATGGATTTTTCCCAGTTATGTACAGTCAAGGACTTAATAAATGGCCGCTGCTGTTTTCAGAAGAGCTTGGATGAGAATCCCAATACCGGACGAGGTTTATGAATGAATGAATTATTAAACATCGTATCACGCGCTTTCATTCCTTCGACTCCACGTCGATCGGCTGTCACTGTGCACTTTTGTGCAAAGCAATTTTTGCTATTGAAATTAATAACTATTTGGAATATTGGCCGATAAACGCCCTTACTCAAATAACCAATTTTTGATGTATTTATTAGCTCACACATATACTATACTATAGTAGTGTGAGCTATGGTGATCCTAATTTTTTCGAGAAAAAAAAAGTTTCTCCGATTTCAAAAATTTTTATATATCTTTGCGTTTCAGATGATTTTGAAACTTTTTTGTTGCGCCGTCTGTCTGTCTGTCTGTCTGTCTGTCTGTCTGTATGTCTGTCTGTCTGTCTGTCTGTCTGTCTGTGTGTCTGTATGTCTGTCTGTAACGACCAACGCGCATAACTCAAAAACCGCTTGGCCGATTTTAATGAAATTTGGTACCTAGGCTGGGTCTTGGGTCGAGATGGTCCCATTTAAAAATGAGCAAAATCCACCGAACACAAACCAAATAAAAGGGTGGGGGTGGATTTCAAAAATTAGAGTTTATGTGAAAATATGGCGTGTGTGATATTAAACGAAAGGTAATTGAGTCTGCAGTTAAACAAAATACATTTTAATTTATTTAAAAAAAAGGGTGGGGGTATATTTTAAAAATTAGAGTTTAAGTGAAAATATGGCGTGTGTGATATCAAACGAAAGGTAATTGAGTCCGGACTTTAACAAAATACATTTTAGTTTTTGTTTTTTTTGTAAGGGTGGGGTTAGATTTCAAAAATTTGAGTTTAAATCAAAACATGGCTTGTGTGGTATCAAACAAAAGGTAATTTAGTCTGGAGTTGAATAAAATATATTTCAGTTTTTAGTTATATTAGCTCACATGTACACTATAACTATAGTACCTAGTGTGAGCTTAGGGGCCCATATATTGGCAGAGTATTTTTTTTAGCTTTACACTTTTAAAACTTACCATTTAAAAAAAAAATGTTAGTATGTAATAAAAAACAATAAATTAAAATCCTGAAAAATCACTATTATGTGTATTTTTTTTGCTATTGGATATGCGTCAAAACAATTGTTATATTTTTATTGCTTGCCTCACAAAGTAATAAAAAAGATCCCAAAAGTTGGTCTAAAGGTTTGTGTTTGTAAGAAATAAATAAAAGTTTAAATTGCCAAAACTCAAAACTGAAGTGACTTTGGCGGCCTCTCGCGGCTATATTATAAACACTTGTCCTTTACCTTTTATATGGTGATATAGAGGGCCCCGAGAAGTTTAATTTAATGTATTATAATATATATTTTTACAAAGTTAGCAATTTAAAAAAATGTAAAAACTGCACTTTTTGGGTACCCCAAACTTTGACCAAAAATTTTAAAAAATTTTTTAGTTGATACTGTGCTACGAAGAAGCTACCGAGTCCCTTATACTAACCTGAAAATATTACAGTTGTAGATGAAATGGTGTTCGAGAAAAATAAAATCAAAAATTGTATATTTTTAAAAAATTAAAAATTTTGTCAAAAAAAAGTCAATTTTTTTGCTATTGGATATACGTCAAAACAATTGTTATATTTTTATTGCTTGTCTCATAAAGTAATAAAAAAAACTCCAAAAGTTGGCCTAAAGGTTTGTGCTTGTAAGAAATAAATAAAAGTTTAAATTGCCAAAACTCAAAACTGTAGTGACTTTGGCGGCCTCTCGCGGCAATATTATAAACTCTTGTCCTTAACCTTTTATATGGTGATATAGAGGGCCCCGAGAAGTTTAATTTAATGTATTATAATATATATTTTTACAAAGTTAGCAATTTAAAAAAATGTAAAAACTGCACTTTTTGGTTGATACTATGCCACAAAGAAGCTACCGAGTCCCTTATACTAACCTGAAAATATTACAGTTGTAGATGTAATGGTTATCGAGAAAAATAGAATCAAAAGTTAAAAATTTTCAAAAAATTCAAAATTTTGAAAAAAAAAGTCAACTTTTTTGCTATTGGATATACGTCAAAACAATTATTATATTTTTATTGCTTGCCTCACAAAGAAATCAAAAAGACCCCAAAAGTTGGTCTAAAGGTTTGTGTTTGTAAGAAATAAATAAAAGTTTAAATTGCCAAAACTCAAAACTAAAGTGACTTTGGCGGTCTCTCTCGGCATTATTATAAATACCTGTCCTTCAACTTTTACATCGTTATATAGAGGGGCCCGAGAAGCTTAATTTAATGTATTATAATATATATTTTTACAAAGTTAACAATTTAAAAAAATTAAAAAACTGCACTTTTTGGGTACCCCTTTGGTCAGGAAAATTTTCGTCAAAAATTTCAAAAAAAAACATTTAGTTGATACTGTGCCACAAAGAAGCTACCGAGTCCCTTATACTAACCTGAAAATATTACAGTTGTAGATGTAATGATGTTCGAGAAAAATAAAATCAAAAGTTGTAAATTTTCAAAAAATTAAAAATTTTGTCAAAAAAAGTCAACTTTTTTGCTATTGGATATACGTCAAATCAATTGTTATATTTTTATTGCTTGCCTCACAAAGAAATCAAAAAGACCCCAAAAGCTGGTCTAAAGGTTTGTGTTTGTAAGAAATAAATAAAAGTTTAAATTGCCAAAACTCAAAACTGAAGTGACTTTGGCGGTCTCTCTCGGCATTATTATAAATACCTGACCTTTAACTTTTACATCGTCATATAGAGGGGCCCGAGAAGCTTAATTTAATGTATTATAATATATATTTTTACAAAGTTAGCAATTTAATAAAATTAAAAAACTGCACTTTTTGGGTACCCCTTTGGTCAGGAAAATTTTCATCAAAAATTTCAAAAAAAAACATTTAGTTGATACTATGTCACAAAGAAGCTACCGAGTCCCTTATACTAACCTGAAAATATTACAGTTGTAGATGTAATGGTTATCGAGAAAAATAGAATCAAAAGTTGAAAATTATCAAAAAATTCAAAATTTTGTCAAAAAAAAGTCAACTTTTTTGCTATTGGATATACGTCAAAACAATTGTTATATTTTTATTGCTTGCCTCACAAAAAAATAAAAAAGACCCCAAAAGTTGGTCTAAAGGTTTGTGTTTGTAAGAAATAAATAAAAGTTTAAATTGCCAAAACTCAAAACTGAAGTGACTTTGGCGGCCTCTCGCGGCATTATTATAAACACTTGTCCTTTACCTTTTATATCGTGATATAGAGGGTAACGAGAAGTTTAATTTAATGTATTACAATATATATTTTTACAAAGTTAGCAATTTAAAAAAATTAAAAAACTGCACTTTTTGGGTACCCCTTTGGCCAGGAAAATTTTTGTCAAAAATTTCAAAAAAAAAACATTTTGTTGATACTGTGCCACAAAGAAGCTACCGAGTCCCTTATACTAACCTGAAAATATTACAGGTGTAGATGTAATAGTTTTCGAGAAAAATAAAATCAAAAGTTGTAAACTTTCAAAAAATTAAAAATTTTGTCAAAAAAAAGTAAACATTTTTGCTATTGGATATACGTCAAAACAATTGTTACATTTTTATTGCTTGCCTCACAAAGTAAGAAAAAAGACCCCAAAAGTTGGTCTAAAGGTTTGTGTTTGTAAGAAATAAATAAAAGTTTAAATTGCCAAAACTCAAAACTGAAGTGACTTTGGCGGCCTCTCGCGGCATTATTATAAACACTTATACTTAACCTTTTGTATGGTGATAGAGAGGGATCCGAGAAGTTTAATTTAATGTATTATAATATATATTTTTACAAAGTTAGTAATTTAAAAAAATTAAAAAACTGCATTTTTGGGGTACGCCTTTGGTCAGGAAAATTTTCATCAAAAATTTCAAAAAAAACATTTAGTTGATACTGTGCCACGAAGAAGCTACCGAGTCCCTTACACTAACCTGAAAATATTACAGTTGTAGATGTAATGGCTATCGAGAAAAATAGAATCATAAGTTGAAAATTTTCCAAAAATTAATAATTTTGTAAAAAAAAGTCAACTTTTTTGCTATTGGAAATACGTCAAAACATTTGTTATATTTTTATTGCTTGCCTCACAAAGAAATTAAAAAGACCCCAAAAGTTGGTCTAAAGGTTTGTGTTTATAAGAAATTAATAAAAGTTTAAATTGCCAAAACTCAAAACTGAAGTGACTGGCGGCCTCTCGCGACATTATTTTAAACACTTGCCCTTTACCTTTTATATTGGTGATATAGAGGGCAGCGAGAAGTTTAATTTAATGTATTATAAAACATATTTTTACAAAGTTAAGTTTTTTAACCGAACATTCAAACGGACTACAGACCAAAGCTAATTTTTTCTGCAATTATGTGTATTTTTTTAACCGAACATTCAAACGGAATACAGACCTAAGCGAAATTTTTCATGATTAAATTTAACCCAGGAATGCGAATAAATTATATGTGTTGAACGACGCGCCACGAAATCCGGTCAATAACCTCGGCCGGTATTGGGATTCTTATCCAAGCTCTTCTGAAAATGGCAGCGGCCATTAAGTCCCCGACTGTACCAATATGCATCAAATTTTGAACTTTGAGATCTTTCAGGTCGCTGATTATAATTTCTAACTTAAACTTTCTTAAAAATCTTTTAAATAATAAGGAATTAAACCGGATTTTGAATAATTGTGTCATCATTTTAATTTTTTAATGCGCCATGCAGATGATTTTAAGTCTGAGTCACAATATGTATTGATTGACCTTAAGCACCACATAGTTTCAAGTTTGGGGCATATCGGTTCAAAAATTAAACAGTCCGCCATTTTGGATCAGCCTTTTTTTTTAATTTAAATTAGAAATCATAATCAGCGACTTTAAACACCCACAGTTCTGAGTTTTATGCATATTGGTTTATAAATAAGAAAATGCGCCATTTTGGAACCGCCATTTTGATTTTTTTAAAGTTTAAGTTGGAAATAATAATAAGCGACCTGAAAGATCTCAAGGTTCCGAGTTTGATACAAATCGGTTTTGATTTTTATAAATTTAAGTTAAAAATAATAATCAGCGACCTGAAAGATCTTAAAGTTCCAGTTTCATGCAAATCGGTTCATAAATGGGAAAATCCGCCATTTTGGATCCACCATTTTATTTATTTTTTTAATAATAAATAATAATTAATTTTTTTAAAAGTCTAACCACCAAATAACTACTTGGAAAAGTTTGAAAAAAGTTATAACCAAACTAATAAACAAAATATATATTATATGAAGTCAAGCTAAATAAAACTGTTTAAACAATTGCCAATGGTAAGATCATAAAACAAAAAATCTTGCGGCGAATTGTTCCCGCGGTGAATTGTCCCGCGGCGAATCGGCTGCGGCGAATTGTCCCGCGGCGAATCGAAGTGGCGGCTGCTACACCAAAACTAGACAACAAACAGTACTTTTAATTGATTTATTTTAAAAAAGGTATTTCTTCCCTTACGACATGATTGTCTAGTTCTTTTTATTATCTGTAGTTGACAGCAATCGATTAGTTGGGGAACATTTTTAGCGTAAATAATTACAAGCCGGCAACGCCGCGCGGGCCAAGGTTTCAATTTCACCCGTTTTTCAGCGGGGTATGGGTGGATGTTCTCCAGCGGGGGCGGGCGGAACGTTTGTTTTAGTTGAAGTCGGCCATCATCATCGTGCAAAAACGTCCGTTGCCCTTGCTACGAAGCCGGTTCTATCCTTAGTGAAGACGTGAGTTTGTTTTGATCGCGTGTCATGGTTTGTTTTTGTTATCGTTTGTTTATAAAATGGAAATAAATACCGTTGATTACATAATTAACTGTGCAAATTTAAATACGTTGACATATGAACTTCGATTACAAATAAAGTCTTTAGGGCCACATAGACCGGACCTAAAAATACACCAAAATTTTAGTGTAATACCGAGGGGTGTTCCATAAAAACTTATAATAGAAAATTTAATAAAAATTATACGATGCTGAAAACTGGTTGTGCGGTTGTGAAAAAAGAAATGCTTTTTTTTGCTTTATTTGTCTTGTATTTTTCTCGGTTTTTACCGTTTTTTTCACATACCTTGGAAAAATTGGAAAAAATTGAAAAATTGAGAAACAACAAATTATATTTATAGAAGCACAAATAGCTCAAATAAACGTAAATTAACCAAATTATACATTCTTGTGGGGTCAATAGTCAAAATCAAATTTATTTTAACATTTATTTTCATATAATATAAAAATAACGTTAGTTTCAAGTTTTTAAACAAAATCAATGTAAAAAAATATTAAAAATTAAACTAAATTATCATTTCAAAAAACAAAAACATTATTTGGCAAAAAAACTAAGAGGAAGATCTTCCTCCGAGTCCGATCCTGAGTCTTCGGCTTCTGAGTCTGAGTAAGCATCGACATCTGAATCTGCCTTCACAATACCCTCTTCTTCATCTTGAATTCAATCCACAATGTTTTTCATCAAAATTTTTAATAATAATTTAAATAAAAATTATATATTTTTATGAGGCTTATATGGGCTAACTTCCTTATCAGAGTATAGTTTTTACAAAGTCACCTGAATAACTCCTAATACGGGGTTCTATCGATTTCATGAAATTTTGCTTCATTCTGCCCTTTAAAAGTTATCCAAATTCATATAAGATCTTCCTGGTATAATTTCAACCCTACCGACACAGAAGAGGCGCAGCTTTTTGCGGTCTGTCCATAAAGTATTTGTTTTCCGACCGACCGAGCCCAGGTGGATAGACGGCACCTGATTGGCAGATTTTTTTGAGATGCGCTTTTAATTGCTTTCGGTTGTACTTTTCGGGATCCCTTTAGTCGGCAGTATGCAGAGTTAGAAAATAAATCAGTGTCGTTTCTGTAGGTGTCGGAATAGAAAGTTTTATTATTTATTTTTATTTCTTTAGTTTACAAATTACATGGAGTATTATTAATAATCTAAGTGGAAAAAAATCTAAAACCTCACACTCTATAGATCAAATCCGGGATAGTAATAATGTAACTATAACTAATACTATGGAGATCGCTAACAACTTTAGCAGTTATTTGTCCTCTGTTGTTGCTGACAAGCTCCAATCTCATTTCCAGGGCAGCTTGTCCGCAGATTGCACAACGACTAAGAAAAATCACAAATCATTTACTTTTACCGAAGTTACTACACATGATGTTAAACTCGCACTGAAATGCTTGCCAAACAAAAAATCGGCGGGACCCGATGAAATACCCATATCCCTACTGAAAAATGCTTCTTTGAAAATGATAACTTGCCTTACTTTTCTGATAAATCTATCTATATCTGAAGGTACCTACCCTTCTCACCTAAAAGAAGCTAATATCTTACCTATCTATAAAAAGGGCGACCATTTGTCGGTGGAAAACTATCGTCCGATTTCTTTATTGAACAATTTCTCTAAGGTCTTTGAAAAAGTTCTATGCAACCAAATAAATCAATTTCTTAAAAAATATCAGATCTTAACTCCAAGCCAACACTCTACCGAAACAGCCAGCATTGACTTTGTTCAACAGATTTACAACAAACTAGACCAAGGCGATAGAGTTGTTGCACTATTGTTTGATCTAACCCGTGCTTTTGATACCATAGACCCTAACTTTGTATATAAAAAACTCGAAAAACTAGGTATCCAAAACCCCCTTAATAACTGCATTAAATCTTTTCTTACAGATAGAAAATTTAAAATCAAAATAGGAAGCACATATTCAGAATCTACAGAATCAAACATAGGCACGCCCCAAGGCAGTGTGCTTGCACCTTTAATATTTTTGCTCTTTATTAACGATCTTCCCGAATATATCACGTGGGGTCTTGTGTTTATGTTCGCCGATGATACGTCCATCGTTGTATCCGCAAAAGACACAAATTTTCTTCATGAAAAAATCAACTTAACCCTAAATGAATTTTCGAACTGGTGATGGTGCAAGCAAAACAATCTGATCATAAATGTCTCTAAAACTGTCTTTATGGAATTTAAAACAAAGTCCCGTAAACCTACCGACCTCAATATAATCTTTAATGACAGTCCTTTGCCAGTTAGCGATAGCTCAAAATTTTTGGGAACTATTTTCGATACTGATTTCGAGTGGAGTTTACACATAAGTAGTGTATGCTCAAAACTTAATACATGCTACTTCATGATTAAGTCACTTAAAAACTCTCTCAGTATAAAAAATCTCATTACTGTGTATTATGCCCGTGCATACTCGGCTCTAGCCTATGGTGTGGCAGTATGGGGTAGTGCTCAGGATGTGGAAAGAGTATTGGTAGGTCAAAAGAGACTTATAAGATTAATTTTCAATATACCTTACAACGGTACTTGTCGCTCTGCATTTAAGGATAATAAAATTATGACAATATCAAGTATTTACATATATAAACTACTCATTTTCATTTTTCAACACCAAAATATTTTTACATTAAATAGTTCTTATCACAACTATCCAACTAGAAGTCGTAACCACTTCAGCATCCATAAACACAACCATGAGTACATAAAAAAAGTACTCATTATCTTGGATGCAAATTCTTTAACTTGTTGCCAAACAAAATCAAACAAACTACGTCGCTGCCAGGATTCAAAAAAGAAATCAAAAATCTTTTATTAAAAGAAACTTTTTATAGTTTAATTGAATTTGAAAACTACATGTTGGACAGAAGGTAAAATTTTGTTCTCAATATTTATATACATATATATATATACAAATTTTGTAAATGTGTTTTCGTTTTTATTTTTTTAAATATTTACACTATTATTATTTACACTTAATGTTATATTTTTTGTATTTGACGTATCTTATCTACATTATTGTAGCTGAAAAGATTAATAAAGTTGTCTATTGTCTATTGTCTACGCCATAATTAAATAAAATAATTTTCATGAGTATATCAACCGCCGCCCATGTCACTTTCTATAAACAACCACTCCATGACGTGTCATCTTACAGGCCAATATCTTTGCTGCCAATTATATCCAAGCTCTATGAAAAATTATTGCTTAAAAGAATAAAACCCATCATAGAAAGACAAGAAATTATTCCATCTCATCAATTTGGTTTTCGAGACAAGCATTCCACGATAGATCAAGTACACAGAATTACTAATATAATAGAAAAAGCACTAGAAGAGGGAAAAGTTTGTTCTGCAGTTTTTCTAAATGTAGCACAAGCATTTGACAAAGTGTGGCATGAAGGCCTTAATTTTAAACTAAAAAGGTTTCTGCCAAAACAGTATTCGGATATTTTGGAATCATACATATCTGATAGACATTTTAGAGTAAAACAGGAAGACTCATACTCAAATTTAAGAGAAATTCAAGCAGGCGTGCCCCAGGGTAGCGTACTAGGCCCTTATCTATACTTATTATTCACTTGTGATATCCCAAAGCCAGAAAATTGTCACTTAGCAACATTTGCCGATGATACTGGTTTATTGACGGTAGAAAAATCTATTGAAAAATGTATAGAAAAAGTTCAGGATGCAGTCACCGAAGTTCACAGTTGGACGACAAAGTGGCGAATAAAATTAAATGAAACCAGATCAATTCATGTTGATTTTACAAACAAAAATATAAATCACATACAAATAACAATAAACAACATTCCAGTACCATATTCGAATCAGGCAAAATATCTAGGTATGACACTTGATACCAAATTGCGCTGGAAAGCACATTTTTTATCTTTGTTCAACTGACTTTGCAAAAACTATACTCTACACTGATTTTTAACACAATTTCAATTTTTCCGTTTTTTTCCGAAAAAAAACCGTTTTTTTCCATGAGTCAATTTTTCCGGAAATTTTAAATCCCTATATACCATATAGCCAGTGGCGTATATAGAAAAAAGTTTCGGGGTGGATCCGAGACAGTTTTGGGGGGGCCCGAGATCTCATGAGGCTGTATTTTATGTTTGTATTCATGAAATATGTGGAAAATATCCAAAAAAATCTTCGCTTCGGGGGGGGCCCGGGCCCCCCCCCGTATATACGCCACTGCATATAGCTATGACGCGGCGCCACTTATATACATCTTCAACAGGTAAAACTTAAGACTACAAGTGTTAATTTTAGTTTTATTTACAAAAGTTCACATATAACCTTGGTGTTTGTTGGTTGTTTTTTGTCTTTTCTAGGAGAGTATTTTTTTCTTAGCAGGTCCTCATTTGCCCCATGTACCTGACTTCCATAATGCGTCTTCAAAACATGTCTTCTAAGATCGTCATTTCGATAAGAAGCAAATCCACAGGTACCGCAAATAAATTTTTTTTCTTGTCCGCACTCGTTCCTTTCGTGTCTCTTTAGATTTTTTTTATGTCTGTATGACCTTGGACACTTTGAACAATAATAATGGAGAGGATCTAAAAATAAACCAACGCCGTTATTAAAATAGTAGTCGATACAACTACAACTATGTAGTTTTATTTAAGAACAAAAAAACTCGAGAAGAAATTAGTTAGGCAAAATAAACGACTGGCGGTCAAATCAATAGGGACACTCGTTGGAATAAAACCTGACTTTATTTTAGAGGCTACTTTATTCTGACAGATTTACAAAGAAAACTGACAGCTGACCTCTCAAAATTGACATACCAAAGTCAAATTTAACAATAAAGTCGCTAATTTTTATTTAATAAAAACAGACACTAATAAATCCGGTTTTTAAATACACAAAGGCCGAATTTTGAAAGAAAGGAGCTGCTTTTTATTTGTAAATCTGTCACAATACGGTCGATTTTAAAATAAGGTAAGGTTTTATTCCAATAAGTAGGGACTTATTGGAATAAAACCTGAAAATCGGCACTATCATGACAGATTTACGTATAAAAGGCAGCTGCTTTCTTTTAAAATACGACCCTTCTGTATTTAAGAACCGGATTTGTTAGTGTCTGTTTTTATTAATAAAAGTTAGCGACTTTATTTTTAGGTTTGCTTTTTGTATGTCAATTTTGAGAGGTCAGCTTTTAGTTTTCTTTGTAAATCTGTCAGAATAAAGCCGACTCTTATATTTTAAAACTTATAAAATAACTGCAATAACATAAAAAAATGTTGTGACATTTTTTTTTAGTTTTTTCCTTTTTTGGACATGTTTTTAAATGACGTATATTATCTTTTTTTATTTTACCAAAAAGTATATCTGAGTGCGCAAAACTGAGTACTAGCAGAACTGGATATTATATGGTAATTATACTGACCTATATGGTCTGTCCTGTTATAAATTTAAAAATATGGAGTTAACCCAACATTTAAGCGTAAAAAATCTCCTGTGAAGTAAAGTCAAACTTTTAATAATTTTCAAAATGAAATTTTCCACCTAGGTGATTTTGACCCATATGTTTTAATTAATTATAATCACTTGATATATAATTGTTATATAATAACATATTATCCGTTTCTACTAGGTTTAATAGGTAACTACAATATTAGTTTGAATACTCATATTGTGTGGGTTATCTTTTCTAATATTAACAGTCGTTTTATGATTGTGATAAAACGTGTTAAATTCAATAACGTTCCGTTCTGCATTAATAGTAAAGGCAGTTTTACAGTTGAACTTTCTCTGACAGTTGCATCTGTATCGAGCTTTTCCATTTGGGTAAATACGATTGGGAATAAACTTATATCCATCAATAAAAATAGAGCTCGAATTCGTGCTGAACAGAACTAAAAATAAATGGATCCATGACGGATCTGATACCTTCCTAACCCATTAGCACACTCCAAGTAAACTACATGCTATATAAACCTTAAAAATAGTTTTTGTAAATATCTCTGAAACGAAAGCTCCTACCAAATTTTTGGTTATAACACAAATTTTCGAAAAAGATGTGCGCTTATATATTCAGAAAACCCCATATTGATGCGAGCCATTAGCATTAATGAATTTCGACCAAAATCAGCTTGTTACAGTATCGAATACTATTTCACCTAAAAATTTTATGAAAATCGGTTGAACGGTTTAGGAGCTATCGTGTTACGAACAGATATAAACACACACACACAGACAGATATCACGACGATATTGCTAGGGTAGGTCAAAATACACCCAAATAACACATTTTCGGCGTTATCTGAAAAAAATTTTTTTCGTCGAAAACAATACCTTTTCTAGCCATTGCTGTGCGGCTAGGGAGGTAAAAATTAAGCCAATGCTTAAAGAATTTTGTTAAAAAATACTCAAATTTTATTGGAAAAATAATATTATTATTAAATAATAAAAAATTAAAATAATAATCATTATTATCCACCTATCATATACCTATTAAGTTCCTAACAACGACTTTCAAACTAGACCTGTTAAATCATCCATAAATCGTTTAAAAATTAACACCACAGGCCTTAAAACTTCACGTATAAAAAAACGTTTAAAAAACGTTGCTTTTATAAATTTTAGAGGAAAATGATTAGAACCATTCCAAAGAGACGTAAAAATTATGTAATTCCTGAAAATTTCTCAACATTTGGATTAGTTTACATATTAATTTTTAAAATTGGCAAAAATCTATTTCTCCCTGATAATAAAAAGACGCACTTTTACGAAAAAATACAAAAATTATAATATTTAAGAGGAAAACCTTGAGGAAACATAACCGAGTATTAAAATTTTGGATAAATATGTCTTAATAAATTATACTAACTAAAGTGACCTCTTCAGGCGTCGAGCCAGAGCCTATCCTGGGGCTCACAAGAGGGCAGATGAAGTCAGCTCTAACAGAGTGGACCCAGAGAGAGATACAAAAGGAATGGACCAACACAGGAAACGCCGGACAGGCGAAAGAGTATGTGACAGTACACAGCAAGTCCCGTAGGCTTTTCCGTAGAACACGAAGAGAGCCATAGTGGAAGTCCTAACCGGACACTGCGTCCTACAAGAACACTTGGCGAAGATGAGAGTGAAGAGGGACGCGACGTGCGAGCGATGTTGGGCCGAGGAGGAGACCTCGGCGCATTTCATCTCATCATGTGAAGCATACATGGAGGCAAGAAGAGAGGTATTCGAAGAGGAAATCTTTGGGACGGAGGACTTTCTGAAACTGAGGTGGCCCGATATTCTGGCCTTTGTACAGAAGAAGGGCAGATTCCTTTAGCGAAGGAAGCACGCGCTAGGGGTGATGCTGGGGGGTTGGTGAAAACGGCGCTTTATGTGCCTAGTCGCCAGGCCTAGAGCCTACCCCACATTACTACTACCTCTTCAGTCTCTAAATGGCATAAAAGCGTTTCTAAATACAATATCAGTTCTAATACTCATATTGCTTGGGTTATCTTTTTTCAAATTGATAGTACTTTCATGATTGTGAGGATACGTGTTAAATTCAATTCTGTTTCGTTTTGCATTAAAAGTAAAGGCAGTTTTACACTTGAACTTTTTCTGACAGTTACATGTGTATCGGACATTTCCATTTGGGTAGAAACGATTATGAATAAACTTATATCCTTCGACAAAAATGGAGCTGGAATTCGTGCTGAACAGGACTAAAATCAATAAACAGATGCTTAAACATTTTTGAAAAATATTTTAAGAATTTTGTTACAAAAAATACTCAAATTTTATTGGAGAAATAATATTATTATTAAAAATCATTATTATCCACCTATCATATACCTATTAATTCCTAACAACGACTTTCAAAATAGACCTATTAAATCATCCATAAATCGTTTAAAAATTAACACCACAGGCCTCAAAACTTCACGTATAAAAAAAACGTTGTTTTTATAAATTTTGGCAAAAATGATTAGAACCATTCCAAAGAGACGTAAAAATTATGTAATTCTTGAAAATTTGGATTAGTTTACATATTAATTTTTAAAATTGGCAGAAATGATTATTTGGCTAAAATCTGTTTCTCCCCAATAATAAAAAGACGCACTTTTACGAAAAAATACAAAAATTATAACATTTAAGAGGAAAACCTTGAGCAAACATAACCGAGTATGAATACAAGGACACTTGGCGAAGATGAGAGTGAAGAGGGACGCGACGTGCGAGCGATGTTGGGCCGAGGAGGAGACCTCGGCGCATTTCCTCTCATCATGTGAAGCATACATGGAGGCAAGAAGAGAGGTATTCGTAGAGGATGTCTTTTAGACGAAGGACCTTCTCGATCTGAGGTGGCCCGATATTTTGGCCTTTGTACAGAAGAAGGGCATATTCCTTTAGCGAAGGAAGCACGCGCTAGGGGTGATGCTGGGGGGTTGGTGAAAACGGCGCTTCATGTGCCTAGTTGCCAGGCCTAGAGCCTACCCCACACTACTACTACCTCTTCAGTCTCTAAATGACATAAAATCTTTTATAACTACAATATTAGTTCTAATACTCATATTGTTTGGGTTATCCTTTTTCAAATTGATAGTACTTTCATGATTGTGAGGATACGTGTTAAATTCAATTCTGTTTCGTTCTGCATTAATAGTAAAGGCAGTTTTACAGTTGAACTTTTTCTTACAGCTACATCTGTATCGGGCATTTCCATTTGGGTAGATACGATTATGAATAAACTTATAGCTTTCAACAAAAATGGCGCTTGAATTCGTGCTGAACAGGACTAAAATCAATAAACAGATGCTTAAACATTCTAAGCTTTGAAAAAATTTTAAGAATTTTGTTTAAAAAAATACTAAAATTTTATTGGAGAAATAATATTATTATTAAATAATAAAAAATTAAAATAATAATCATTATTATCTACCTATTAAATTCCTAACAGCGACTTTCAAAATAGACCTATTAAATAATCCATAAATTATTTAAAAATTAACACCCATCACAAGCCTCAAAACTTCACGTATAAAAAAAGCGTTTAAAAAACCTTGTCTTTATAAATTTTAGGCACAAATGATTAGAACCATTCCAAAGAGACGTAAGAATTATGTAATTCCTGAAAATTTCTCAACATTTGGACAAAGATTAGTCTACATATTAATTTTTAAAATTGGCAGAAATGATTAATTGGCAAAAATCTATTTGCAAGCATTGGGGGTTTTCTCCCTAATAATAAAAAGACGCACTTCTACGAAAAAATACAAAAATTATAACATTTAAGAGGAAAACCTTGATAAAACATAATCGAAAAACTAAAATATATCAAATTAGGTTGCTTTAATATGAAAATTTTCAAAAAAATTTGTCTTAATAAACTATAGTATAACGTCACTTTAATCCCTAAAACGATGAACTAAAGTGACCTCTTCAGGCGTCGAGCCAGAGCCTTTCCTGGGGCTCACAAGAGAGCAAATGAAGTCGGCCCTAACAGAGTGGAAGGAGAAAGAGGTACAAAAGGAATGAACCAACACAGGAAACGCCAGACAGGCGAAGGAGTATGTGATGGGATACAGCAAGTCCCGTAGGGACTAGCTGCTCCGTAGAACACGAAGAAAGGTGGGAGCCATATTGGGAGTTCTAACCGGATACTGAGTCCTACAAGGTCACTTGGCGAAGATCAGAGTGAAGGAGGACGAGAAGACGTGCGAGATTTTCTCTCACCATGAGAAGCATACAAGGAGGCAAGAAGAGAGGTATTCGAAGAGGAATTCTTTGAGACGAGGAACCTTTTGAATCTGAGGTGGCCCGATATTCTGGCCTTTGTTCAGAAGATGGGCAGATTCCTTAGCGAAGGAAGGACGCAGTAGGGGGATGCCCGGGGGTTGGCGAAATGCGCGCTTCATGTGCCTAGTCGCCAGGCCTAAAGCCTAACTACTACCTCTTCAGTCTCTAAATTGCATAAAAGCTTTTATTACTACAATATCAGTTCTTTTACTCATATTGTTTGGGTTATCTTTTTTCAAATTGACAGTACTTTCATGATTGTGAGAATACATGTTAAATTCAATAATGTTTCGTTCTGCATTAATAGTAAAGGCAGTTCTACAGTTGAACTTTTTGTGACAGTTACATCTGTATCGGGCTTTTCCGTTTGGGTAGATTTGATTAGGAATAAACTTATAGCCATCAACAAAAATGGAGCTTGAGTTCGTGCTGAACAGGACTAAAAACATTAAACAGATGCTTAAACATTTTAAATTTCAAAATATATTATAAGACTTTTGTTAATAAAATACTCAAATTTAATTGCAGAAATGATATTACTAATAAATAATAAAACATTAAAATAATAATATAATAATAATAAAACCAATTTAGTACCTAAAATCGGCCTCCAAAATAGACCTATTAAATCATCCATAAATCATTTAAAAATATGTTTCAATGAGATACAAATCTCCAAATTCTCCTTAGTTGGTGCAAATTTTACATTGCTTATATTAAATATTTATCAGCTAAGACTACGAAGTATATTTGACAACAGCGCAGCATCGTTTCTTCTTAGTGATGTAAATAAAAATATTTCCGTTGGAAATTTCCGAACGTGTCTCGGAAATATTGGAAATATTGAGAATATTGGAAATATTGAAAAAAATATTATCTTTCATATTTTGTAACCTTAGGAAGCGTTCTTAAATTACGCAACGCAAAAATTCAGGATTTTTGAATCATACCCCCCTTGTAACACATTTTCAAGAAAAAACACATTAAAATAACAGTGTAACGCAAGGCCAAAACCGAATCGAACCCCCCCCTTAAGCGTTACGTCATTTAAGGATAGGCCCTTAAAAGCATTAAACTTTAGAACAATTTTTATTTCCGATACTATTGAAGATTTTGAGGAAGTAGACTGGCAAGACGATGTTATTGAGTGTGATGCTGATGACAGCGATGAAGATACGCCTCTTGCTCGACTATTGAATAGTTAGTGGGTCAAGAATGAGATTTTTGTTGTACAAATTTGACCTTATTTCTGTATGTTTGTTTGAAGAATAACTCCTGATTTGTGTTCATGTATAAGCCTTCTGCGTTTTACGGTGTTTTGTTATGATTTTATAAATAAATATTCCCTTGTTTGTTATTTTTTTAATATTTCATATATTTCCAATATTTTCATAAATTTCCAATGTTTTAGGAAATATTTCCGAATATATATTTCTGGAAATTTTACAACACTATCTCTTCTGCAGGTCACGGGTTTCCCATAGAGAAAATTTAATAGGTCTTTAAGGGTCCATCTCACCGACTTTTTTTTCATTACTTAGCTTAAAGCGTTTCTTAATATAATCATAACATGACGTAATAAGGAACACTTAAGGCTAAGTAACGAAAAAAAGAGTCGGTGCGATGGGCTATTAGAAAATTGAACTCGATTTTCTTAGGTAGGTCTATTAAGTTAGAGGTCAGTGGTAACTCATAAAAACTTTAGAGTTAACATAAATCGAATTTTTTAAGTTTTTTTCGAAATCGGCTTCATGATTGTGTGGAACCAGGTTAAATCTAATATGGCTTTTGTCTCCATTGATCCTCAAAGCAGTTCTACAGTTGAATTTCCTATAGGCATGACATTTGTAACGAGCTGAACCACTCGAATAGTGTTCGCTAAGTGTAAACCTGTATCCATTGACTAAGATGGCGCTTGATTTTGTATCAAATAGGACTAAAAAATCAAAAAGCAATATTTTAGGGGATTTACGTCAACACGTATTACTCTTAATAGATGCAAAAGTAAACTTTTGCGGGTTTCAAGTACTTCCAAATATATTTTTTTTTAACATTCCGTCGCGCTTAGCGTGAGTATGGGTAAAGTGAATCACGCGCAGTGTTGCCAGATTTGAAGGTTTTCCTTCAATATGAAGGGTTTTGAACAAAATTTTTTACTATTGAAAGATTAAAGGTTTTTATCTGAATTTGAAGGATTTTGACTAATGTGAGGCAAAGTATTCGTGCAACTTTAATTTTAAATTCAAATTTTGCGCCGAATTCCCGTATTCGGAAACCCACACATTTTCAATTTTGATTGGCACAAGCAAAACGCCAGCGCCATCTATGAAAAATGAGTCTGCGCGAAAAGGCGTAACCAAGAAGTGTGATTCTTCTATCGAATTCTATCGAGATCACCACGCAGCAGCGTGATAAAATTCTATTAACCAAAAAATCCAATTACATTCTTTTGAAAATCAAGCTAAAACATTACAAATGATTCCAACCAAAGTGTGATTCTAGTGTGTGACTGGGCTAGCGAGAGGGGCTCCTCTGGACGACGGGTACAACTACCAAGGTGAGTGCAAATCCTCCATATTGTCTTTGTGTGGCTCGGAAAAATTAATATTTTTACATCGTCTGTTTAACGATTTTTGCACCCAGATTTTATAAAACGACCAGCGCGTCTACAGTACCGCGGCTCTACCAATCCTCAACATCAAACCTCAAATCACCAACACAAAGTTATATTATATTTTGCAAATATTCCAATAATGTATGTTGCCAGATTTGAAGGTTCTTCTTTAATATGAAAGGTTTTGAACAAAAATTTGGAGAATTTTTAATTTTAGTTTTTATAATTTATGATTTAAGTTATAAATCTTTTATTTATTAAAAATTATTTCATAGTATAAAGTTTTTATTGGTTTGGTGTCGACCACCGTTTTGAAGGATATGAAGAGTTTTTGTCACTTAGTTGAAGGAAAGTCTTCAGAAAAGTTTGGCAACACTGAGCTCTCGGGGTAGGTGCACAAATCTGTATCCATTTACTAATATGGCGCTTGACTTTGTCTCGCAAGAGTCTCGCACGGTCCAGACTATGCGAAACTCTCAAAAACGAGACTCTCGCGGACACCACTACGCGCAGTGTAGCCAGATTTGAAGGTTTTCCTTCAATATGAACGGTTTTGAACAAAAATTTTAACTATTGAAGGATTGAAGGTTTTGATCTGAATTTGAAGGAATTTGACTATTGTGAGGCAAAGTTATATTATATTTTGCAAATATTCCAATAATGTATGTGGACATATTTGGATATCATGTCAACATACAGGGACTCTAAGTAATACTAACCGTTACGGCGCATTCTAACTTGCTTAAATCAATGGTTTAGATCAGTGTTGCCAGATTTGAAGGTTCTTCTTAAATATTAAGGGTTTTGAATAAAAATTTTGAGAATTGAAGCATATTGAAGATTTTTATCCGAATTTGAAAGATTTTGACTATTTTGAGGCAAAGTTATATACTTTGCAAATAT